>JAPFFP010000080.1:21264001-21282865 GCA_026153255.1 Solanum medicagineum | reverse complement strand
AGCTTCTTCCATTGAATACAAACAACTCATCTCTTCCCATTCAATTCCTCATCACTGTAGGCTGCTAATTCTCTACAATAACTGATCAGGAGTGTTACAAAACGAAGGTTTTACCATTGATTTTCGGCAGCAGATCAGTTTACAAAGGTTCCGTTTAGGCAGTAGATCAGTCAATTTTACCTGAACGCAACTTCTTGGCGGACACCATATCTGATTTTCTTTTCATAGCATCTCTTTTTCCTCTTTTCATAAAATCTAATGAGGGATTCAAGTCTTTTTGGATCTGAACAGTGCACTGGATGGTTCACGTAGTCCTGAGGCAAAAGAAATCAAATATTATGAGGATGCAGATGCAAACTATAAGAAGAAACTTGCATAGAAAAGGATACCTTTTGGATTGCATTCGACACACCTAAAGCTTGTGTGCCTGGAGAATACTCATATCCACCCAAAAGTTGAAAAATCAATTGGACCTATGACAATGGATCATCATTAGCCTAATGCTTCATGATCAAATTAGAGAAATATCTAGCCAAAAGCAACAGTGAGTTTCCAATTTCGTTAAAGACTAAAGCCAAGAAACAAGCCAATAGAGACATAATTAGTTACATTATTGTTACAAGCTCATCAAGAAAGTTTCTTGTTCATACAACATCCTCCCTCTCCACCCCGCGCAACAATTACTACTCCTACTACTACAGCTTAATCCAAACTAATTGAAGTCATCTATATGAATCCTCAACGCTTATTAAACCCCTAAAGATACTTCCTTTATTGCATCAAAGAAAAGAAAAGCCCTGAACCTTGAGACGATCAAGCTACAAACTTCAAGGATAAGTCGTAAACACTGATCATCGATCTCATGTGTTGGCTTTCTTGAATCTGATTGATCAAAATTAGACGATTTCAACACATTTAAGCACGCCAAACACATTAACACTAGCTCAATCTTAACGAAAAAAGAAGAAAAAGAAATACTCAAACAATAAAGGGAAAAAGAATAATAAAATCAATCAATATCAACCTAACTGCACCTCAATTACAAATAAGTTGATTCATATAAAAGCCATTACAACAAACAACCCTTATTACAAGTCGTTGAGAACTGTGAGGTCCCAGGTTAAAATCTAGGCAAACTCTTCCTAACTTGTTCTAGCCTCATGGACAAAGTTACATTCATAGTACCTTGTGCAGGCGGGAAATGACAGGTATCCGATTGAATTAGTTAAAGATGCACTAAAGCTAGCTCGAACTCCACGATTATAATAAAAAAGTAATCTTTAAGCATTTTTATACTAACCCTCAACTTATACACAACACTTCACAAATTAAACGTATAAGAACACTAACTAAAGTCCAATAAAACAATTAAAAGTCCTCACCTTATGAGTAGTAACACCACCAAAAACATAAATTTTCCCACGAAACGACAGAGTGAGTTGATCAAAATTAGCCTCTCCATTATGCAGAGCCACATTAGAAGCACTACAAACTGTGTAATGCGGCATCGTGACCTTAACACCATCCACCCCACCTCCATACCCAACCGGAAAATTCCCAACCGCCTCATTTCCCGCCGGAACTTCCTCGCCGGCGCCGGAAAAGTGGTCATCAACATTCATCACTTGCATTTGACCGTTCATTTTTTGCACTTTACAACAACGCTATTTGTGGAATCATTTACTATATAGAAATTTCGATTTCGTACTGACATTTTTCTGCTGTATGGAAACAGGGGAATGGAAGAAGAGAAGGGTGTGAGGAGTGAGCAGAGAGAATTTGCCCCTCAAAGTTGGAGATAATTACGTGATTTACCAGCTTGTTAAGAGCGGGAAAGTGGGGATATTTTTGGAAATTCGCCGAGAATGCCTGAACGGAAAATTCTTGTCCGCACTGGAAAGGACAGATGTGCCTTTTCGCGCTTTTTTTTTTTTTCGATAGAATACTTTAGAATATTAAATGTAATTTTTAGAAGTTTTTTTACAGAATATTTTTTTTCTTTCTGCTTTTTACTAGTTTACTAATTTGATTAACCTTTTTTTTTTTCCTTTTATCCCATCATCATATATGTTTAATAATAGGGAAGGGCGTTCAATTCTTCAGTTCGATGTTGTTGAAATTTGATTTGATTTTTTGATTTTTTGGTGTTCGTTTTTTAAAAATAAGTACCATACTCTGCACCAAACTAGATCGGTTCGGTTTGATTTTTTCAACTTTGGTTCGATTTATTGCAGTATTTGTAAAACGATTTTTCTGTGCTAAGTAAAAATAAAATAAAAACGATTTAATCCGTATTAAAAGTATGTAATAAGTTACTCAAGTATTTTGATATTATATACTTTATAGATAATTGTAAATTCATAGCATCACCATCTACAAACAAAATTTTAAAAGATCAACTTACTTAATACTGAGGTTAAATTAAAACATTATTAAGTGCAGACGACTTACTAATTTACGGGAGCTGCAAATGATTCCTTAAAACCATGCAACCACTAAACACAATAATCAAGAATACGATAAAAGAACACCATCCAAATAATTTTTTTTCATAATGACTATAGCTCTTTCCAACGGTTAAAATTGGGTTGGATTTGAGTTAACTTTTAAATATAAAAATTTAGAAGTATTAAATAATTAGTATAATGAAACTTTGGTTTTTTGGTGCACCACGATTTCGAGACTCTTACACCGTGAACGAAACCATAGAACCGAAGTTTCCAAAAAAAAAGGAACCAAATAGAACCGAAAACACCAAAAAACCAAATTAGTTCGTTAGATTCGATTTTTCGATTTTCCGATTTTTTTGCCCACTCCTATATAATAAGGGTTTCTTTCTCACTTTATTTCAATTTTCGATCACGTGAGACTTTGCATATGATGAGTTTGAAATTTTGAATAAATAATTTTTGAAATTAAAATCAATAACTCCATCTTTATATATATATATATATATATTAAAGCATATTGTGCGAATTAAAATCACTAACTCGATAATATTAATAGTTTGTGGTCGATCTGGTATGCCTATATATAACTTTTTGAACCTTTTAAATTCTTCTTCTGTTAATTTTTGGTTATTTGACATATGATCAAACACCATTACAACTTTTCATTCGATCTTCGATTCCAGTTGCTCATTCTCTGTGATTCTGTTAATTTATTGTCCATGGAATCAACTACTCTGTATGTGATGTGTTGGATTCAAAAGGACTCGCTATGATTTAGAATTTTGCATTTATAGATTCTGAATTTTAGAAAGGCGATTGATTCTACGCATCAATTAGAGCTTTTTTCAAGCTCCTGAATTTTGTCAAATCTCTAAATTCCATCATGGCTCCGCCCGTGAGGACCACCTGGTTGCAACTTTCCCTTGTTTGGCTTACAGGTAAGTTTCAAAGCAATAGCAAGATGAAGAGAGCCAGAAGCATTAAAATTCTATATGAATCCTAAATAGAATGATCCTATTAAGAAATTTAATTTGTTGAATTAATTTGACTGTCTTGACCCAATAATTATTTTCTTATTTTTGTTTTTGAATGTAGCTGAAGTCTATTCTCGGGGTGGAAATATCTTTGGTGAATGCAGCTAAAGCTTATTCTTGGGGTGTTTATCAAATTCTCTCTTAATTGTGACTCTTTATCTATTTCAACTTTCAATGGATAAACTCAGAAATTTAAAAATTCGATATTTTAAAAAAATGAGGAACGATCTTCAATAAAGAAAGATTGATTAACATTGTGTTAATAGGGATGTAAATGGAGTGGGGCAGGCAAGCCTTGACCCAAATAACTTTCTAGCTATGTAGGGGGCTGTTCAAGTACAATGATTGCTTCAAGTGAAAGTAGAATGAAGATCTTAATCTATAACAAATAAATATATTTTTTTTCCTTATGAAGCTTAGATTTTTTAGTTCTTTGAGACGCAAAATTATTATTTTTATAAAAATGAAATTCGATAAAAATAATAATTAGTTTAATTTTTATTCTAGATAAATCAAATTTCTTCTAATAATTCTCTTCTTTTATATAAAAAATGTTTATTTTTGATAAATAATATTTGTTAATTTTTTTTCTTAAAAAAACTATTAACCTATTATTACTTTAAAAAATATTTTTCATCAAATTTGAAGCTCTTAAGTCAAAGTCTGAGATTTAGAAAATAGATGACAACATTTACATCATGGGGCCACTTTTCATTCCATATGTTTTAGATATTTCGCACTAAAAAAGTAGGAAAAATTGAACTAATATTTTAATTGTTTTGAGTTACTGAATTTTATTATATTCATATAATTAATTATTATTTTATTTATTTTTTAAGAAATGTGTCAAGTTAATATATAATGAATAAATAAAAATAAACGAAAAAAGTACTTACTAATTTATTGGTCCATGTGGTACCCAATCATAAATAACCTGACCCTTATAGGTTAACTAAAGTTCATTTATTAGCACTCGATCTTCATGTTTTGCGATAAAATGAATTCACAAAATAATAATGTCCTTCATTTGAAATTATAATGTTTTGTATAAAATGTGCATCGACCAACTATGTTCCCATCAATTTTAGATCTAAATATAATTCGACTTCTTTATCCGTTAATTAAAAAAAATTCAAATATATCATTATACTATCATTTGTTGATAGTTGTTGAATCTACAAGGATTTTTTTATTTGGAAACATGATTTCAAATCATAAAATCTCCAAATTTAAATTGTAGGATTTGAGATTTTATCCAAATTATTATTTCAAGTATAAGTGTGAAATTTGACCATAAATATATATTTTGTAAACAGAAATCATCATTTTAAATTTTCCAAATAAAAATTTATGTTCGATGTAAAGAGATTGTTTGTACTATGTGAAATAATTATATTAAAGAGTAATTAATTACTACGCATTAGTGTTGACTAATAGATCCTTATAAAATTATGAGTATATGAAAGTTTGTAATAACATAAAGATAATGTGATTGGTACGTTGAAAGATGACTATAATTTATAATAAGGACAAATTAAGAATTAAGTGATGAATTATTTGTTGATTTTTTGAATTAAACAAGTAAAAATGAACATTACTTTTGATATAATAGATAAGTAAGTATGGGCAGAGAGAGTATAATTTACAATATAATTATACCTACTTATAATTTATAGAAAAAAATTATTATAAATAAAATTAACCTAATACATAAACATGTTCTTTAAATGAATTCATTTAACATCTACGTCCTTCAATTTTAGGTTTGCTTTAATAGCTATTTAAAATTGCATAGAGTTGAATAATTAGAGACACACACCCTACTTGGCGTCTTATGTGACAATTTGCCGCGATATTCTATATGGCATCATACGTGTATTATGTTACATAAGACACATGTATTTATCTATTCAATTTTATACAAATTTAAATGTCTATTTGAGTATATTCAAAGTTGAATAATTTTGGGTGTGATCAAGTAGATATTTAAATTTGTATAAAGTTGAATAATCAAAGACACACATCTTATTTGGCATCCTACGTGATAATTTTGCCTACGCAATATTCTACATGACGTTTAACATGTATTATGTCACGTAAAATCCATATGTTTATTGATTCAATTTTATACAAATTTAAATACTTATTCTCTCTGTTCACTTTTATTTATCATTATTTCGCTTTTCGAAGTCAACTTGACTAAACTGTTAAGGTAAATTGAAATAGTTAAATTTAATATTTGAAATTTCAAATTAGATGCTATAAGTTGCAATCTTTTTTTATATTAATATAATAAAAAAATACATCTTAAAATGTTGATCAAAGATTATATATAATTTGACCTCGACAAGTGAAATAGTGACAAACAAAAGTAAATAAAAAAAATATTTATATATATTCAAAGTTAAAGTTGGGTATAAATATTAATCGAGTTTAAGTTAAAGGACGTATTTTTGTACTATGCCAAACAAAATTTGGCAAGTAAAATATTGATATGTAATCATGTAGTCACTCCACTTTCAATTATTCACAATCACATCCCTCGTCAAAAGACAATTCCAAAAAAGCTGCTTAATTGTCTCTATCAAGAAACCTCACATTCTTCATCATCATTAATGGGTTAGAGGAAAAAACACGAGCTGTTCATTCAGTTTTGGTTGGTGGATGACTGATGACTCTCACCCAGTTCAGGATTCACATCAATCTAAAGTGGGTCTTTAGCAGTTTTGCATAGGAAAGTTGATTTCATTCCTCACTGGGCGGAGTTCTGCTGGAATCAAATGAGAAAGTAAGACTCTCTTGCTGTTTTTCAGTATGGGTTGTTAGATCTTGCTTTGCTTTTTAGCCCCTTTATTGTGTTTTTACCCAATTTGTATGTATCTTTGAATTGATTAAGCTGTTGCTGCAAAATCTTGAATCCCAATTGAAGAAAGTTAGGGCTCTTTCCCCTCTTGAGTAATTGGGTTTTGAGTAATTGAGTTCTGATGGGCTGTTTGGAAGATCATCCTGTAGTTGTTAAAATTGAATTTGGGAGGTTATAGCAAAATCTTGAATCCCAATTTCAGAAAGTAGGGTTCTTTGTGAATGATTAGCTGTTTTGAGTAATTGAGATTTGATTTTGTAATGAATTTGGGAAGTTATAGAAAAATCTTGAATCCCAATTTAAGAAAGTAGGGTTCTTTGTGAATGATTACCCCTCTTGAGTAGTAGAGATTTGATGGGCTGTTTGGCAGGTCTTCTGTAGCTTTTTATGAATTTGAGAAGTTATAGCAAAATCTTGAACCCCAATTGAGATGTGCGGAAGTGGTGATACTACTACTACTATGTTGCCTGATGTTTGTGGATCGAGCTTGCTTTTATCACTGCCTGATGACGTGTTTGGATTAGTAAGTAGATCACTTTCACCAAGAGATGTATGTAATCTTGGTTTATGCTGTAGAAACTTGCATGATTTAGCTTCCTCTGAGAAGGTTTGGCTTTCACAATGTGATATGCTTGGGGTGGTTCCTTATCGGGACGTTATTGAATGGAGAAAGGGAGTTAGTTCCTACAAGGCGCTTTGTCACTTCCTTGTAAGCATAAAGCCTTTACTTGGTATTTGGGTTCATCAAAATCCTGAACTCGGCAACGTTGTTTATGTTATGCCTGGTTTTATCTCCGCGGTTGGTTGTCGGATTATTCCCCAAGAACTCAGTCCATTAGGCCTTGAAGATGGTCCAATTTTGTGGTCGCCTGTATTTGAAGTTGTTTCTGATTTTGAGGGATCTGCTGCATTTTTCCTTCATGGTAGGGAGAATGGAACTGACTATGTTTATCCTGGTTCACTTAAGAAGGTCGAGAGGACTTGCAATGTGCTTCTTTTAGAGGTTGAGCCTCAGCAGTACACAAGTGGGGGTGAGTTGTTCCACAGCAAGAGCTTTATTCATCATTCAGAGAACGAAACATCACGGAATATATGCAGGTCCAATAGTGGGGTTTCCGTGTCAAAAAGGGTCACTGGACAGCATGCAACAACAGTGCCCTTTAGTCGGCTTGCATTTGTTGATAGGAGAAAGTTGCTTGACACAGTTACTAAACAAGTTCGTCAAACACTGCCAGATGCTAAAGATGCCATATTATTTCCTAGTTTGAGGAGAGAGGAGGCTGATTTACGAGAGAATATGAAACTCTTGTATGAAAGGAGATTGCTCTTTATGAAAATGTACGATGGTGGTGGTGGTTTTACTGTCTGGAAGGCTGGTTCGGAGTTGCCTTTGCATCCTTCTCATGTTGGATTGGGTGAGTTCAGACAGAATCTTGATCTGATAAGCGGCTGTCATGCATCACAAACTGCTACTGATCATGAGAGTCGGAGTTGGAAGACACTAGCTGAATATGTTAGACACAGTCTAAAATATATACTCAAGAAGTCAAACTCTATCAATGGCAAGCGTGATCTTCGTAAAAAGAGTTCCTCTGGCCATGGAAGTAAGCATGCCCACCTTCACGAGTTCCTGCAGCCAGGTGATGCAATAGGGCTGACATTACATGCTTCCACTGTGAAGTTATCCTCTTATCGTGCTTGGCCAAGTATGCACGAAAGTAAATTTGCTCTGTACAAGTTACCTATGCGGGCACCAGAAGTGGGCCAAGAATATGCTGGCGTATGGGCAGGGACTTTTGGTTGGCCCCCAGGGAGGCCTTCTGATGATAAGCCTGGAAAGGCATTGTTTCTTCTTATGCTCTCTTATGAGGAGTCCCAAGGGCGGAGGATACTTATCGCGACCAAGATATTAGAAGGTACACATTATGTGTTGCATCCTAATGGCTCAGCTATGTTTATAGTGAATATTGAAGAGCCCTCCAATGATCCATTCCCTTGGTGCACTGATGGACATGATTCCAACCCTCTAGATGTCAAGCATGCTTTTAAGGGTGAAGGTATTGCTAACGGGTATGGTTTCCGATATCCTGGTTCTAAACCTGGTTCGCTCTTTGTAATCCATGATAAAATGCTTGCTTTTATATGGAAGGAGTCCCGGGCTGTGTTGGCCATGCAGAGGCTCGATTTGCAAGAGGTTTTAAGCAGGGGGGAAAGGATTCCTGCTCTACCTCCAGTCTCCAATTTTGCATACCTTACCAGGTCCTATTCAAATGTGTTTGCCCATGGTCTGACTTCACCAAGGCAGAATCATCCGCAGGCATGAAAATCCAGCAGAGCAAAGAATCTTTTGCTAGAAATATTCGAAAAGCAACAACAAAAAAAAAAAAAGGTGGAAAACAGCTTAAGTTGGCTGTACTTTTAAGTTTGTTCCATTTTCACAGGCAGGGTAGGGTGATTGATGTGGGTGCTTTGCAGGCTTTTAGTTTCTTCAACAACAAGACAAAGGCATGATAGTACTGTACTCAATTGCTCGTGGTGGATGGCGAGATTCTTCTACATTCTATCTATGGTTTCTGGCAGGAATAAAGCTTCTTCAAACCATTCTGTAGTTTTATGAGGGTACAATTTCCATATTTCTTGAACAATCTTTGTGCTGTTGCTAGTTATGAAAGAGAGAGTTTCCTTGAAGCAGGAATGAGGCTGCACCTTCTCTTGATATATTATTTGCTGTAAACTTTATCTTCTATGAAAAATTTGATTGAGTTAATATTCTTTATTGGGAATTAGGATTTGCAAATGTATAGGTTGATATGATTAAATTACAACAACAACATACCCAATGAAATTTGATAAGTGGGTCTGGGAAGGATAGAATATTAGAAGTTGAATGATTAAATTATTGAAATAAATTGGCATAATGCATTTTTCCTCTTTAAAGAGGAAATAACTAGGGTTTTCTGCACCTTGATGAATTCTAGTGTGGATGTAATTCAGTTTAAAAGAAGCATTAAGAGGGAAATATTAGCAAAGCAGAAAACAAAGAGGTAAGGGGGTAACTAGTGATTTGGGCTTGAGGCTTTCATATTGGAGGTCTCAAATTTGAAACCCTTTGTCAGCGAAAGCAAGGGATTTGTCTTCTGGGTCAAGCTCGTCGCATCGGGTATGCCTAGTGCAGGTTACTCCTCCTATGTGCTTTGCATGCTATTACATAGGAGCGAGGCTTACCCTGTGCACACCCAAAGGGCAATGGCTGCGGGTTTCCCCTTGTCATTACCAAAAAAGGGGTAAGGGGAACAAGATTTAGTCCTGGTTCCCCTTGAAAACCATCCTTGGAAGGGAGCATGAGTTTCTTGATCCTAGGAGTTCTCTCTAACGGAGTTAAAGTGTGACCTAGAAAATGAAAATAGTGAGTTCTAGGGCTCATCGAAAAGCAATTTCATAAGTGAGATTTGATGGGTAACGAAATCTTTTTGGAAAGAGCTGGTCGAGATTGCTACACCAAAAATTGAGAAAGAAAGAAGGTAATACGCAGTTTCTTTTTACTCGATTCCTATATTAAAAGATAGATTTTTTCTTTTCTTGTCCATTTTGGTACATCAAGTCCTCATACATCACTAATAAGTTTAATTTAGTAAAAATACTCTCCTATAAAATTTTCCTAAAGTTTGTATGGAGTCAATATGAACAAGTAATATGAAATAAACGGAGTATTTGCGAGTTAAAAGACACAAAATTACAAAAGCATTTTCACAAACTTAATCCCAAACTTGATGGTTTGTGGTTTTGGGGGGCCCTTCTAACAGATGATCCCCACGCCACCCCCACACTGTATGTGCCAAAGAAAAGGTATTAGAAATGGTTCACCTAACATGTGACTTAGTTTGAACATGAAAATTGTGTGATTAATACAAGAAAACAGGGAACGGGTTATCTCTTAAAAAAATACTATCATCATTTTCATGACGATTTACTTTTTGAACTGAAAAAGGAAAGAACTTTCCTTTTTTGGGTAAAGATTTTCGATAAGCATCATCATTTTCTCGACGATTTACTTTTTAAACTGAAAAAAGAAAGAACTTTTTTTTTTTGGGTTGAAGATTTTGAATGATGAATGAATGATATTATTGAATTCATATATTTATACGTCAGTGGCACCTTTATGGGGTAAAAAGATTTTCTTTCATAGACCAATGGTTGAAAAAAAAAAATGTATTTGAAAATATGCGTGTGAAAAGATGTACGAGTAAAATACTACTGAAGAAAGAAATCCTACAATAGAAATAGAAAATGAAACCCATAGTAATAAAATTTGAAGAATAAAATAATTGTTGGTATATAATAAAATAATAATAATAATATTGGTATGAGAGCACATAGTTGCTCCAGATTCCAGATTAGGACCTTGTCCTACCACTGGGAAGAGAGAAATCACTCGACTACCTATTAATTGTTCATCTTAATCCTTGATCATGCCATGATCATATCTATCCAACTCATCCTCAGTTTATCTCTACCTCTTTTCGGATCTACCGCCAATCTCTCATACCTCTTCACGAGGATATTTGTGCTCTTTTCACATGCTCGAACCATCTCAAACTGATGAATACTAACATTAACAAATCTTTGTATAGTTTGATATATAAATGAATGGTGTAACTACTGCCTCATTGTTTTCGACATGGGCATGTGAAATTGAATTCTCCATGAAAATGCAATATGACTGAAACACGTCCAATTAAAAATCTAATTCCAACCTCTTTGAAAGAAACTCTAAGTAAATACTTGACTTCGGAACAGAAAATATTCATCGTGATGTTTGAAACTCTCCCTACATTCTAATTGTTATAACGTATAAGACAGTGGGATCAAAAGAAGATTGTGGAACCATGTGACTTACAAATTGGGTCCATTCATTTCATTGTTCAAAAGTATGGTTGTAAACGGTTCACTAGTAATAAGGTAATTAAGCTTTCAGTAGTAGTAGTAGAGGTGGCAAATGAGTGGATTGGATTGGATCGGATCGGATTGAATCAGATTTGGATGGATTGAATATGGATTGAGCTAAAATGGATTGGATCACAATTCATCCACATAAAATATGGGTAAATATGAATTTGGTCAAATATGATTTGGGTAAGGTTTCAACCCACTTTATTCTCTTGAAGTAAAAAAAAGATTAAATCAAAGCTAGGTTGTTAATGAACATTCTCTATCACCACAACCTACTCCCAAATCATTATTTTGTCATAAAAAAATATTTAAATTTTTTCTATTTTCATATGTTATCACCACCACTCTCACTCCACCCCCAATCCTCATCCTCACCCTAACCGTGCCTCTATCACCCATAATTTTTAAATTAAAAAATATCAAGAAAAATTTGCCCACTCTACCTGCCCCTCACCTATCCCTCTATACCACACTCTATGCTAATTAAAAAAAAAAAAATCATCTCCAAGACCGCCGAACCCCTAGCTCCAAATACTTTTTTAACAAAATCAAAAAAGAAAGTTAAATCTTTTCACCACTCACCTTTCATTTCCATCATTACCCCCCCCCCCTCCTTCCCTCTAAAAAAATAAATAAAGAAAGAAAGATAAAAAAGAAAACGTTAAATTTTTTCACCCTACCAGCCACCCCCACTCCCAAATTTTTTATAAAGAAAAATTTAAAAAATAAAAAAAAAGTTAATTTTTTTAACCCCCATTCCCACTCCCAAATTTTTATCTAATGAAAAATAAATAAATAATTTTTTTCTCCCTACTCACACCTCCCAACCTCAATTTTTTATAAAGTAAAATTCAATTTTAAAAAAAAAAAATTATCCCACCTCCCCCATTACCATCATAACCCCCACCAGGCGTCCCCCACCGGGCCACCTGAGCCTTTTCCCGGGCTCGTTGCGGACCCACTTGTATAATTTTCTGGGAATGTTGCGCCAGAGTCCCCTTCAGCGCCAGAATCCGTGGGCTAATACCCACATATAACTGCCTAAATCGTCTGTTTCCTATTCCTTGACCCATAAAATCCCACCAAGCATCCCCCGCCACCACCGGGCCACCTGGTCCTCCTTCTGGGCTCGTTGCGGACCCACTCATATAATTTTTCTGGAATGTTGTGCCTGAGCCCCTTGTAGCGCCAGAATCTGTGGGCTAACATTTACAGAAAACTGCTGAAATCGCCTGTTTCTAGTTCCTTGGCCCATGAAATCCCACTAGGCATCGCCCGTAGCCGCTTGGCCACCTGGGCCTCTTCCCCGACTCATTGCGGACCCTCTTGTATGATTTTTCGGGAATGTTGCGCTGAAGCCCCCTACAGTGCCAGAATCCGTGGGGAACACCCACAGAAAATTGCTAAAATCGTCTGTTTCCTGTTCCTTGGCCCATAAAATCCCACTAACCGTCCCCTGCCGCCATCGGGCCACCTGAGCCTCTTCCCGGGCTCATTGCGGATCCACTCATATGATTTTTCGAAAATGTTGCGCCAGAGCCCTTGCAGCGCCAGAATCCATTGGCTAACATCTATAGAAAACTGCCGAAATCGTCTGTTTCCTGTTCCTTGGCCTATAAAAAACCCCCAAGCGTCCCCCGCCACTGTCGGGCCACCTAGGCCTCTTCCCGGGCTCGTTGCGGCCCTACTCATATAATTTTTTTAGGTATGTTACACCAGAAAGCCTTGCGGCGCCAGAATCCATGAGCGAACACCCACAGAAAACTGGCGAAATCGTCTGTTTCCTATTCCTTTGCCTATAAAATCCTACCACGCTATATATATATATATTGATCTAATATTATTAACAATTTTTAAATTTTTTTAATAAAAGTTCGATTCTTCGGTATACCAAAATTTTGAACCCCTACACCGAACACCAAATCGAAGAACTGAACTTTTAAAAGAAGAAAATCGACATTGAATCAAAAAATCAAAATAGTTTGATTTGGTTCGAATTTTGATTTTTCCGTATTAAAAAAAGTTAATTTTTTTTCGCCACCTCCCTCCGCCCCCCACGTTTCCACCCTACCCTTATCCCCCTACCCCCGCTCCTGCCTCCAAATTTTTTAAGGAAAAAAAATTCATGCAGTTAAGAATTTTTTATTATGAGATGAGGATCTATGGGTCTATATGGGTATCCATATTTTATCCATTTTGACCATATTTTTATAAACCTTTAAAATAAACCAACCCGTATTAACCCATTTAGAAAATATGAGTAATCCATTAAAATAAATATGGGTAAAATAAATTCCTTTTACCTTATATAGATTGAAATTATCATCTATGAGTAGTAATCTATCTTTTATATCCCTTCCCCTTAATCCCACAATGTAATAGAAAAATTATACATAAATTGGACCTTAAACTTGCGTTCAAATTTTAACTTTGATAGTGCATAAGTGGACACTTTAACTGTTCAACACTTCAATAAAAAAACACTTTAAATTCAACACTTTAACAAGTAGGCAGTTGTGCACTCTGCAAGTTTGAATATTTTTTTGTTTAAGTGTTAAATAGTTAAAGTGTCTACTTGTACCCTATGAAAATTAAAGATCAAAGTTAAAATTTGAAGTCATGCTTAGGGTCCGACTTCTGCATTATGCCAAAGAAAAAAAAATATAAAGAAATAATTAGGGTAAGTTTCACTTGCTCATATAAGAAAATTTCAACTAGAAGAGGAAGAAATGCAGGCTCAAATCATGCTCATAAATGAATGGAAAAGCTCAACAAAAGTGGAAACAGAGAAAAGGGAAACCACAATGAGATTTTCATTTAATAGTATTTACATGGTTTTCCTTGTAAGGGTGTAAAGCCCATCTATACAAAAAAAATCATTTGGGGCTAAACACCCAATGATCACAATCACAAGGTGCTAATTTCAATGCCGTTTGATTCCTGTTATCGTTTAATACAACATTTGAGGCCTATCATGTAAGGAAATGTGCACAAAATGCTGTACACTAGGTGGTGGCAACTGCATCCACAAGCAACAGAATATAAAAAAAAAAACACATCATGTTTGGATGGCGCTATATTCTGCCATTCTTGGTCTTTCTACAGGTTGAGGTTCAAAGAACCTGTCACAGATGAGGCGATTTGAAGGCACTGCTATAACAGCTACTGACAAGACAACCATATTTTCCTCTTCAAAAATTAAACACCAATCAGGTACTCCATAATACAGCTCGTGTCTTTTTGACGACATAATATGCTTCATTTCACCCTGAATGCAAATAGAAATGAACAAAAAAGGTTATTAAAAGACAACAAAACCAAACATCTGGGAAAATGATGCTTAGATTAGCTGACAAGAGTAAAATAATGCCCAGTACTTGGTAGTATATTTAAGAACTGGGATACAGGAAGGGGGGATGCTTCACTTGCCATAGCTCAGGATCTTGGGTACAAAAGCAACGACCGCTTAACAAGTGAAAATAATTCAACTATTTCCACGCCCTTATCTAAGGTTCTAGATTGAGATTCATCAGTTTCATTATTTAGTTTGGTCCAAAATAAGATGCACTGTGTCTGTGCCCTAGTTTGGCTCTAGAATAAGATGTAATTGCACAAGATCCATCTGAAGATTGATACTCAAAAACTCCTAGGAAAAATGCCTTTGCTTCCTATATGTGATCTTGCTATTAATTTCCCCATTCATGTCCCTCACTTGCAGCAACACTGCTCTTGTCTAAGCACGCTAACAAACTATTTATGAGAACTTGCACTATGTACAAAAAGTTGGAACGATGACATCCAGCATGCAATCTAGAACCTCTATGTTACCAGTCCCAGTACAATTAAGAGCACAATTATTTTGCTTATCACATATTGAATGATTGATGGCAATAAAGTGGGGCATGTCCATTTTCTATCAACAGACCGACATTTTATACCTCCTCCACTATGTTTCCTTCCATTAGGACCTTTAGGGCTACTTGGGCACTGATTATTGATTAATATCACAATACTCATGGTTCCTTCAAATGTCCCAACAACTAGCAAAATACAGCAGGAAATAATACACGAGACCAGCTACGTGCTGCAAACTGAACTATACAAACCAAACAAGTACTGTTTACTTTTCCTGTCAAATACAGTTGAAATCTACTAAACAAATTTTTTGTAAACCAAACAGACAGGATAGACCCTCTGCTAACAATTTGCGCTCAAATCCTAAACCAAATCTTAGAACAGACTCTAGTTTTCTCGGTAAACCAAAGTCTTAGTTCAGATTAGAAACTAACTATATTTACAACTAGAAACAGTAGGAAAAAAAGTAGTTCTCATCAGCAAATGGTGTAGTTCTTCTTTCCCATCAAAGAACCCTTCTAGAGTCGACGTGTTTTGTAGTTTCTCACGGAATTACTAATTTAACATCACATTAAGTTGTTTTGTAAAACAATTTCAAATTCCACACTTTGTTCATTGATAGAGGGATATTATGTTGATACATAAATTATTAGGTGCCAATGGTGAATCATCAGATATGGCTTCTAGGTTGAGATATTTGCTCAAGCTTGCAGCTAGGTGCAGCTTCTGGAGGACAGAGTAGGAAAATATCCTTAGTGGTCACAGCAACAATAAAAAGGAAAGAATCAGGAATGCACACAATACTTCACAGTTCACTGCCTGGAAGCTAACAACAGACAGTAATTACACATCAAACCATATGAACTTTTTCTTCAAGAAAGACATAGAAGCATACCTCAATTCAGCATCACTTTCAGTGATGGTATTGGTAAATTTACACTGCAGCCTGATCTGCAAATTCACTATGTCATAGAGCTTTTGATTTTGAATTCTTTGGAACGCTAGTCTTACGAATTTGAGGGTTTTCTATTGAATAAACAAGAAGACTTCCATCCTTAGTCCCAGCTATAAAGCATTCTTCCGGTGTCACAGTTAGTGAAGTTACTATTTTCCCAATACCATTGTACTTCCCCACAATCTCAAGTGAGTTCATAGAACGTACGATGATCGACCCTTGATCTCCAGCACAAACCAAGAACTCTCCGCAGCTACTCAGTTCAAGACAGTTCAGGCGGCCATTGGATTCAGAAGATGAAATGTGTTTCCCATTTATAGAGTAGAGATGCAAACTAAGATCATCATCAGAATAAAGAACAATCCTTCCATGACGTGATGCAACAAGCTTTGACAGTGGACTGCCAGATGGATGTCGTAGGGATCTAACATATCTCCCATCCCGTAGCGTATGGAAAACACAAGTTCCATCTTTAGATCCACTTATAACTATATCAAGCTCAATACTTGCATACAAGCACGTAATAACGTCATCATGACCACACAAAATATGGAAAGGGGCTTCAGCAATGATACAATCTTTCCGAGGAACCTCTGCTTGAGTGTGCTTTACTCGCTTTTCAGGGTTTCTCATGCGAACAATCTCCCAGATCATTACTGTTGTGTCATAACTTCCAGTAGCCAGGGTGCTTCCATCAGATGTAACTGCAACAATCAAAAATGGTTTGGAACTTAGAATTACTGGAAAATATAGAATAACAAATATGTTTTTCCAATGCTATAACCAGGCAGTACTAAAAAAAGTAGAGAACCTATACCAAAATATGGTTGTCTAAAAAAGACAGGATATCTAGAGAAACAAAATAAAAGAGGATTGCTTATTGAGAAGTTCACTTTTCTTATGAAGCACATTGCATAAGTTAAGGCATCAAGAAGATGCAGGTCTCTGGGAGATCTAATTTACAAAAAAATCACCAAATGATAGGTTATGTGTATTTATGTAAAATATACATATAATATACATAATCAATATACATGTTTTGTATATTTGGGCTAGCGCCTGTAATTAAGTTGGGCTGACGGGCCAAAAATGAAAGCAGCTCAATTACATAAGGGGTAAAAGGCTAGCTCCAGTACAATTCCTACAAGGAGCTAAAAGTTTAAAAAAAATTGTCAACAGCATAAGGCTAGCTGCAAAACTGTATCTTTGCTACTTAGCAAAGTCCAAAGATCATTTACACTGTTTTACCTTTTTCTTTTTAGATGGGTAGGATGCTTATCAACTCTGAAGACTTGCATCAACTATCGAGGCCAGAACATGTTTATTCTCTGATAGTATTCATCCTAGATAGTTGGTGAAGATCCAAACGTCATTAAAAAAAAAAAAGAGATGCCAAGTTGACATTTCAACCGTGGTAATGAATATTGTCCCTTTGAGAATATTCCAATATGAAGCCAAGAAAGACCAAAGAGAAAGAAATAATTTCAGAATTGCGCCCTATCCTGCTCTTAGTAATGTTCCTCATCCAAGACCATTCCTACCACCTCTCAAGAGGGAAGAAACAACCACAAGAAAAAGGAACGCACAGATAAATACACCGCCTTCAATTGTTACGGAGCTCTACTCCACATTGACTGTTACTCCTTGCCAAGGTTGAACCACAAGTGCTTGATATTTTGGTATTCTCTCAACATCAAAAAGTTGTCAATTAACTGGACCAACATGACAGGAAACACAACCCTCAAATTTGGCATGACAACTTGGCCTATTCTAACACACATACACAAACAATGTAGGAATATTTAATGTTGTGTGGTAGATAAATTCTTAGTTCTGAACTGATTCACAACACCACAAGCAAATAATAGCAGTAATATAAGTACATAATTACTGTTATCAGTTGTGATGAAAGCTTTGCCGCCTTAATTTTAAGTCCTAGTTCCCAAAATATTAAATTTCACCTTTTAGAGACATCATGAGTCTGTTCTCTCTGTGGATCAATATGATTTAACGTAGATGTGGGATGGAGGCTAACGTTAAATGGTTTTTTGCATTGTGGAAAAAATGTTTTAAGTGGCAAACCAAGAAGTTTGGCATAGATGACAAAATGTTCTGATAAAACTTCGGAAACAGCTTTTCAGTTGTTTTCTGAAGGTCTCCCAGAACTCAAAATAATTTCCAACTATTGAAAGAGAAGCCCCTATTTTCTGTTTTTGATTCTTCTCTATGAAACAAAAAAATAGAAAGAGCTAAGCAAGAGTATCAAGAACCAAGAGCACCAAGCACACAATAATTTACTTTTAACATTTTTTACATGTGAGGTATCCAGCATAAAAAGAAACAGTTTTTGACATGTTGCTTTGCACCAACTCTCTCAAGCTAACATACAATACCCTTTCATTACGGCACACCCAAAGAAAAAAGCAAGAGCTTTGCGTTGGCCTTCCTAGGATGACAAATGCCTCTTTTATCCTCTCTAAAGTCTACAACAAAAACAAGTGGGAGAGGTAGGATTCGAACTTATGTAGAAAAACTTCACATATTTACAATCTGCTGCTTTTGACCACTCGGCCACTCTCCCCTTCCTGGGCCGGGGCCCCCTCAAACAACAACAACAACAACAACATACCCAGTGTAATCCCACAAGTGGGGTCTGGGGAGGGTGAAATGTACGCAGACTTTACCACTACCACAAAAGTAGAGAGGCTGTTTCCAGGGGACCCTCGTCACAAAACCCGTAAGTAAGAACGAACTAGA
>JAPFFP010000080.1:21251794-21263901 GCA_026153255.1 Solanum medicagineum | reverse complement strand
TCCATTTAGTCCAAGCTGCCCCAATACGGTGTGTGACATCATCGTCGATATCCCCACTACTCTGGATGATGGACCCCTCAATGGGTTCTAATTCTAAGAAGGGAAGCGGCACCTTGAATCAATCAAAAAGCTTATTGATTTAATTTAAGGGAACTAAGATTAGCTTAGCTTAGCTAGCATTGTGGGAGAATCTAGTCATTTAAGAACTTCGTTGCCACTAGTAAATTAGACCATCCCCCAAAATAGAACTCTAAAGAGAAGAGAGTTCAGTCTACAAGAAGCTAGCAGAGCTTTAGCCGTTGGGCCACATCCACCTATGTAGCTTGCTTCTTTCCTGGATGGATGACGACTTATGTAGTGGTCGGCCTTCCTACCATAACGCCTTCTTGCTGATGGGTTTTCGGGGGGGGGGGGGTGTGTGTGTGTTGAAAACACTACCCATAAAGAAAAGGTACTTAGACCTGCTCATAAAGAGCTGCAAGGCAGCCAAAAGCATTACTGCAAATAAAATGAAAGTGAACAAAGCAAAACCAATATGATATTCAAAAAGCCCACTTTTTGAGAGAAAAAACATTCAACAGAAAGACACTATGAGCACCACATTAGTCAAGACGTCTGCGTTCGCAAACAATTTTAAATGGACAAGAAGATTTGTACTTTACATCCTTGAACAACAAAAGGATTCTCTGGAAACCTGAAATCAGTTATATGTCGATGCTTTCAGCTCCATAAATTTAATAACTATCCCATCACAAGGATCATCTAGATTCGGCCTTCATTTTTCCAGATAATCGATAGTGTATAGATTTGTTAGCTAGAAGCTCCAACCACAAGCTGTCACATCTTTCAGTCATAAAAATTACCTGAAATGCAACTCACAACATCTTTATGTTGTCTAATGCTCTGTACCATTCTGCCATCAGTTAGTGAAACGACCTGAAAGCTGTTTTCGCAGGTACCACATGTTATCAAAAAATTTTCAGATGGTGTTGATAATGTTCCAAAGCACTGTGCTCCAAGCTCAATATTTTCAGCCAGAGGACTCCCAATTTTCCGAGGAGGAAGGATATCGGAACCAATCCCAAAAAAGGGATCCTGCAAGAAAGTTAAAAATGACTGTAAGGCTGACTAGCTAATCATAATGCTTTACTCATTATTGCTCTAAAACTTACCTGTGAGCTAGAGAAGGTAAAGTTCCCACCGGACTGCAGTTGGGTGGTCACCCATGTCTTAACAGACATGCTGGGGCCCTGGTTCACAAGGACAATGTTTGAGTCCAGCACACTAACATACAGAGTAGCTGACGGATAACTGCTTGCACATGAAGCCATTGACGTTAGGTTAATAGAACCAGGGGCAAATCGTAGAGGATGAGCAATTGGAATCGGAGGCCCTCTTCTAGGATGTTTCTTGCGGAAAAGTTGAATTGGTGTTTGACCAAAGTTGGCAATTTGATCTTCAATGGCAGATCTTTGCAATTCATCATCCATGGTATCCAGATCCACAGCACCTTCATATGTCAAGTAATAGAAAATATTTGCTGCCTGTACGATAACATCTTCAAAATTCAGTGATATTCAAACCTTTCAACTGGCTCAAGAAATTACTTGAAGTCAAAGCTACCATATACCTCAACTGCGGGTTTTCCCCGCTGCTTGTAACCAAATACCAAATCGATCCATTGATGGAGATTTGAGCTCACATACTCACTTTCAAGGGCCTCTCTGTTCTTACTAATAAATTCCTCAGGACAACCCTGTACAACGTACATGCATTTGAAAATTAGTTTCTAAACATTGTATAACTAAATAATAAAGAAGACAAACAGAACTTCGGGACCAGGTTAGCTCCTCAAACTAAGAGGGAGCCCACTTATATTTAAGTGGAAAAAGAGCCAATCAATTTGCGCCAGGAGGGAACTGGAAAATTCCATAAAAAATGCATACATCTTTCATGTTGCCCAAACAATCCTAGTGAAAAAGAATTTGCATTTTAGTCTATGCAATGCAACAGCCTAGTTTTTAAGACATCTCAGTTTTTTTCCCATACTCTAATGCATGCAATACAGTGTTCCATCAAAAACTCTTTTTACTTATCTTACTACAAGTGTTATCTTTCAATTGCTTCGCCACTTAATGCAAGCAGTGATGCAAAGCAGGAATTATTGCCACATCGGTAAAGCCACACACTTCAAGAGAAGTACAATGCAACCATTGTAGATTCTTTCAGATTAATGGGGCTGTTAAATAGGAGTAGGAATAAGAATAGTATATCGAATCCTACTTGGAAAAGGATTAGTATATAGATTCCTACTAGGAAAGGATTGTATTATAGTATCTATAAATAAGGTCTTAGTGTAATTATGTAGAGACACAATTCAAAAATATTTTTTGCCTATATTTCTTAGATGGTTTTAGAGACTCCATGATCTTCATAGAATTCTTTTTTTAAAAAAAAAAAAAACTTACCTAGCCAGTGGGTGGTTATAACTCATATACCCACCCATTTGGCCAATGATATGTTAGCAAAAGTTGGAGCCATATGATATGCATGAAAAACAATCATGTTGAGGACTGATTTGAGAAGTCTCCGAGACAAAAGAAAGTAGTCACCATGCTTTTCCGATGGGTTCTTAGATCCGATTTGTGTAGCTCCGTGCACTTTCTCACATCCGATTTATGTAGCTCCGTGTATCTGTTCATACTACTTTCTCATATCTGAGTTGCATAGCACCGTATGTCTTTCCGGAAACTCCTCAGATCTAGTCACAATAAAGGTCTGAAGTTTCTTCTTTTAGATCATCTTGGAAATAACTCATAGCCAAATATTCCTATTCTCCCCCTATCGGGATCATGTACCCGGCCAAAATAGAGAGAAAGACCTATTCTGTTTTATCAAACCATGGGACATGGCCGTAGATCGAGTGTTGGAAGTCGTCTCCTTACCATCAAGTGGCTTTCAGCTCTTCCTTTCTATAATTCACAGGCATAAGAGGGGTCAGGTTTTTTGGGGTTGGTTCCTCTAATAAAATAGGTCCCAAATGCCTCAATTCTCACTCTTTCGGTGCTTAAGATGGTCACTTGCCCTAAGCAAGATCGGTTTAGCATGCCAATTCACGCATCTTCTGTAGAGTTCAGCCCTATGAGCTAACTTTCCATTTACGGCAAAGAGTAGTCAGCCCATGCCGAATCTCTCTACCATTTTCTTCTCTTCCACTTTGGCCAATATGAGAGGAAATCTTTTTCTCTAGGGAATCTATGCTTACTAAGCATGTATTTGAGCTCTATGCCTGTCTTAGAACGTATTTGATGCTCTTCCCATAGTGCCCCCTTCTTCCTCCTTGTCTGATCTTGTTAAGAAAAAGATCTAAGAATTTGACCATATTGATTCTTAATTCCAGGAAGCTTTTCAGGTGACAACAAACTGATGAGTTCCAATTATGGAGCAGATTGTGCAGGATTTCATGTATCCTTTTGGTACTTTAGGAGACATCGCCGAAATAGTGGCAATTGAAAAACTCAAATCTCTTCCCCACCTTCGTTAACTGCTCTTTTTCGTTGCTTTCTTTGAAGATCTACTACTAATTTTCTCCAACAAAATTAAGTTGCAATTTTCCTCTTTCTCACTCACACCCTATATCTAGATTTGGCTAGGGTTGACTTAGGACTACGTTAACTAGAGTTAGGAGTGGCAAACGAACAGGTCGAATCGAATATGAGTCGATCAACTGAGTTAAGTAAAAAGAGATAAGAAACCCAACTCTACTCGTATTTTAAATGGGTAAAAATGAATTACCCAAGGGATAATATGGTAAATATGGATACCCATATTATAGCAAAGATCATGTTAAAAATTTTAATTGCAAATCCTTTTACCCCCTCCTGACCCCCTCCCCCATTAAAAATAAAATAAAATTATCACCTCGCCCCTAAGCTAACCCCCCCCCCCCAAGCACCCCTCTCCATTCCTACCCAAAAGAATTTTAATTTGTTTTTGAAAAAAAAAATTCTTAAATTGTTTTTATCCCCCTACCCACCCGGAGTCCCCGAGGACCCCCACCCCTACCAAAAAAAATATTTAATTTGCTTTTTTTTTTTTAAGAAAATTCTTAAAACATTTTCCTTCCTGCCCCCCACCCCCAAGTGCCACCCCCTAAAAGAACTGCATTTTTTGAAGAAAACGTTCTTAATTTAAACCCCCAAACCCACCCCGACCACCGACCCCCGACCCCACCCCCCACCCACCCATATTGTCTACACCCCAAAAAAAATATTAAAGCCGTCTTCTTTCTATTATGAATGAGTTTGTTTACCTATATTACCCATTAAATTACCAATTTTTAAATGAGTAATATGAGTTTGATCCATTTTTTATCCATCTTCAATGGGTTGGGTATCCACCTCGTTTAAAATGAGTAAATATGGATAGGAATCCGTATAACTTATCCATTTTGCCACCCCAACTCTGTAGTCAAAACTAAAAAGCTCCAAAGTCTTTTGGGGCTTTAAGGAGCAAATCAAAAACTAATGAAGAAAAAAGATGTAATGCAACAACAGAGTAACTAAAAACACATAAAATAATGAGAACATAGGACTTTCGGTCCTTGTATAATTGCATAATTCCAGTTTCAATCCTTGTGATATTAGGCGAAGCACATTTAACCTTTAGTTAAACAATGAGAGGGTTTATGGTCTCATCACTAATGGAACTTTAAGAAACAAACTGTAGTTAAATACTAAGAAGGGCAATTCGGATATTTAAAATATCAGCTTAAATGTACTCAACGCCTCCTTTACATATTAATTTTATGTGGCAACAAAATAAATAGGTAATGCAACACACTTCCTTCTCCCGCAAATGATCTGACGCCTAAATGAATGCAATGCTCATCAGAGTTGAATTCATCGCAGAGCATATTTGACCATATTGTGGTTTGATTACATGTCAAAGTTCCAGTAGACTGCACCCAAACATGCAGTAGAAATCATCTGTTAGGCTAGATTCTGTTACAGGCATAAAGAACCGTTTATAATTTGCTCCTGGTTCCCTTTCTTAGGAACTTTTTCATATTTTCTCACTCAAGTGGAATACAAACGCATCATATGGGGATGAAGAAAAACTTAAACTAGCGCTTACAGTTTAAATAAGCAGAAAGACCATACCTTAGCCCATGGAGGTAGGCAAACATCACCTATTGGTTCTCCGTCTTGTTTGACACCAAAATGATATGAGTTTGAGTTTATCAGAAATTCTGGCATGTAAAAGAATTCAGGAATCAACTCTTTCACATCACTTGTATTAGAAAGGCAATTCCGATATGTTCCCCCAATGCTATGGAAAAGCCGGTCAGCATGATCGAATTTTCCACCCTAAAAATTGAGAAAACAAAGAATACAACAAATTTTATTAGGCATAAGAACTTTGGTCTAGGTAGAAGACGCAAAATCACACACAATCAAACTCAACCCTGCCAACTAGATGAATCACTACAGAATTAGACAACTTTAACAATAACTAGTGAAACCAGTAGACAATAGTATGAGCAATCTCCAAGTACCTGAAGATTACGGTGAAGGGATGTAAAAGGTTCCAGTCTCAGGAGGTAAAAAAGCACAATTCCCATGCTTGAGTAATGAGAACCATAGTAGAAACTGTTGAAAACAACAATAACAGCACATCATGCAACGTATCAAAGGTAAAGTTTTGGAGGACATACCAAAATGTAAATTCAAGTATTACCTGGGAATATCAGGGTCACAGAAGTTGCGATATCTATCCTCAAAAACCTGCAGAGGTCAACTCAGATTGCATCAGAAATAGAGACAGCTATACACTATATGTGAAATTAGCCAACAGATAGGTATTGACTAACCTCGAACCTTTTAGCATCCAGTGCTCCAACAGGTTTTGATAGATCCCTAAAGGTAGAAGATTTGTTAAAATCCAGAGTCTCTGAGGAATAATCAGCCAGAACCCAAGGGAACACGGGATACTGGGTCAAATCATTGTAAGATCTCCCAGCTAGAGTGTTAAGAACCATCAAATACTCAAAGTTTGTTATCTCCCTCCTCTTCCAGCGTTCTCTAGCATTTTCTGCCATCTCCAATGCCACACGTCTGTCCACAAAAGAAATAACTCCAGCCTTGTCCCTGTAACCCTTGGGAAACATACTTTCATTTCTGTTTAGAACTATTAAGCTTCCAACATCTTTGGCAACCTTTTGTGAAGCAAAGTTAAAAAATACAGGAGCCGTGGAATCACTGAAGAAAATTTCAATTGCTGTATATCTTAGCAAATATCTAGTCCAATGGACAGCCTTTACCTACAATGAGAAATGTTGGAAAGGATAACATTTTGGATAAAGAATATGAGACTTAATCATACAGAAAAGCTTCAGCTCCAGTACCTTGAAGATTGTCCATCTCCTGTGCCGATTTATATTGTTAGGATGTTTTTGCTGCTCATCATTATTGACAGCACCAATGCTATTTATGCCTCTCCCTCTCTCGCAATCCAAATCATAACTCATGGGCCACTTGGGAAATTTGTGACTTTGGAGTCCCCCTAACTGTTCCAACTTGTTGATATCAAACTTCCCAGAAGAGTCAAAGTTTCTGAAGACAGATGACCCTCCTGTACCTTCAACAAGACACTCACCAAAGAAATGCAAAAATTTCTTTTTCACTGCTAAATGCCCGGCCAACTTTCTCTTTGGTGAAACAAGGACACAAGGGACTGACATGAGAACCTGAAAATAAATTCAAGCATGATTAATGCTGAATAAGTTCTTTTCTCTATTTAGATATAAGAGGAAAATTTGTACCTCACTATCCTCTGATTCCATCTGAGTGGAGCAATCTAAGTCTTCCTTAGCGATGTCCTTCAGATCACTACTTTCTTTTACGACCTCCAAATACTGTCTATCTGACAAGTCTTCGGAGCCAGGCTTTTGCCCACTAAGTTCACTCTCGCTTTCATTCAATTCAGATGAAGCCTCTTCAGTAATCCTCCTAATTCCTTTCAGCAAGAATCTCTTCATTTGCTCAGGAATATGAGCCGCAAAACCAGATTTGGCATCATTGGAAGGATTAAGAACCTCAACACTAGGTGTGGTAGAGGTAGGATGACAAAGCTTTTCATCAAAATGATAATTCCTTCTCAACTTTTGTCGGCGACGCCATGCGTCCTCTGTTTTATCAAGTTTCCAGTGTGTCAACGTGCTGTTTGGGAAAGGATCAGCTGACCAAGGACCCCTTTCATCAATGAGAGAGCGAAAAGTGTGAATCCACTTGCCCTATAAGAGCAAAAAAAGGATTATAAGGAAAAGCTCGATATGAGAGAAGCAACAAACCAGCGACAATATATTTGTATACTCACAGCAACAATTTGCTGTTGCTCATCATATGCTAGTTGGAAAGAACTCCTCCTGTTGTCATCAGAGGCAAGAATAGCATTTAAACTACTCTGTATTTCTTCTTCAAAAGCTTTCTTTTGGTTGGAATCTGTGATTGTCATTTCATCCAACCTTGCACGAAGCTCATGCAACTGTGTGGTTCTATCTGTTGTTGAATTCTTGATATATTTTACTTCATCAGCAAACTGGACAGGATGAACAAAATTTCAGTAGGTATAAGTGAAGAAACAAAATTGGAAAAGAAAAAAGACAAACATAAATCTGCAAACAAGCTCATGAAATATAAAAATCTAACCACGTACTATCCTTACAATGTTAGACTAACATAGATGAGGAACTTCCTGTTTCATTAAGCCCCAACATTTTAAGTGTTAGAACAAAGGTCGTCGACAGAGGAGTTCTAAAGAATAATTGAGGTACTCAGCAAAACAAAGGATAGAATAGTTATTGGGAGTTCTTTCAGGGGTTTCCAGCAATCATTCAGGTGTCTCATTTGTTATTTACACAGAACAAACTTTATCAGGCCAACGAGGATCAGGTCCTTCGACCAAGGAACACATTGGTAATTGTTTCAATTAGTCTAAGACTAAGAATAACCATTAAAAAAATGTTGAATGATTCCACGGGACAAGGTGAGTAATGTTTAGTACTCGGCAGCAGTCCTCAGCTGAAAAGTGACCTTCTTCAATCACCTTTTTAGACTTACCCCTTTGGTTCAAAAAGGCCAAGCAATAAGGTTACTAGCAATTGAGAGACTTGAGAAGAGATTAGCAGGATGGCAAAGAGGTATCTTGTCAAAAGGAGGGAAAGAGAAATCAATTAGGAGTACTTTATCCAGCATTCCGACTTCTCAAAATCCTGTGTCCCAACTCATTATATGTTATTATAGCTCATTCCTCTGAACTTGTTTTCTGTACATTTTTGGAGAATATATGATTCCTCTCAGTGTTGATTATTTGCTCTCTGTATAAAACCACATTCATTTGTAAGTGCTCCTACTTTATGTGTAGAAATTGGATATAGGGATTGTGTCCCCTTTCATCAATAACTTATTAAGCTTTCATTTGAAAAAAGGTTAGAAAACAGTATTGGTAACAAAAGCAAGCAAGGTTAGACAACAATCTATTGGTAACAAAACAGCAAGTAAGGTTAGACAACAATCTATTGGTAACAAACAGCAAGCATGGCAACTCCTGGGAACAAAATACATAAATGGAATCCAGACAATAAGCCAACCCATGGAATTGGAGATACGAAAAAGGAAGTCAGGTAGACTACAGAAAAATGGGACGAGATTTCATAGACTACGAATTGGTCATGAGGGGAGAAATAATAGAAATTCACAATTCCCATGCATGCACTCACCAAAATGCCCTAATTGCAACGGGAAAACATACATATAATAAAATTATTTTTGGAGAAGTACAAAATATGAAGTGACATAGCACAAGGTTAACTATTCCAAGACGCACCGCAGAAAGCACACGATCCTTTTGAATCAGATTGTGAATGGTGTTTCCCTCTTTAGTACTGCTCCCCGATTCCAAAGAATCATCTCTGCTCACTATACTTGTAGCTAGTATCAGTTTCCCACAATTGACAGTTTCCCGAATTATGTGAGCTATAACATGAAATCTAGCTCCATCATCCAGTGCCCCGTAATGACTCCTAACTGCGAGTAATGCCCTGAACATTTATTGAATTGAATGTTATGTCTTGTCAATATAAATGAGAAGTCAGACGGTGCTACATGATTTAAGAGACATAGGAAGGATCAAAGAATTATGAAACATTACCAAATGAAAAGCTGCAAGCGGCTCTTGCTTTGCTCATCATCAGCGGTCAGAAGGCAAGGTAGAAGAGGGATAATCTGTTGTACACATCGAGATGCTCGTTCAAGCGATGATTTACAAAGATATAGGATAATCAACCGAAATACAATTCTTGGACACTTTTCCCCTCTTAAAAGCATAGCCTTATCAACAGGCTTGTTGGTTTTTCCAGCCAAAGCATTGCTAATTCCCCCTGACACAACAACTGCAGCCATTTCTGCAGCTGGTATATTCAATGATTCTACCAAACCACGGGCTCTTTGGCTAAGTGATGGTGCTACTGACTGTGAGGATCTGGGTAACATCTTGCTTGGTCCCTTGCCATTCATCTCACTAATAGCATTCCAAATATTGTCACATAAATTCCACCACTCGTCGTCAATTTTCTCAACTTCATTACTGTCAGGCAGCTTGAAAACATGATTCCTGGAAAGAAAGAAACAGTCTTAGCTTTACAGAAATGAAAGCAGTGGAAACGCTGCAGTAACTTCATCAATTTGGCTAGGCCAACCACCAAGAAACTGCTGCAACATCAGGTTTCTATAAAAAAAGCCAAACAACATCTGCAGTACCTCGATAGCTTCTCATCAGGTTCTCCTTGGAGGGCATCAAGTAAAGCAGAACCAAGGTCTTTCAGCTGTTCTAGTTCTAAGAACTCTGAAGAAAATTCCGTGTTGCTGCATGGATACTGCGGCCAGTAGAGAGAAATAAAGTTTAATGCACTTGTAATTTGAAATGAAACAACAAAAAATACATTCTTCTTCGATTAAACAAATTCGTACAGCCTTCCATGTATTAAAAAAATGATTCCATGTTCTCTACCAATGACTGGCATCTTATATTGAGCCAACAGTGATGCTGGGTTGCAAACAGAAACGGATCACCGCTCTCATGACACCGACAAATTGGTTAAACTGTCATCTCTCTTTGGCATGAAACACAATATAAATTAGGTAAGGCTTCCTTCAACTCGACCTCCCTGCACCCGTTTGTGCTTCCAAAAACTAATCTTGCTTCTGTTTCCAAAATTAAACGAAATACATCAAGAAAAATCCTCCAACCCCTTCATGATACTCCTCCACAAACCATGCCCAAACGGGGTTACAATGTTATTAGTCCTCCATCCACTCAAACTACTTGCATTTACTTATTATGACATGACATTTATTATTTGGGAATAATACCAAAAATACTGCACAAGTGGCTAGTGGACCGGCCAATAATAGATATGGTTTGGAGGATAAGAAAAAATTACAACAATCACTTGCGCATTTAGCAAAATTATATTTCAGGTGAACGAGAATAGAGAAAAATAAATAGGTAGAGAAGCTAGAATGTAAAACAAGACATGTACCGGTAGATTAAACTTCATTTCAGAAAGAAGCATCTCATCAACAAGTTTTAAAAGATACAGCATATTGTCTCGACAAGGCTGAGTGATAAGAACATTCTCCACAGCAGATAAGTCTAACAACTTGCGGACCAAGTCCTCATACATATCACGAAGAAAGTGCCTATAAGCAATGCCACCCTAGGAACAAAAGCTTGCAATAGTCAAATTGTTCACGCTAAAACTCAAGTTGTAAAAGGATTGTGTCACGAAGTAGAGGTAAGGACATACTTGTTCACATTGTACAAGGAGAAAGTTCACAGTCTCCTCCAAGTGCTGCCAGCCACCTTTTATAGAATACATATAATGACAAAGAACAACACAGTAGAAGCTCCTCAAAAGATTTTGCTCACTCGTTTTGGTGTCATCATTAATTTTCGACTCCAATTTATAGTTTTTCAATGCATTAAGCTTCACGGAGGCATCCAGCCATGCATTCCAACCGTGTTCCTACAACGTTAAAGCAATGAGAACAGTCATTATGTCTGATAAACAAAGTTAAAGAGAGCAATTCCAAAACAGTAAGATCAGATTTCTACCATCAGAGCTTCGATGTTTGTAGTATTTGAATCGAGAAGATCAAGTAGATCGCTAATAATTTTTATTCTTGTAGAAGCATTCTTACAACCTGACAAGAATCTGAAAATAATGGCTAAAATCTGAGGAAGGAAAAACTGAGAGCTACTTCTGCTACTTTTTTGACGGTCAAGTTGATTATGCTTCTGTAGAACCTGAAACAAAAGATCCAAATGGTTCAATGAATTTCTGCATGTGCACAGACTATTTGAACAATTAATCAAATAAAGCGAACTTCACAAGGCGACCAGCAGCTAGTACATGGTATAGCCGCATGGACTTGCTAAGTGAGACTGGTATCAGGAAAAGATAAACAAGAGTACCAATTTACATGCATCACCTGTTTAGGGCTGGCACCTCCAAGCAGAACATCAAACAATGTCGCGCACAAGAGATCTGTCTGAGGAAATTTAAACAGTCTGTCAGATATAACAGAGAAAATGGGTTGCGTCCTTGAACTAACTTTCCTAAGGCCCTCTGGAAGAGATTTAGATCGGCCAACAGCAATACTGAAAAATTTTGATCCTTTCTTCTCTAACGGAAGACCAACCAGCAGTCGTCCAAGGAACTGCAGGCCTAGTAGTCTGATGGGCTCAAAATCCCTGCAAAAAAAAATATAGCATATGACAGACATATGAAACAGACTGTACTTTTTAATGATTCCAACGAATTAATTCAGAAGGCACGTTCACAAATTCACTACAGCAATATACAAAAAAACATAAATATAATGCAAAGAATTACTAAGTAATTACAAACAATACAGACTGTTGTTCCGATTAAAAGAAATTGAAATGGTAACACATAAAGATTATGTTGTTACTGTTAAAACATATAAAGAAAATATAAAAGATATATTTCTAAGTGGCATTTTACATTGTACAAGTGAAGCCCT
>JAPFFP010000080.1:21233997-21244313 GCA_026153255.1 Solanum medicagineum | reverse complement strand
CAGTTTCATTATCCAGGAAGGAATACATGTAGCTAGGTCCTAAAGAATAGATACCTTGCACATGTTCTGAAGCAATGGAATCATTGAACAAGTAAACTGGACCAATCTGACCATAGAAAGCAGATGGATCTTTCGAAGAAAGTGTAGAACTCTCTTCCTCAAAGGAAGGTAAACTAATTTTCGTGCCAATAGAGCAACAAGTCAGAGGCTCATTTACCTTTGCGTATCTGCAATCAAATTGTCATAAATCAAGAAACTCTCAATTGGGAATGGATCGAACAAACTCTTCTCTAACAAGATCAAACATCAAGAGGGAGGGAGGGAGAAAGAGAGAGAGAGGGAGGGGGAGCGGGAGGGGGAGGGGAAGGAGCGGAGAGAGAGAGAGAGAGAGAGAGAGAGAGAGAGAGACATACTTGCATTTTTCAGAGGATACAAGAGTTCCATCCAAATAACACTTCAATTGGCTACCTCCAGAAAATGTCCTACCTATTGTATGTGTTAAACACAAAAAATGCCACTTCTTTCTAGCAAGATTGACTCGCAGCACAACGGATTGCCTTTTCTGACTAATTGACTGTAAAAGTAACAGACAGATATTACTAACAAAGAAATCAGGCTAAAGTGGCTTAACAAAGAAGGCTGGTGTAACCTAAGCAAATATCATATTGCAATCCAAACACAAGATTCACAAAAATAAAGACAAGCCCCATGGAAAATAAAAACAAATTACAACTTTTATCACCTCATATATAAGCTTATCTTTTCCAAGAACACCAATGCATCCTCTTCCACTTTCAGTAAGAAAGCTGAAAAGTCCCATTGTTCCACCACCTCTGGGAAAGCTTTCTACCCTTAGCCAACAAGTAAAAGAGAACCCCTTATTCAATGGCCACTGAATTGGAGACTTTATCAAAATTCCCTGCATGAGGGAAGGGGAAGCATCACATAATTTGCAACGTGAAATTACTCGGAGCAAGTAGAGAAAGGAAAAACAAGAGAATTCAGTTGAACATATATCAGATTGATAAAAGGGCCATGGTTTCAGTTACCGATTCCACCCCATTGAGATCAAAGAAGGCAGTTGGTCCCTTCTCGTTGAGCATTGACAGCATACTGGTCAAAAGCAATGAGCTATACTGCTGATGTGACCCTACTTTCTCACTCCGGAGTAGAGCAAAGATTTTGCGTATATCTTTTCCAGAAATGCTATGCCCACCAATGACCTGAATTAATTGGGCAATTTTCAAGACTACAGTGTCCTTCCCCTCTTGGGGAAACCAATCAAGAAGAAAATTTAGCATCGCTGATTTGACACAAGAAGCTTGATTGGACATTGAATCTCTTATAAGCTGAAGAAAAACATCAAGCCCCTGATTCCGCAATGAGTCACTGCTCTGCCCAGTTAGCAAACAGAATACATTATTCAGAATACTGCATTTCCAAAAAAATACGAAGGAGATGGTTGAAGAAGAGTAAAAGAACAAGCACATCAGCCAAAATCATAATAGAAAAAAATTAAAGAAAGTGAAACTGATACCAACCTTTTGCAGGACACTGAGATATAGCAAGATGACATCTTCATTCTGAAATATGAAAAGATGAAATAATTTACTAAACCATGGGGAAACAAAAGCTGCTATGCGTTTTTTTCCGTAACAAGTACAAAAGATGCTATTACTGTTGACGTAAATACAAGATTTCAGACTACAAACCTTTATCATAGGGCTTGCCTTGAGATCAAACTTCCCATCGACCAACATATCAAGCAAAGCATCTAAAAGCGCCTCACTTGGTTGCCATTGGCAGAAGTCCAACAGCAAGCTACGCAAAGTCTGATAACCTTTGCCCACAAGAGCTTGAAACGCAGCCTTTGAGACCAAAAGAATAACAAACAAATAAGTAACAAAAATGAACCAGCTTCTCATTTTAAATCATGAACTAGAAGGCAAAGATATTCTCCACAATTCGGACTTAAAAAACATATACTGTTTCAGAGGAGGACCAAGAAATCATGGTAAAAGAGAGACATGTCTGGGATAAGGAACACTATGATGGATTGAGAAACTGAACCTGATCACATATATTAGAAAAAATATCGAAATAATGTAGTAAGATAGGGTTCAATCTACTTTCCGATCTAGATAACCCAAGCCATTTTTAGTTTTGATTAGACACAGAATTGACTCGAGAGACTAAACTGGATCCCATAGGATTAAGCTTTTCAGTGGGGAGTAATGTTGCTGCTGCCTGTCAACTAACAGTTGTTTTCTGTCTTCCCCAAGAATTTTTTTGAAAACATGGTCCTAATTCCCTTCAAGATATAGCTCAATATTAAATTGCATAAAAGGAATGCCCCAAGTACCCTGCAGCACTTGATCTGAGTCTTCGGCACCAACTTCAGTTCATCCACACTAAAGAATTTCCTGCTTGTTTTACCCATTATGTACCAATTTTAAATATACTGATGCATACATCCAGAAAAGTTTTCTTTATTCGTATATACAGAAATTTATGTCTAACCTCTAGGAAGTACTAGACCTAAAATGCCTAACTAGAAGTAGAGTATGAAAGGCTATTCTAGAACGGTTAACAGAAGCTTTCACACATATTCAACTTTACAAAGAAAAAGACAGAGACCTAGGACTGTGATCCCTTACCATAAAGGAAATACATAAACTTCTCCATGTGAAATTTTAGAATAACACAAGATGGCAACATACTAGAGTGATACATGTTCTTTGTTACATAACTTTACAAGGTTCCCTGGGAATGAAATAGTGACAACAGAAATGGTAAACAACTTCGAGTTGGCACTACAATGGAAATGAGGCCACAGCAAGGCAACAAGAAAGAAGAAATGCAACACCGTACTAGATGATCCAAATGATCCGAAAGGACGAAAAAATGTGAAAACATAATTAGACAGCCTGCTCATTCAGGAGGAAGTTAAAAGTACATCAGTTTTCATGTTCTCCATAATTCTTCAAGCGATCTTTTTGTAGGCGTTTGTCCTCGATTCAATCGGGGGATCGTAACCATTACAAACAATTACATTGAACAAAAGAGAAAAATTCTAACCGGCAGAAATAAACGCACCTTTGACACCTCGTTCCCAGAAAGCAAGCAGGTTAGTGTTTGGAGGACATTCAGAACCAGTTCTTCACCTTTGGGCACGTCAAGGTTCCCATTTAGCAAGGATACAACATGTATAAAACACTCACCATGGCGAAATAAAGCCTGATAATACTGACAACATAGAAAACACTCTCTGTCAATATGTTAACAGAATATGACTAGCAGACAACAAATAGCTACAGAATAGTAGAAAAGCATAGATTTATCAAGTATACCTCTATATCTGTCAAAAGTAAATCAATCATCCCAACCAATAGATCAATAGACAATTCTACAAAGTTCTCCCGGTCCTTAACATGAGTAAATGTTTCCAGATACTTGGAACATAAATATAATTTAGCTGTCTGGTCCTCCTCAGAAGATGGAACAATCTGTTCCCCCAGCAAAGATTTCACATGAAAGAGGTAAACAAATGAAAGAATAGTAGTCGTCAATGCAAGAACACCAAAAAAATACAAAATATAAATAGGATAAATATATTTAAGGTTATTCAGTCTACCTTCATCAAATCAAGAATAAGAGGAAGCATGCGATTTCTCAAGTTTTCTTCCCAAAACAAATCAAACAAACAATCAACACAGGAAGCACTGTGCAAAGTAGAGTTTTTCGCGTCATTCGTAAGAGAGAAAAATTCTGTGAAGAGTTCAATAAAAGTTTCCATGCTGTTCTGCCAACTATGAATCATCTCAAAATAATTCACCATGTCTTCAGGATCATTCTCAGTGTGAATCCCATGCCCTTTAGACTCTTGGGCCTGAATGCAGGCAACTTTGAGGACACGAGGAACTGCATCGAGTGTTTTAAAAGAAGAAAGAGTTTTTTCTGATGAAGACCGCATTATTTGAAGTAGGCCCTTCGCAAGAAGATTTGCAACCCCAGGATTACAAGCAGATTGTTCAAGAGCCTCCAGCAAAATGGAGCACTCAGGCTGCACCATAAGAAGAATAAGTTTCAGGATAAAAGAGAAACTGAATTGAGTAAGCTCACATCTTATGAGAAAAAAACATTGCAATACTAGTACAAACAAGCGTTTATGTCTTTATTTACTATTACTAAATCTTTTAATCTGAACGGAAGAGCATGGAAGGAAGCTCAGTAAGCAACTGGGAAGGTGAAGCATCAAAACAGGCCCCCAACACATAATTGACCGTCATTGAAATAAAATGCCGAACAACACAGTAACCTAACATAAACAAGGGAAGAATTCTATCCAGACTCCTAAATTGAGTCAAAACTGACAAATTTCACCCAATATGCAAACTGAGGAGAAAAAATGTCACACTTGCAAGATAATAAGTCTAAGAAAAGTACCAGTACCAGCCACCAAGGCTTAGTTCAAGTGACAGATTAAGGGACTTGTGACTTAGGTCACATGTCAAGTTTTGCCGCATGCGAACTAAGCCTGGTATTCAAGTGGAGAAGGCTGCATGTGGTCCTAAGAGTTCGCTGCAGACGGATTTCTCGGTCGTTAAAAAGGTACAAAATAACATTTTGTATCTTCTAAAGAAAGGGTGACAAAGAAGAATTAGGCATGAATAAGCCATTTGAAACTCAAGAATGAAATATTATGTTGAAAGCTAAATTTTATACCCAAAAGCCTTCCTATTTCTCTCTCCAAATAATCCATATTAAAGCCAACAACAACAACAACATATTAAAGCCAGAGGAACAATATTCCATGCCTTGAACTTTCTCCTAGTTCTTCCAGCTTGCCAGAAAAACAACATGTCCACAAACCTAGGCATCACCCAGGAAATACCAAACCACCTGAATATATGCCACCACATTCTCGTGAACATGTGCAATGTAGTAGAAGGTGATCTACATCTGTGCCGCCTCCGTGAATAAATAACACCAGCTAATACAAACAACCTTTCTTTTCCTAAGGTTTTCCAGTCAAAATCACCCTCAAGTAGCTCACCATGTAAATAAATACACGTTTCTTTTGTTGTTTTTTAAAAAGGGTAACTTATATTTCATTACCCAGAAACACTCGGCACCATCAAAACAGATGCTAAAGGAAAAGGTTGCATTCAGAAAAAAAAAGGAGCATAAGAGGTTCCTTTGTAATCAACTATCTTACACTTCTCCGATAAAATCTACTAAATCTCGTATCTCCCCCATTAGAGACTGTTTATACGAAAAATAAAAAAAGATTGAGGCAGTTCATCTTAATTTTCTGGATGAAGTTGCTTTTATTCTCAAAATGTCTCTCGTTCTATAATGTCCACCATGTGCATGTTGGAATACTATGCCACCAAACTTCCTCTGCCTCTTCTTCGTGCACTCTTCCAGTTCTTCAATAGTTCCAGAGTTGTTCTTGGCATTGCCCAATTCACCCCCAACATACAAAAAAACATGTGCCACAGATTTACAAGTAACTAACAAAAGAAATGCTCATTGGTCTCAGCTTCCTGTCCACAACATGAACATCTTGAGCAAATATGAAGACCTCTTCTTTGTAATTTCTCAAGTTAAACAAGCTCTTTAAACTACCAGCCACACAACACAAGATACCCAGGAAAGAATTTTGAGCTTCCAAATAAATTTCCAGGGTCAGAACACTGTCACAAAGTTTCTCCTACTTGTATTACAGTAAGCAGATTTGACGGAGAATGACCCTCTACTGGACAAGTTCCACAAAATTATACGCAAAGAAAGGGGTCCATGCACAAAGCAAGTACAGAGACTAGTCAGAAAAGATATGTGTAATCATAAAATGACAATTGGGGGTCAGATGGGCACTAAATGCCAATTAATGAATAATTATACACAACCACAAAATTGCACCATGTATCCATTCTAGACTTTAGACTAGAAACGGGACATTTTCTTTTATTTGATAAGCAAAAGGCAATAAATCATAGATATTGTTTTATGATAAACTTTACAGTAAACCTATTTATGTCATAGATAATCTTTATAGGAAAGTGACAATCCAGAAAAAGGATGGAGAATAGCGACATTAAAATAATAGAGACAAAAGACAGTTACCATTATGACAAAAACAAGAGCAGAACACATAGCCATAGTGTTAATAAATGTATCTAAAAGAATGAAAGATCAAATGACTAACCAAGTTGTGAGAACTTCCAGATAAAGTTGCTGCAAACTCCATAAATGAAACCACCTGTGTCTGGAGAGCTTCAATCTCATGAAGATTTAGGCTAGTGGTTCCGCCATCTGAATCACAACAATGTTCATTACAATCATCAGAAGAATCTTTTTTTGATAAGGAATCGTCAGAAGAACCTAGCGATTCTAGGCCAAAATAAAAAAAATTCTCCGAGAAGATAAAGTCCCAAGCTCCTTCTGCCCGGAATACGTGTAGCAAAGATGGCAGCAACAACAGAATTTTCTTGAAGGCGGACAGAACATGATGCTGAAGGGTGTACATGAACGTCCTGTAGAAATGAGAAGAACAAATCAGAAACGAGAGATACAAGGAGAACCCCAAAAATATAATGACTGATGAGAGCAGGGGAACAACAGCTAAAAAGATAGGTACCTCAGCAACTCCAAAAATCAAATACAGCACCCAAAAATATCTCCACAAATGCAAAAACAAGACTGACGAAAGATGGAAAATAAAAAGATCAGAAGATCGAAAATACTTGTTGATTTACCTTAAGTGACCAGGCAGCTCCTTCTGATTTGAGCATGCTTTTATGCATGGAAAGACTGTGAGGAGAACCCTAATGATCCACTTTACAGAAAGTTCTCCATATGCTGAAGAGACTGGCAAGCTACTTCTGACAGTGGATGCTTGGCTTTTATCTACCTTTGCATCTTCTGGTGAAAGAAGGAAAGCGAAAAGAACAGCACTAAGCTTGGAAACATAATCTTGCCAATTCTTTAAGCAAGGTGTACTGGATTTACTAGAAAGTATTTTTTGTAGAACTTCTCCCCCAGTTGTATATCTATCACTAGAAACAGTAATTTCAAGGTCATCCTGGGCAAACAAGTTGTTACTTTTCTCCTTGAATTCTTGAAGCATGAATGCAAGTGAACAAAAGCTATTTGCAAACTTCTGCACTCGTCCATTTTCAGATAAAAATTGCAAATTATTCAAATTTCCAAAGCTGAGACCAGGATAAGGAGACCAACAATCATTTGGAAGAAAAATTATTCCCTAAGATAGAGCAGTAAGATAGGAGTCAACATTCCTGTGCTCAACTATCAGTAGCTAAACCAAAGGGTACTGCGTAATGTATAATTGTTCAAAATGGACCAAACGTTTAGGCAAACAAGTTTACTGGGATGAAACTAGTGGGAACATGAAAGTAGTAAAAAGGATACACTGCCTCTCTAAGAACCTCCAACGAGAGAAGATGGAGCTGGAACGTACAAGTTAAAACATTGGCATTCCTGCAAGGATGTAAATGTAACCTTAGAAAAGAAATTAACTAATATTTTTTTTGTTAGTGGATTATCAGAAGCATGGTTAGAAACTTTTTTGCAGCTGCTTAATGAAAGTTTCCAAACCATTTCAATTAATGTTCATCAAACAAAAAAAGGCTAGAGCCCATACTAAAAAAAATAAATATAGCATAAATATAATCCTAGCAATAGCAGGGAAGGACAAACATGAAACACCTTATGTAGAGAAACTAGCTTTAAGCAACAGAAAGAAAAGGAAAAACAAGATATCATGATGCAGCTAGGCATTACTAAATTTGCTGGATATAGGACCAGATACAAGTCCAAACTCAAATTCTACGGTTCAGAACTAAAGCGGCTGAGATATTAAGATTCAATTTGAATTTTAAGGCAATTGATGTTTGTAAAATAATTTACAAAATGTAAAGTTCACCCCATTTGACATATATGCCAAACCTAAACCTTCAATTATTCATTCCACACAAGAAATGTGCAAATAGTAAGGGAAACTATCCACTGCATATCAATTTTATTCCAATTTCTCTCCGTAACATCAGAAGTACATATGATCACCGAGATCGATAAGCAAACTTAAAACTAGTTTCGAATCTTAGTTTGACATACGTCAACCCTCACTAATTAAATTTTAGCTTTCCAAATGACAATAACAGTATAATAAATTAGATTAGATTAGCATTTAATTTGATTCAACTAGAATGTTTTGAGCTAAATTAGATTTTCCTTCATGCAATTATAAGAAAAAAGATTAGATATACTTATAACTTTTGGCGGCACATAGATTGTGAAAAGAAAAGGACATGACACTCTGTTATAGCCAAACAAAAACTAAATAATCTAGCCCAGAATTAAGAAAAACATTATCTACCATCACAAGATTAAACTAACAATATCACACCACCATATAGGGACTTCTTTGATTCATGTGCATGGCTTGAAAGAATAAATATATAATTTAACCAAAAGTTTTTTGATTAAGTCAGTTACCTTGCTGTATCTGAAGATGAGAGGTTTTTCAATCTCAAAGCACTATTAGATGCAAATCCCAGTCCATCCAACAGAACTTCCAGTCCTCCAATACTTCGAAAATGATTCTGACCACGAGAGTTATCAACTAATGCTAATTGAAGAGCTCTGAGAGTTAGATAATGAAGTGAAATATCTGTATCCTGTTCCTTCATATTCAACCTCTTCATAACACGCAACAGCTCTGAAATTAAAAAAACTGTGTGACATGACCATAGTAAAATTAGAGAAAATGCAGAAGGTGAAACCTGATAGAAACACAACCCATCTTAATAATTTTGTGTCGCAGGGAGAGGTGTGAAGTGCATATTTCAAAGTTACTTGACTCTACTGAGGGGAAATTCAACTTAGAAAAGTTTATACGCTTCTAGGTAATGTGCTGATATATAGTTAGTTTAGTACTTCTTTTTCTTGCTATGAAGGTGGTGTCCGAGCCAGCTGTCCACTGTCACAAAAAGATGTCAGGTTGCATCCCTGTTGGATACTTTTACCAAATAAATTATCTACAACATTATGTCCTGCATCACCCTACCAAGTACTCCCTCCATCTCATTTTAGTTGTCAGGTATACTAAAAATAGTTGTTCTAAATTAATTGTCAATTTAAACAATCAAGAAACAATGAGTCACTTTTGTCCAACTCTACCCTTAGTAACTAAGTCATTATTAAATGCGGAAAACTCTATTACAACAATTTTCAGAAAGTAATAACCATTTTAATAGGATTATATTAGTCAAAAATTGCACCCCTATTAAATTATTCTAAAGGGTTATGTCAAACCTTATCCTGACAACTAAAATGGGACGGGAAGTATAAGGGTATTGGTTCTCAACAAGCTTAAGCATGCAAGAAAAGGGTGAAGTCATTAGTCAGACGGTCCCTTAGGGTAGTAGGATCAATACCCTTCACTTAACTTCTCTGTGTAAGAAAAAAATACAAACTACTACTACAACATCATATCCAGTGTAGTCCGGATCTGGGAGGGTACAATGTACGTAGACCTTATCTCTACCTCAAAGGTGAGGTAGAGAAGAAAAAAATCCAAACCGAGCTGCATAAAATATATTTTAAAAATAAGATCTAACATTTAAAGAGGTTCAGTGCTAGAAAAGAAAATTGAGACTGCCTACCTTACCTACTAACCAGTTAAGACCACCAGCTTCCATAACAGACACAATTGCCTTTTGACGCCATCTCATCATTGTTTCAGAATCAGATACATCTACTCCAGTAACAACATCATGTATTTCAACTCTTCTAGGACCAAAAATCTCCATGCAACCACTATCCAACCAAGCCTTTTCGGGTGTGCTGAAATGCAAGTTAATAAAGCTACCAATTATAGACACCACATATAAAAGAATATTCTGGAGAATTGCAGTCTTCTCTCCAACGGGGTTCAACGAAGCTTCATCTGCCGAAAGAGCACTAGCAATAGCCTTCAGTTGGACAACAGCAGCTGAAATAAATAAACCTCTTAACTAAAAATGCTAGACAATAATATAATGATACTAATGTCAGGGGAAGAGTTGACAGGATAAAGACACATTGCAAGTATAAAAGTCTAATGTATTTCAGGAATGAGTAACTAAGGGTATCTAGTCTCAGAAATGATCTTAAAACCGACTAAGAAAATATTACAAAATGGTGCAAAATATGAAATACTGTTAATTAAGAAGGTATCACATTCGTTTGAATTTCTGGCTTCAGAAGACGCCTTTACTTTTTTTTCTTTTTTCTTTTTCTTTTTTTTTTTG
>JAPFFP010000080.1:21213647-21233897 GCA_026153255.1 Solanum medicagineum | reverse complement strand
TTTTTCTTTCTTTTTTCTTCTGGGTCATTTTTTTTTTTTTTTTTTTTTTTTTTTTTTTTTTTTTGGTGGGTGGGGGGGGGGGGGGGTGGGGGGGGGGCGAGATAAGGTAAAGAACCTTATACTTCTTCTATAGCAATGTAAGATCTTTTCTTAATCAGGAATTACTTATAACATAAATGCAATGTAAGATTTTAAAGCAAGCAGAGGACAAGGTTTTTTTTTTCTGAGGACTAGAGGACAAGTCATTCTCACAACAACAACAACAACAACAACATTATCCCAATGCCTCAAAGGCTCCCGCCCAAGTCATTCTCACAACATGCTAAGATTGAAACACTAACAAACCCTTCTAACAGACTGAATCCATGGCGTGATGATCTTGGGACAAAGTGTTCCCCTCAAAATTCCTTACTAAATGCACCTATCAAAGTGAAACAAGTAATAGAGGTCTCAATCACTCCCAGAAGCAAACCATACATATTTGCTTCTCTTATACTTGAAACCCCTGATAATCTATTTCCATTTTCATTTATTTATATTCAAATCACTCCAAGCTTCCTTCATACTTATGCTCTATTCTCTTCCACTAGAGATTTCTCTGATCTGTTTCTATTCTATTTCCATATTAAAACCCCCCCAGAGACTGAAAATCCGAGCTAAGACAATACTAGCAGAAGTGCATTATCACCAAGTGAGCTTCATTACCATTTAACAGAATAACAGGTATGAAACATCAGATACTAACAGGAATAGGAGTGGCAGAATGGGTAATTTATATAAGTACCTATTCAAATTACTCATCTTAAATGAGTTGGTACCCAGCTTGTTCAAAATGGCTAAAAAATGAGTCAAAACACAAATTACGCATTTAAAAATTGGTAGTTAATGGGTAAAATGGTTTAAAGAATGAAAAGATGGTAGTTAAATGGGTAAAAAAGGTTCGTTCATAACAGAAAGAAAAAGTAGTATTAATTTTTTTTTTTAATGTAGGGGGTAGGGATAGGAGCGGGTGGAGTAAGGAAGAAAATCTAAAATAAATTAACTTTTTTTTGTGGGGGGGGGGGGGTAAAGAAAGAATTTTTTGAAAAACAAATTTAAAAAGTTAAAAAAAAAATTATTTTTTTTTTGTGGGGGGTGAGGAGCAAAGTAAAGTTTTTTGCTTTTGAAGCTATTAACAAGATCCTACTATAATATGGGTACCCATATTATCTATTGGGTAACTCATTTTTTCCCATTTAAAATATGAATCGAGTTTGAGTATTTTAGCCATTTTTGTTTAACTCGTTTTCAATCGACTCATATTCAGCTCGACCTACTTGTTTGCTTCTCCTAAACAGGAACATCACAAAAGCACAGCCATTTTATGCTCTTCGCCGACTTTTTTTCCAATTTCCATAAAAAATGTAGTTTTAAGTGAAAACATCAACCAGGTACTAGAGAAAATTTATTAACAAGGAAGCAAGCAACATTCTCAATTAAGGAACAATATTGGAAATGAAATACATGACTCCAGCTTTAGTAAGACCAATTTTCACCAAACTGTATAGATAGAAGAATGCAATAAACAAAAAAATTGCACATATAGAGGCAGATATAAAGTAAAACACATAAAAGAATGGGTTCAGCATTGCTTGATGGAAAATACCCTTCATTAATGCTGTAAGCTTCTGAATACCACCATAGTAGCCAAAAACTCTACAATTGTGCATTGACCGAGTAATAACAGCCAAAGCATCCAAGATAGGAAGCCCTTCTGAGGTTATTGTAGAAGAACTTCGTGATAGGTCTGCAATTCATTGCATTGTTATGGCATTACCCAATTATCATCAGTAGAAACAAATGTATACTTCATGATGTAGTAACAAAATATCTGCCTAAAAGAAATACTTGCACTTTAATCAGAACATTTTCTAATACAGCAGTCATGGTAAGACTAAGCAAACAAGAGAGCTGCAGGAATAGAACAAAGAATTTCTTACTGAAGTTAGATAATGACAAATGCACCATTCACCAACACAATTTTCTTTTTAACAATGCAAGAGGGAAAATAACCAACTTACGTTCATTAACAAGCGCTATCATTATTGCAACTTCCTCAACAAGAACGGCTATAATTTCAGAAGGATGACCAAAAGAACAGCCAACCACAACATCTCCAAAATGCTGTGAATCCACCGGCTGCACAAAGCCATGATCCTCAGGAGGGTTAATTGGATTCCAATCACGGTATACAACTAGGAATTGCTTCAGAAAGAGATAAAATAATCTTCTCTTTTCAACCTGAAAATAAACACACAAAAGCACAAAAAAATTACAATGCTTAACAGACAAAGTTGGGAAAGAATTAGGGAGACTGCAAGTACTCTTCCCACCTAGCTACCTAAAGGCTAAAGCTGATCCACACATTAAGGATCATAATTTGTCATAGGAGAACAAGGTATTGAGAATTAAAATCTTTTAACCAAAACAAAAAAAATTAACTTCTGTACAATTTGCATGTACCAAAAGCAAACTGGGCCCTTGATATGAGCATATTCCCCAAGATTAATTCCAGAAAGAAAGTCAGCATGTCAAGCCCAAAACATGTATAACACGACATGCCATCCATGCCACATCATTAACAATATAGAAAGCTTTCTATATAGATTTGGACATACCAGCATAGTTTCTCACCACTAACAGGCCAATACAGCACTACCATTTTGGCTTGGCTATCAAGGATTCTATTCAATCACCATTCAGTATCTAAAATGGTCAATTCTAAGAAATTAGGAATGAAAGGCAAGACTCGGAAGTTAATAAGAGTTAGCTCAATTAGCACTGCACTTGGACAAAATGGCCAAACCAAAGAGATTGCATTTATACAAAAAAAAGTTCGGAGCAAGAGAACAGAGATTTAATTTGAAGATCACCAGTGAGCCAATTATCTTCCACCTATATTTAGAAAGAGAGAACATAAATTGCATGGTTATCTGTTCATCAGTTTTGAGAAATGCACTTCTGAGGCATGTATGGTGGCGTGTAGGTTATTTGCGTCCTGGAACGAGGGATACAACATAAAGAAACCTTTTATAACTTACAAGTGAGCATATCCACACGAGACAGCTGATACAGGCATGCACAAACAAGCATAGAAGAAATGATCAGATTCTCCCAGCCCCACGAACTGATTGAGGAGCTTATTTGGAAGCTGAAAGATTAGTTGTACAGCACAGAGGTAAATCCTAAAGAATGCTTGAGACAGTAGTAATTTCAGAACAAAGTTGGTGTAAAAGGCTATAACTATGAGAATAAAGAAGGAAAACCAGATACTGCTGTCTCAAACAGAGACAGAGAAATTTTAACTGAATCATCCCATAAAGAACCCTAATGATAGCGATCCTTTGGTCCTTGATGCTTTACTAATAACTAACAAGGCATTACAAAAACATATTGCAAACAATGAAATCAATATTTCTGACCTAACTAGGGAAAGGAGACCATGATAACCAAAGCAACATCATCACTTTCTGACATCATCGGTTCAATAAACATTCAAAAGGAACTATGTAGTTTTTACCATGCTTCCTGTTATAATATATCCTCCATCACATAAGCTAGCCTTGAAAAACAACAAATTCTACATCTAAAAGCATCTTACCACCAAAGGTGGCACAAAGTACAAGTTACAACAACTCAACAAGTTCACTATTTCACAATTGTGACTACCTAAGGATCACGTGAAAGAAAAATGGCATCCACAGAATTATTTGAATATTTAAGACATACCTTATCAGGGGCATTCTCATATCTTGACCAGAGTGCATTCAGAATTGCCTCATCTCCAACCTCACTGAAAGCAAAAAAAAAATGGCATATCTGACCATGGCCTTGAAAATATAAACTGACAAGAGAATTACTTAATTTCTAGTTACATATTCGTAGGCTTGAATTCATAAGTAGGAGAATAAAAGGACTGTGATGAGGATTGGCCATGCTCGCGTGTCATATTAATGGCAAGCTTTACATGTCGAAAATTAAATGTCTCTAGAAGTGATCTAACATTAAGAATAAAATATAAATCAGACTTTAATAAATACATGTGCTCTGCAACATAGACCCTGAACTACTCCAGCCATCATCGGCCATCAGGTAGGTTTGTCTTTGCTGGTCAATATGCAAATTCATCATGGTATAACCACACCAGCTTTTTGGTATCACTCAAGCAACTAACATCGGTTATCAAACCTCATGCACCAAATCTGTCATAAGTCCTTCACAATTAGGAGACCTAAGGCATGCTAACCCCCAAAGTCATGTGAAGAAGGCCCTGAACATGTTCACGATAAAAAAGCCAGATGAGGTAAGTATATTTTTTATAAGGTAAATAATTTGTTTGATGTTGTAGAAAGTAGAAAACTTCGTCTCTACAAAAGTCACTAAATCATCTAGACAAAACTGGGCAACATGGGTGCACCAAAAAAACTACGGATAACGGACATTCATCAACTGTACAAAATCAGTCTCAGCAACCCTCAAACTGTCTCCTGCTTCTCCCCTTTCATATAACAGACGTAAGTGCTAGGGAACCAGTTACCCATATCATGGGTCTTCTCTTTCTTCTTCTGAAACCTCAACAAAATAGAATCTCCTTGAGTGTGTTTGACAAATAAAATAATTCAAATCCACCCAGTACAAACATGCTGCTATTTTAATCTCTAGAAAAGTAGCACCTGCTACATAATATTCCTCCTCCTAAAACTTTCAGCTGTCAAATTTGTCGCGGCAGAGGCCACAATAGATGAATTTTGGATTCACATAGTTGGAATCTATCCTTTAGAAGACTGCTTAATGATTGGTAGGTTGATAGAGACATAGAGTGGCTACAATGCTGAAGATTTAGGAAGTCTTCCAAGGAACAAAGGAAGTGGAAGTATTAATCTCGTGGAAGGAGGAAGAAAACAAAATCTTCAGAGTCAGTTCACCCATATCAGGTGATGGAATGGCCCTGGAAGTCCATCTGGAAATCAAATGTCCCTTACAAGGTGATTTGTTTCACCTGGCTGGTTGCATGAAAGGCTTGCATAACTCATGAAGTACTCTAGAAAAAGGAGAATCCAGCTAACCTCTAGATGTTTCTTATGTCATGAAAGGGATGAGACCAACACAGCAACACCCATCGTTTTTTTCATGGCAGGTTACTGACATTTTGTGCCAGCTCTTCCTAGCATTTACTGAACACAATGGTGATGCCAAAGAAAACCAAGGACCTCTTATGGTGCTAGAACAACATTAAGATTAAGAATAGAAAGAAGAAATAGTTGTCAATGGCACCAGCTTGTATTTGGTGGACTATCTGGAAGGAGAGGAACAGAAGATGTTTTGAGAACACTAGTAACTCTATAAAGAGAATCAAACTAAATTGTTTTGTCTCATTTCAATTCTGGTGTAAAGAAAATTGTGTGGTAGATTTAGAATCACTTGTAGATTTTTTTTGCTTCTCTATAGGGTCTTAAGCCTTTTGTAATTTCATTCCGCCAGGATCTTCTTAGTACTGAGGAATACAAAGCTTTACCTTTATCCAAAAAAAATAATAACAATAACTTTCAGCTGTCAGTATCATTTCGCAGGCTGCTAACCACACAAAGCAGACTCTTCTTAGCACCCTTGGGATCCAAGAAGATGCAGAAAAGGTAACTATTCTAGCCCAAGAAAACAAAGATGATCCTAGGCTACCACTGACAATTAGATTTTGGTAAATGCATGGAAATTGAGTCACTAATAATTTGGTCAATGAACTCTTGTATAACAACCTGTTTCACATAGTTTATATCTTTGTTCTCGAACAATGCAAATAAACTCATTTGCCAGATAATTTACTTAAACAAGGATGGATGGATTAAGAAAAGAACTTAGTACGCTATTAGTTACTCATATGTTTCAGGATTAAGTTAAGTATAGCTATTGATAAAGCATGCAAGCTAAATTTTTATTAACTAAACCTAAAGTCTTATTAGTAATAGATGAAATTATTAATGAAAGTTTTCCTCAGAATGTGCAGAAGGTTATGTCAGATAAATAACTGTAAATCTAAAACGGGCAGCACAGTGTACTAAAGCTGTTTGGAGAATGGCCAGACCACAAGGGTCAATTATATGCAGTCTTACCTTGCATTTCTGCAAGAGGTTGTTTCCACAGCTTGAACTAATGACCTTGTCACATAGCAGCAATTTCACTAGTTACGCCAAGGCACCCCTTTTATAATTGCAACTCTATGCTAGAAAACATAAAATCCTTGCATTTATCTTATTAATAATTTTCATAAATGTAAAAACTAATATATTTTAATAAGTAAAAATATAGTTTGGTACCCAAGGGCGTGGCCTAGTGGTTAATGACGTGGGTTGAGAACCATGAGATTTCAAGGTCAAATCCCAGCAGAGACCAAAAAAAAAAGTGATTTCTTCCCAATGTCCTAGCCTTGGTGGATATAGTTACCTAGTGCTTGTTGTTAGTCTTATTCATATTAACAGCTACTCTAGGGGAAACGTTTTTATGTGGTGCTTACAATTTAATAACTATCTTTGTATGTTTCAATTTGTTTGTTTCCAGAAAACACGATTTGGCTCGGGAAGTGGCAAGTATACTATGGTACTTGCACAGATTTTCCTTTGACACCCTAAAAAACACTGGCAACAATAGCTTGAAAAATTCGTAGCTAGTAACCCCACCATGACTTTGACACGAGAAGGGCGTGCTAATCCATAATATTTCTAGCAAGTAAACAGCTAAAAGTTGAAAAAAAAATCTAAGATAAACTTGATGTTCCATGACTCTAGATTCTATCAGATGATCCAATGGTTTAAACCCTTTGTTTTCTCTTCTTTTTTTCATTTTCTTTATAAATCCTTGTTTTCCACCACCACCACCTCCATTGAAGCTACCACCAAAGCCACCACCTCTCTGAGATCTCTTCCACCATTATCGCTGAAACCACCACCTCTCCTACTACTCCACCTCCTCCAAGTTACGCAAATCATCGTAGACTAACCACCCTTCATCAATGACAGCCACTGTGTTTATGGTTCTTTATTTGCTCCTCTTCAACTACTTGCTCCACCACCACAACCATCGGATACCAATTCAGCCAGCGATTCCAAACAATCCTTTTTTGCATTAAAAGAGCAAGATGCAAAAATAGAAGAAAAAACTTTATTTCTGGTATTTTATAGATAACTCATTTCAAATCTCCTTCTAACTCATCTTCCCTGGTGAATTTAGGTTTCTGTCTACGCTCCCATGATTATTTTAACTAGTAACACTCTGTTGGACACCAAAACTGGTATTACTAGCACTCAAGACTTTTTTGAGTAAACCTGTTCCATTTGAGCAATGAATGAAAGTGAGAAAGAACGAACACCAAAATGCAAGCCGATAGAGTTCTACCTAATGGTTTTTGGGAAGAAGCAATGAATTAACTATTGTCCGACTATGTTTCTCTTTATTTTCCCATTATGTTAGTCATTTTGGTGTCTGATATTTTCCTTCATTCTTTACTAAAGTAATAATTTTACTTAGACAGATAAAAGCTAACACAGACTATGGTTACCTGAAGTGAATGAGTGGAGTACGAGGGGAGAACTTCTCGAGTGGTGACCCTGAACTGGATTCTCCACCATGGCTACTCGAACTCCTTCGGATAAGACCCGCGACACCCTTTACAATGTTCATGCTTCCTCCGAAGTACACAATTAGTACTTGTAAAGCCAACAATCAATGCAAGAAAGACTGTTCCAGCTCACCATCACTTCATCAAACTCAATACTTCGTACCTAGTTTTTCCCACCCAAATGACAATCCAATAACATTTGATTAGCTTCTCCAACATCAAAAATTCCGAATTCATCGTTCAACTTTTTGATAACAAATTCGTATAACAATTCAAAAAAAAGGGATTAATAATGAATTCAATTTGTTAATTCAACAAGTCAATAAAGGTCAATGATTGAAGATATAAATGCAGAATTGAAACTTACCTTTGTCGAAATCAATTCGAAGAATCGATCAAAGTTAGGGAAATTTTTCTAGGGTTTTATGAAATGAAGAATCAAGATCTATGATTGTCTTTCAAAAGAGTTTTACTTTTTATATAAATAAATATAAAATAAAATAGCGTGAAAAGATTGTAAAAGCTAAAGAGATTATTAAAATTGCCTGTAGAAAAGAGAATTTTATTTAATGACTAAACTGCCCCTGATTAGAGAATTTTATTTAATGACTAAACTAACCCTGAATTACGGCTTTAAGTATTTATAACGTCGTTAATTTGCGTTTATATTTGACCGTTAAGCTGGTAGGTGCTGTTTGTTCTAATTTTAGCAAAAGACTTTTTTAAAAAATATTTACAAAATATTCTTATCAATAAAATATTTTTAATTTCAAATAAAATATTTTTCTGTCTAACTATATGTTTTTACTTTGAGAGCAAAGTGCGGCATGTATTACCCATTGAAAGATAAAATTATTTTGATGAGGAATAATTTTGTATATTTATGTCATAATCGTGTTTTATAGTAAGTGATAAAAATATATGGTTGATAGAAATGTTTTATTATTTTTTTAAAAAATACAATTTTTTCTCGTCTTCTTCTTTCTCTCGATGATTAGTTTTTATGTATTAATTCATTATCTAACCATCAGCAAATAATCACTAAGGAGCCTTCTTATCTTTCACTAAATCATCATTTCATATTTTCATTACGTTAAGTTATACCAGAATAGTCTCTTTTTTTCTATTCCTATCATTATTTTAACATCTCATAAATCACCACAATAATCTTGCTTTTCTATTTTTCTCCCAAGTCCAAAACACTATTCCACGATTGAAAATGAAAGAAAAAGGGGAAAAGATACTACTAAAAGGTCTTCTTCCTTCGGGTTTCACTACCAATGATTTCAACTTCGTGTTCTTCATCTTCATCATTGTCATTCATCAATATCTTCATCGTCTTCTCATTTTCTTTAAAAAAAAAATCGACTTATCAAAAATATGAATCCTTTGAAGTGAACCATATATCAGCAGGCTCAAGACTATTTAGAGGCGATTTTGAGTTAATCGAGATTTAATATTTGAGGTATACGTTATGTATAATTGGTATATACTTTATATGACTTTTTGGCATGCTCTATTGTATCGTCGATGTATATTTCCTATGTCTTTTGGCTATCGTGATTATATTTATTATAAACTAAGTACTATGTTATAATATTTGAAACTAGCCCTATTTATTATTGCTAACTAAAGGTAGCCTAATAAAAATATGTTTTGGTGCGTAGAATTATCCGATATTCATTCTAATAGAAAGTACTATACATACTCTTTTAGGGAAAATCGCATAACTATCCCATACATAAAAAATATTTACTACTTATAACAACATAATTTTTTTAACCATATATAGCAAATTAATTGAATTGTTCAATATTTCTATTAAAATTCGCTCGATTCTCTCCAATCTCCCATTTTGCTATCTTTTGCTATATATGGTAATTAAACAAAAGTATATTTAATTCTGATAAATATTAATTAAAAGACCTTCACTTATATAATTTTAATTGAAACCCAGGTCCATTAAGAAGATGGGCCTAGGTAGACTTAAGAGGCCCATTCTTTAAGTTCTGAAAAGCTCCACTAAGACTAACAAATATGGATTGTATATGTAAAGTTTGTGGTCTTGCTCATGAAGATATGTTACTCAACTATCCTCGATCTCAACTTGTATGGAAGCATTGGTCTGGTATTGAAAATATTATCGACTTTTTTATATGGTGGTATAATTTATTCCGAAATACAAAGTTTTTTTTGTGAATCTGTAAAATTGTAAACTTGAGTGTTAATATTATGTGGCATGAGAGATTGAAATGGCATGCCAAGATATTTGGATGGAGTCATCAAAATGGACTTAGCCCATGAGTAGGGTTGAAATATGATTTTTCAAGCTAATTTAGAATCAGCACTTATAAGCTCTGCCCCAACTAAGTCCTTGGCCCTTGAGATTTGACTAAGGCCGGGCTGAGGTCAGCCCATGGGCCAAAATGGTTATTTAATTTGAATTAAAATAACTAAAGTTATAAGGCGTAAGTGTTTTTTAGTTTACAAGTTTGTTTTTTCAAATTTTCTTTATTATTTATTTGTAAAAAAATATTATTATTTTTCTTTAGTCATAGGATGACTCAGATATCATTGTTTGATATATTTAATTTGAGAATCTTCTATTTCTTGATGTTATATATTCTAAACATGCGATTGTAATTAAAGGACCACTTATCATAATTATAATTGTAAAATATTACGTTCTTTCATATAATTTTGTTGGGCATGTCGAAAAATTAAATATATTGACGAAATTTCAAGTTGAAATTTAGATTTAAAAGAAAAAAAATTATTTTTTTCAAAAATAGAAGGGTTGGCCTACCCCAACCTGCGATCCTACTAGGGTAGGACTGGGCTGACCATTTCAAGGCCTTTTCGAATAAAAGGCCGACCCGTCCTAGCCCTCCAAATTCCTTGACCGACGATGTTTGGGCTTATCCGTTTTGACAGTTATACTCTCAACCATGTTTGATCATGTCAATTATATATATTCCTAGATGTTTGAACAAAATAGCTCATGGATTAGCTCTATTTTCTATTACTTTATTGCATGACACATGACATCTCTTGGGCAAGTTGTTTCTCAAGCTGGATTGTACTGAGTTCAAAATTTGGTCATCCAAACACTTTTCCTAAGAAGGTACAAAGGTTTGGGCAAAACTAATGTCAACTAGTCACTTAAAAAATGCATATAATCTATCATTTTCATACTTACATCAACTTAATTACTTAATTTTCAGACACCATATAACATCTTGTCAATATATAAACAAAGAATTTAATTAATGGATCATAATTTCTTCTATCTACTTCCAACTTCCCAATGATAGATCAGTAGCCAATCTAAATGCTACCTAATATAAAATATAAAAACTTGTTATTAATTCATAATTCATGTAACACAAAATAAGTTGGTAGATGGATAATGCATATAAAATTTTATATTAGATTAATTAAAACTATGACCCTAATTTCAAAGTCTTAGTTGTTAGGATTATTATCTGAACTCCAGTAGCTTCTTTGACAAATCCTACTTAATTAATTTGTAGTCTATTCATTTTATTTTACGTGACACTATTTTTGTTACTAGGTCCTTCACAAAATAAAGATATGTTAATGTGTTTGTAAAAAATTCAACTTTAAAATTTCATTATCCAAAAAATCTCATGTCATTATATAGTTAAAATTTTGTAATCTCAAGTTATATAGTATTTCGTATCAATGAAGTGAGTGAATTCTTTAAAAAAAGATTTAGAGCCAAGGCGCATGCAAAGGAGGATCATCGGGTTCACATGAACCCATAGTGTTATATAAAAATATTAAAATATAGATGAGTGAATTCACACTTGAAATATCATATAATACAATGATAATTGGTGCAACTTTTTAAGTGGCTCAGAAAGTTGAATCTTATATCTATCTTATTTTATTTTGCTTTCAAAAATTAGATAACATCTCTCTAAGTGATTATTGGTAACACTCGTGGGATTTATACATACATATATATATATATTGTTTTGATCTTTCAAAATTTTTAGGTCTGTCACATTAGAAATTCCTTTTTATTGTAATTTTTTATATATATTATTAAATCAGATGTGTATATTAAAACTAATACTACATGATGATATAGCATACAATCAATAGGTTTAGTCGATCTCAATACCCTCGGCACGAAGTATAGTTATATATATAAATTACTATTTGAATAGTTAAGACTTGATTCTGACCTATAATTTAAAATATTATAATTTTTAATGATAAGAATCTAACTGTCAAACCGATTAAATTTATATCATTTTTCTGCAATAACGCACCTATCATCTTAAAATTCTAAATGCATCTCTATTTAATGTTCAAATCTCATTAGAGACAATAAAAGATGGATAATTTGTATATACCAATAAAATATTAAAAAGTCGATGGAATAATTTGATTTTGATGCTATCTTACAAATTTATTGCTGTTATTATTATTGGAAGAGGATTCTTTCAACTTATTTTACATCTTATATTGCCTCATCGTACGCATATGTTCTACAATTTTTTTTTTAAAAAAAATTGAGGATAGAATGATTAAAATTATTAAGATTTGAAGCTTGAAGATGAGATCTCTGAGACCTCAAACGCTTAAACATGATTTGATAGAAGTTTAAAAATAAAATAATAACATCTAAAATTATGTTGAGAAAATACTTCTCTTTATTTTAGGACAAGGATGGCAATAGTATAATTAGGTTCATGAATTTTTAAATGCATTTTCTTTTCTTACTAAATATAATAATATATCAAAATTAATTTTGGTGGAATATATTGTTAGAATCCAAATTCCACTCATATCATAATAAGCCAAATTTAATCTACATCAGAAAGCAACAAAGTGAACAAAAGATCCTCTTCATGATTGAGATGTTGAAGAGGCTATCACCAGTTAGTGTTTGACAATAATTTAATTATTAGCTAATTAATCAAACAGTTTATCCAAGAGCTTAATTATACAAATATTTTAATTTCTCAATTAAAGAATAATGATTTTTGTAGGATTTATACTTTTAGTCCAACTAAATCGAAATTGTCTCTTAACAAATAAATTTTTCCTCCTCAGTAGTCCCTTCTTAGATCAGTTATGTTATACTAAATATAATATTTATTCAATTGTTACTTAAATTTACTATATCATATTATTAAAGTTATTATTTATAATGAAGAAAAGTATCATTTTTTGTAACGATTCATTTGGTATGATTGCATCATTATCTTTTTCTTTTTTCTTCTGATCTTGTCTTTATTTATATTATTTGATAATTACATTTTATCATTTACCTGTATGTTTACATATAGGGCAAAAGGTCAAATATACCATGTACTATTAGAAATAATTTAACTATATCTTTCGTTATACTTTCAATCGATATATACCTCTTCAGTTATACTTTATGTCCATATATACCCTTCAGTTATTAGGTCCAAATATACTCTTTCAGTTACGCTTTGTGCTAATTTATCCTTATTTTTTATGGACGAGCACATGACGAATGTACAAACAAATAATTTATCTCAATTTTAAATATCGATTCACTTTACAAACTGGCCTCCCATCTCTGACTCATTCGCTTTATAGAATGGATAAGCATAAGCATATATTTACTTTAGATATGATTTGACAGAATATTTTCATGTATTTAATTACATGGCAATTTAAATACTTGTGTTATTCGAATGAATAATATTGAAAACATATTGGACATTTAAGATTTTATTTGTCTGATGCTTTGAGGCTTTTATTAGTTCCATCTATATGCTAGATGTAAGAATATGTTATAGAGCATTTACGTTTGAGATAACTTGAGTACAAGTTAGTGCAGGCACAACAAGATGAAAAATTAAATAGTTTTTCATCTTCTGTCGAACACCAACTTAGGTGTGTGGTCTGTAAAGTGAAAGAATCAGATCGAGTTACATGAGTGGGTTTAATATGGATCTATTAAACTTGAGGATAGATTAGTTGTTTCTAAATTCGTCATGAATTTGTCCATTTTAAATAAAGTTAAATTAGCACAAACCATAACTAAAGAGTATATTTGAACCTGGAGGGGTATATTTTAACCGAAAGTATAATGAAGGGTACATTTAAACTATTTTTAATAGTACAAGAATATATTTGACCCTTTGTCGTTATATATATATATAAAGATTCTACCCTGTATCTACTTCTTCTTTGTTACTATATAAGCAATAAGCTTATTCTTCAAATTTTCGATGTGTGATATTATGAGATAATAAAAAATAATATATTTAATTATGATATTACATGCATTGAAACAATAGAGAGACTACAATACAATAGAATTGAGAATATTTATTATTGGTGGTTTGACTAGGGTGGTAAAGTAAAATTGAACATATTTAATTTAATCACTAATAGTTAATTAAGTACTACTTATATTAATCATGTTTAGCTTCTATTATTGGTACATATCCATATTGTTTATTAGATTATATTATATAGGCTTCCACTTTAAGCAATCGACAAATTAAATTATATTAAAAAAAACTTAAATTAATTTTGTATAAAGTCATTGTTTCCTCTTTTGCAGAAAAACTTCATGCATTAGATCCATTCCATCTTTCTATAAACAGAAAAATTATTATTTTTAATATAAAAATGCATAAAGCATGCTTTTTTGGGTCCCCAAAAGCCAATCCACTAAAGTTTCATGTGCAAGTGTGCCTTTTTAATACTAAGAAATTCACCAATAAGAAACTAAAATATAATGTGCTCCACTTAGTAGGGGTCCCTATGTGACTAATTTTAATTGGACCAACATTATAATATTATATTTTTTTAAAAAGTCAAAAAAATGAAAAAATGAATTTAAGAGTTTAATACTTTTACGCATTCAAATATTGAGGAATTTTTTATTGTATTCTTGTGATATTCTGTCGAGTAAATTTAACGTTCGGAAATATAGATAATATGTTTTAATTTTTTTGATTGTAATTTGATAAATTATTAAATGCTATTGCTTAATTATTAATTTTTCTATTATATTTATATTTGGGAGAATATAATTATAAAATATCTTGTTAAGACGAGCACCCATATTGCTAAGGGAAATAACACTTTTACTCACTCTAATATGGATACATTTTTTGTTGAACTAGGAGTCATTTAGTTGGCTTCTCAGTCCATCGGGCGAACTTTCTTCGCTTATCAGCTCAGATCTTGTCCTATCTATGTTCACTATCTCGTCGTCTGACAAGCAGTTTCCTTTATCTTTCTTTTTTGTAAGAGTCTACTTTCAATCATGATTCGCGTCGAGATCGTGCTTGATTCGTTCGCTGCATGCAATATTGCTCCGTCGGGCTTTTGCCTATTGCGGAAAATTTCCATTACTGTCACCCGTAGAAGTTTGGGTTATGTCTCAGTCCTAGTGTGGCTAATCATCCTCTCGAACTAGCTACTGATCATTGCCTTGATAAATTATTGTCTCACCAATTGCTAACTAATCAGATCTAAACCTCTCCCCAAGCGGACTCCTTCTTTTGCGCTTGTATCCTTGTAATATTTGATTGAGTAAATTTAACTTTCAAAATTAATTAATTTATGCACTTTGGAGTCCTCTGATTCTAAATTTAACAAATTGATAAGTGCTATTGCTTGTTATCAATGTATTATATTTGTATTTGAGGACAATATAACTATAAAAATGTCTAAGTATCACATTTTTTAAATATTGAGGGTCCAAAAATAGAAATTTCAAATAGCTAGAGATTAATTGTGTTTAGCTAAATACTATAAAACAAAATATAATAAGAAACCAAGGGAGCAAATGTCCAAATATCCCAAATTATATAGTGGATGATTAGTTTAATATTGGGTGTTAAACTCTTATTGGTTCCTAATATTGGTTCCTAATGGACCACAAAACCCTAATTATTTATTAATTAGTGCTAATGAACAGTGGTTTGTTGTTTCAGATTTTATTTTGTGAGATTTTATTGTTTATGTTATTTTAAATTTTATTTGGAAAATTTCACTGAATATATATTATTGACTTTTTATTGAATAATATTTATTATCTTAAACTTTACTTGTGAAATTTCACTGTGTATCATTTGTCTTGAACAATGTTTTGCTATTTGTACACTGATTGAGTCCACGAGTGATAATTTTCTTGCTTAAAATAGAAAAAATATTGATAAATAAATAATTACTCTCAGTTAGGTGAATGAAATTCAAAGTCAATTACGTCGATCTAATAATTGTATTAAACAATTGTTTTGTGGTGCATTAATGTGGCCTCTATATTTTATTTTGTATTGTAATGCACGTATGTTTCCTCTAGAACTTCTAATTATGTCCAATTTATGTCATGATGATTAAGTGTGGTATTAAAAACTAAAACATCCAATGAAATTTGTGATTACATAGTCTTAAGTCTTAACCATGACCGTTAATAATATTTATCTCATAATGTATCAAACACAAGGCACAGCTAGCACATCATTGACAAATTTTACAACTATAACAACAAAATTTATGGCTAATTTTATTTAGTGATGAATTATCAATCTTTTTTGATAAGTACAAGCAATTTAGCAGTAGAATATTGACAAAGTAATATATAGTTATTTTATTTAGTGATGAATTATCGAATCATCTCGAAAAAACGTTATATATTTGCTTTGAAAAATAAAATATTTGATGTCTTGATCTTTTTATAAATATATTAAAAATTTTATGAGATTTTCAAGATGTAACGTCTCGATCTTTTTATGAATATCCAAGAGTTTTTCATGAGATATTTGAGATGAATTTTCAAGGAATATATTACTTTTATATCAGCATGAGCACTAAAATATACATTTAAATATCGTTCAAAAATTAAAACTCAATATCTAGAATAAATTAAATTGCTTAGATAATATACGTAAACTCTTCAGTTTCAATCATAAAATTGTGAGTTCAAATAAAAAAAAAAGAACTTCTAGAAAGATTAAAAATTAAAATAAAAATAAACTTAAAAACTATAAACTTTAAATTCAAAATTCCTCTTTCCAAAATTAGAAGGGTTGGTCCAACTCTATGTAAGGTTGTTACTAATTGACTAACGGTCAAGATTTTTCTTAAAATATATTTAATTTACTTCAATTTTTCAAGATATATAATATATTAGAACAAAGGTCAAATCTATTATGGCAATAAATTATAATTGACAGCTTAAAGGCAATAATTCAAATAATATAGGTAAGAGATTTTCATATTCTCTAATGTGATGTATATCATTTATCCCTCTTAAATTTTCATTTCTCCGACCCATATAAAATTAATGGTAGACTCAATATTTTTATAAAGAGTGTTTATATTTTTTAAATATAGGTGAATAATTTTTGTATAAAAAATATTCAACAATTGATATATATATCAAAATATCTACATAACCTATTATATTCAAAAAAAAATTCCAACAAAAGATGTTCATTTGTGTAGCTCCGTCTCTACATATATAGGGAGCAAAAAATGCAAAAAGAATATTACGTGAATTTTTTTTATTGCAAGTAATTATATTAAGTCTTTCGGAAACTATCTTTCTACCTCTATTAGGTACGTAGTGATAAGATCTGCGACATTTTACCTTCTCAAGACTCCACTTGCGAAATTTCACTAAATATATTATCAGTAAATATAAATTTATAATTTTAAGTTCAGATTTTGAATTTTAATATATTTCAATAATGACTGCTCCAATAGATATAAAAAAAAAATGAAGTAAAAAACCTTTTTTTGGGGTCAAACAATGAAGTAAAACTATTGAAATAAGATTATACATTCCTATTTGTGTAAGTATTTTTTCAATTAATAAATGCTTCAATATAATATTTTTATTTGTTACGTCAATATGGCCTAATATGTTTTTCAAATTTTAAATATGAAATTATGTCATTTTGTTTAAAAATGTGTATTCTCCAATAAAACATGAATTCATCAAATTTTTGGACATAAATTCAAATTCAATCGAATCTACGAATAATTATAGTTAATAAAAAATTAAAAAGAAAAGATAGAGTTAACTCTTGGGAGTTTCCAACAGTCGAACAATATCCAATTCCAGTAATGTTTTGTTAGCTCCCGGATTTAAGCCACATGCAATTCTTTTATTTATTTATTTATTTATATCCTCTTTTGCAGAAATCCACCTGGGGTCACCATTTCTAGAAAAAAAGAACCGTTTTGCTAAATTTTTTATTACTTACTATAAATATAAGTATAATATAATAATATAATTTACTGGTACATCAAATTCTTTTCTTTCTGCATTTGGTCTGTATATTAGGAATGGCCACATATTTTATTTTAACCAATTAGAGAAGAACAATATTGTCACGTTCTGATAGGGTACTTTTGACGTGATCGACACTCAGTTACTATTGATAGTCCGCAAGCGAACTATTTGGCCACATGATATTCATTCAAGCAATAAACTCAAGACGATCAGTGGAAGAATAAGGAAAGTAATGGACACATCTCCTCTAGTCTCAATATAATATCAATAAATAAAAGTGCTAGTAGAAAGAACTAGCTCAATAAATTTTAACACCAACCTTCGACTCTAGTCTATGAAGCCTTTATCACAGTCAAGTGGTGTCAATGACAGACTCATGACTACCTTAAAATAAAGTAAAGCTAATCAAATCTAACTCCAAAAGCAAGATGGAAATAAATGTAATGATTCCTCCGAAACTGGGGAGACTCACCAATCAGCTGAACGTCTTAGATCATTAACGATGCGCATGTTTATGATCCCTAATCCATATATCTGCATCATGAAACGATGCAGTGCCGAGTGGCGTCAGTGCGTGGAATGTACGATATGTAAAATCGTTGAATAGAAATAATATATGCAGAATAACATGGAAATAACATCAACTCAACTCAAGAGGTTCAACTAGTCTCAACTCAGTAACACATGCAAGTTTAAGAATGAGATAATGCTTTGAAAATTAAACTCAGTAGTATGCAACTCATACCAAATCATTTAAATTTTATGATAAAATAATGCTCCTCAAAAGATACTTTAGTATTTAACTTAGTCAAGTCGAATATGCAATTTAGGGAGTTTCTCTAATCGACATCCTTACCACCACCCTCTTTGATGGTGCACAACGAAGACGACGTCGTTGCCACGCCTATTCTAAACTTGCCACGGCAAAGGACGTACAAGTCTACCTCATGAATCATAATTCACCAGCCCCATCCATCTTTTAGGGACAGGAGTTGCCAGAACATGCTGCACAACTATCCTATGCTCGCAAATGTAATTCTGGGGCATTTCCTCCTACCCAACTCGGTGCTCAATACTACTCCCAAAAATATCCTCTTTCAAAATTTATCTAAAATATCATCATCATTATCATCTCCTATTAATAAATATATTTTGAAAATCATTTGCATCATCATCAAAATGCTTCCTCAAAACATCAAGTGCTCTCCTTTAAAAACATATGCTGCAAAAATCTTTACACGTCATCAAGACTCTTTCTCAAATCAGTTTTTATGCTCAACATTCATATTCATGTAGACTCAATAAAATATACTCAAAAATCATCCTTGCTCAATGTACAAAAATAATCATCAAATCCAATTCGAAAAATGCATAACAAAAGTGTGAAGTATAGTCATCACTTAAGGTTCATGAAGAAATATACTTTCTCTATACGTGTTTGAATTATTTTACTCTCGTTTTCTTATATTATCGATTACGAAGTCAGTCTTATCCTGTCTTATATAATTTTGTTCTTAATTCTATTCATCCTAATATAACAATCCAACCCACTAGTAACATTTTCATTCTAAATATGAATCAACATGATTTAAAAGCACATCAATATGGTATAAAACCTGTTTACTTATAAATTCAACATCTCATTTCTTAACCTAAATTAGGGTGTTGTACACATTTGTCTTTTCAAAATTTGCCTAAACCTGAAGTCTGACTCATACATCGACAAGACTGACACATGAAACTCTAATATCATTGTAACAACTCGTTAGTAATATATATCATTGTAACAATCTATTAGTAATATTATTTGCTTTGGATCAGGACTGACATGACTTTAAAATGCGTCACTAGAGCATGCATGAGAGATGCTTACTTATATATCAAACTTTCTTTTTGTGTTTTTTAGCTGATATATTCTAATTACACCTATTATGCCCCAACATATTTGTCTAAGCATCTTCATTTTCGATACTTTCATTTTCTCGAACGTGTATATTTTTTACTATCCAATATTACGTCCCATACAAAAAGTAAGTTGAACCTCTACTTTGTTGTCACGACCCAAAAATTTGGCATGATGGCACTTGTTCAATACCACCAGAACAAATCAGCCTTAACTCAAAAGGAATAATACATATAACGCGAAAGCATTTTTAACCAAACAAATAACTAAAATTGAGAAATTCCATAAACATACATCCCACCCAAGGATTGGTTATCACGCGTACAAGCCACTAGAAATATAAAAATAAAATAAAATAAGGAAATACAAGTCCACACTGTCCTTCTTCTCAAATAGAACAAGTACAGAAGAAATAGGAACAAGAGAGTC
>JAPFFP010000080.1:21175513-21213547 GCA_026153255.1 Solanum medicagineum | reverse complement strand
AATCAACTTAGAAACATGTAATTTAGATAAATAGGAAGCTTGGGCATCATGGGTGAAAGGACCCAATGGTTGAAACCCACATACCTTGACTTTGGAGAATCCTTTATAAAAATTGGAAATGGAGACTTGAAGCTTGAGTGAAATCCTTAAGACCTGGATGAGTTTAGAGACTTGAAATTTGGGGTGGAATATTAATCTAAGTGTTTGAGAGAGTATGGGGGAATATCTTGTATGATATGAAGGTAAAATGTGGCTAAGTATAGGTATTTTCATACATAGGAAGAATTAGGGTCAAGACCCAAAAGTCTTGGACTGAGCAAACAAAAACAGTCAACAAAATAGGCATCTCCATAACCTGGCCACATCACGCCAGTGGCGTAGAATGCCTTCTAGAATTTGCAATTTGCAAAGTAGAAATTGCCTTTCAGTTTCTCTAAAATCAGAGTTAGACCCATTTTGCACTCAATTTCGCCCCTTGATCAAGAATATGAAGTCAGATATTTGATATCACTCACGGATTTTGAGATACATGGAAATTACAATTCTAGTCATTTTCGAGGCACATTTTCCTGCACTTTTTGGGGTCATTTCATACAAACCTAGTACACCCTACAAACGAGACTAAACAACAAAAGCAAAAACAAAAGTAAAACATAAGAGAATCTAGAAATCAATACTTGAACTAACTACTGGTGAAATCAAGTCAGGAACCTAGTCGTATTCCCCAGCAACGGCGCCATAAATTTTGATGTTCATGCTCCAACATTAAAGCGGTCGCTATTACGCATAAACCTAACTAGAGATTAGGGTCGAACCCACAGGAAATGCGGGGTTGATCATATCGACTCACCAACAATTATTTCAAGTACCAGTCGTCTATATTCTTTAGAATGGTGGGGGGAGGGGGGTTGTGATTCAAAGTGAAAGAAAATAAAAACACTACACTACTAATGCAAAAAGACAATCAATTTGAGGGACAACTTGAGAATTGTCTTCCTCATGATTCGCTAACTCAAATATCCTGTATAATATAACTCTAATCGAGACAATACATGAAGTGTAGTAACTTAGGTTCTTCCAATACTTTTGTGAAGGTGAAGGTCAAATTTCACCATGACGCTTGGTCTGAAACCATGGTGTGCCAACTAATCATTACCCATTGTCCCAGTCTATCTCCCCTTGGTCAGGTATGGTTGATTAGACGAGGACAAATCAATTGAATCTTGTCATCTACTTTCCTTTTCCTATTCGTCACTACCTTGGTCAGGATCGTGATAGTAGGTAGGGTTTGGTGCTGGACACCACCAAACAACATTCAAAATGAAAGGAAATAGAAAATATATGCAGTTACCAAATCAAAGAAATGCACAAAATTTGGGTTATTTCAAGTCAACTCCTCATAGTTCCCACAACCCCAAGTTGTGGGTGTTTAGCCACTCATGCCTAGGGCAAAATCACAAACAATGAATAAAGTAAACATGGTTTAGAAATTACCCAAGAACAATGAAGAACAACACCACTTTGATATTGAAACCACAAGCTTGGAACAATGGAGTTTAATTGATTTCAAAACTCCCAAATTGTGTCTTCAAATTAAAAACCTAAAATCCACTCTATACCCTAAGAGAAATGCTCTCTAAGAATATTCAAAGTGGTAGAATCTCAAAAATATCGAGTCACTCCTCAACAAAAAAAACCCTATCATTAACAATTTATACTATTTACAAAAAGACCCTAAAATTAAAATAGAAAATACAGCTGGCAGCAGATACGGTTCACAGGTATGACTTGTAGGGTGACTTAACAGTCATAATTGGGGTTTTGTAGTCAGCACTTGACATTTTGGACTTAACTACTACGATCTATTGCTATGATTCGTGGTCTGCTCTACAACCTGTATTGTCTTCACATAGTCTTTTGTTGCAGTTCTTGGTCTGAATTTTTGGCAACACTGTTCCTGGCTATGAGGCCCCCTCCTACGAGTCATAGTGAGACCTATGACTCGTAGGTTAGCCTTTTGTAACTGACCTTCACTTTACAAATTCCTAATTTTTGAACACTGTTTCTAGCTACAAGGCCACACTACGACTCCTAGCTTGGGCTACGACTCATAAGGTAGCTCGTATGTCCTGAACTTCATCGAAATCTGCAATTTTCTCCCATAATCATGCCAACCTATATTTTCTACAAGAACAACACAAAAAACACGTAGAAACAATAAAAAGTCGCATTAAGAACATGTAAAATACTATGTTTTAAGCATCAAATATGCTATAATATGACAACAGATCAGTCAGTTAGCAAGCGCTCAGCTTGAGATTATTCCCGTTCTCTCTTTCTAGTGAGGTGGCAAAGTGGTTAAATAAGCTTCCTCATGATTTTATCCGCACTTGGGGAGAAATAAAAGAGGCTTTGTTAGAGAGGTTCTTCCCTATGTCGAGGTAGTTAAAGATCAAAGATGAGATTGGGTCACACAAGCAACTGCCTAATGAAGCACTATATAAAAATTGGAGAGATTCAAGCAAAAGCTCAAGCAGAAATCATGCATGACCAAAATGTTCCCAGAAATCGTTAAGATCTTGGACCAGGTAGCTAAGAACAACAGGGCATGGTACTCCAGAAATGGAGACCACTCTGGATTTATCTTTGAGATGACTATGGAACAAAGAAGAAAAGAGGAAGAGCGGGATCAAGATATGGCCCATATGAGGACCCAAATGGACTTGCTAACAAAAAGGCTACTAGGTGGAGGACTAGAAAAAGTAAAAGCTATGGATACAATGCCCAAGTATGATGATCAATGCTATAACTATGATGAAGAGGCTAAATTTTTGGGTAGCCAGGGGGTTACGGGCATTCAACCCCAATAACCAAGGTCGAAACTATGGTCGTGATAACTACAAAGGGAGCTGGGAAAACAGAGATGACTATAAGAATCATGAACGTCAAAATGATGGAGAGGGAAACTTGAAACTAGAGGAAATGATGGCAAAGGTCCTTGGCAAGGTAGAGTCCACTGGTAGGAGTGTGAGATATAAAAGGAGAAATGTCCAATGTTTGGCAGTTAGTCAACTTGCATTCCACCTCAATCAAGCAAGTGGAGCAACATCTGTCAACTACGCAAAATCAGAGGAAAGTTGGGTCATTTCCTAGTGATACTGTTCAAAACCTAAAAACTGAAGGCCATTACATGGTAATAACTATGAGGAATGATAAGGTACTTTCTGACCCTATTGTAGTTAGTGCTACAGGTGTTCATAAAGTTGATAGCAGGGTACTTGAGCCCATAGAGGTGCATGATGATGACACAAGTGACAAGGTTAATGTGGTACCAACAGAGCCTAAGCTTGTTAAAGATGCCAAACAGTCAGGCTAACAAGCTATTTAGTCTCTGCCGGTCACTCCCAAGCCACCATCACCATTTCCACAGAGGTTAAAGAAGAAGGTAGAAGATAGCAAGTTCTAGAAATTCTTATCTACGCTGAAGGAGCTATCAGTGAATATCCCTTTAGTGGAAGCACTTAAGAAAATTCCAAGCTATGCTAAGTTTATGAAGGACTTAGTCACTAAGAAGAGGATAGCCATGATCGAGTAGGCAAACAATCTTCATCACTGTAGCGTCATTGCTACAAGATCACTGGTTGAGAAGAAGGAAGATCTGGGATCTTTCATTATCCCATGCACTACTGGAGCCTATGACTTTGCACGGGCTCTGTGTAACTTAGGTGCTAGCATCAACTTGATGTTGTTGGCAGTGTATAAGCAATTGGGCTTAGGAGCCCCATGCAGCTACTCATGGCAGACAGGTTAGTGTAGTGACCCATGGGGGCTTTTTGTGATATGCTTTTCTGTATTGTCAAGTTCATCTTTACTAAGGACTTTTTCATCCTGGACTGTCAAGTTGATTTTAAGGTCCCAATCACCCTCGGGAGGCTATTTTTGGCGATTGGCAATGCATTAATAGATATGGAGCGTGGGGAGCTTACTTTTAGATTGAACACTAAGGAGTAAAAATTTAGTGTGGGTGTTGTAATGAAGAGATCCGAAGAGGTAGCAGTAATGTCTGTCATGGATGTGGAGGATGATTTCCTTTCTGAGTTTCGAATTAAAAAATAGATGAATATGGACAGACTAGCGGCAGTATTAATGAACTTCCCAGAGGATGGTATCAATGGGTACAAGGACACTGTTAATGCTTTGCAAGGAAAGGTAACCCGACCACTTGTCCCCAGGAAATTGGACTTGGACTTGAAGAATAGACCGACTCCACAAGCCAAACCTTTCATTGAGGAGCCTCATGTTGTGGAGCTGAAGGAGCTGCCACAACACCTAAAGTATCCATTTTTAGGCACTAATAACACTCTTACTGTGATTGTGGTTGCAGATCTTCAGGAAACCCAGGTGAAGGCATTGTTGAGAGTCCTTCAATAGTTCAAAAGAGCCATTGGTTGGACCATCGCTGATATTATAACGATTCCTCCTGGGATATCTATGCACAAGATCAAGCTGGAGGATAATTGTGTGCCCAGCATCGAATACCAGTACAGGCTAAATCTGCCAATGCAAGAAGTGGTGAAAAAGGAGATAATTAAGTGGCTGGATGCTGGGGTGATAAACCCCATCCTAGACAGTATGTGAGTTAGTCCAGTATAGTGTGTTCCTAAGAAAGGGGGCATGATGGTGGTGGCCAAAGTTAAAAAAAGAGATGGCCCCGTTGAGACGAATCAGCAGGTGTCGAGTTTGCATGGAGTATCGGAAACTGAATAAATGGACTTTGAATGATCGTTTCCCTATGTCTTTCATAGAATAGATGTTAGACAGGTTGGCAGGTAGAGGATGATACTGTTTCTTGGATGAGTATTCGGTTACAATCAAATATACATAACACCGGAGGATCAGGAGAAAACTACTTTTACTTGCCCATATGGGACTTTTGCCTTTAGAAGGATGCCTTTTGTTTTATGCAATGCCCCAGCCACCTTCTAGCAATGTATGATGTCAATCTTCTCTATCATGGACAAAGACACTCTTAAGGTATTTATGGATGACTTCTTTGTAGTGGGTGATTCCTTTGACGAATGTCTGTTGAATCTTAGCAGGGCACTGCAACGTAGAGTGGAGGCAAACTTTGTTTTAAACTGAGAGAAATGACACTTCATGGTGAAAGAGGGAATAGTCCTTGGCCATAACATTTTTGACAAGGGTATAGAGATGTAAATGGCAAAGATTGAGGTTATTGAGAAGTTGCCACCTCCTATCTCTGTGAAGGGGACTCGGAGATTTCTTAGGCATGCAGGCTTCTACCGCTAGTTCATAAAGATTCTTCAAAGATTTCACATCTACTGTGCAAACTATTCGAGAAAGATGCTAAGTTTCAGTTTCATGACAACTGTCAGCATGCCTTTGTAAAAATGAAGCAAAAGTTGATTTCTGCAACTGTGGTAGTGGCACCTGACTAGGCTACCCCTTTTGAGGTTATGAGTGATACAAGTGTAATAGTTGTGGGTGTTGTGCTCGGGCAGACACGCATCAAGCTATTTCATCCGATCTATTACGCTAGCAAGACCCTCAATGATGGTCAAAGGAATTACACAGTGACTAAGTAGGAATTGCTAGTTGTGGTGTACGTGTTTGATAAATTCAAACCTACCTATCACGACCCAAGCATAGGGCCTAGACATGACATAGCGAATGGGGAACGTGAAGGTAACCCAAACAAGCCTCTTAACTTGTCATTACACATCCTTGGTCGCAAAAGCATACAAAAACACATAGATTGAGAATAGGGACAATGAGACTAAGGGAATCTTACATAAACTCAATAATCAAGAGTCAAGAGTCAAAGCTCATACATAAATACGCAACATGTCCAACAAACACCTCTAAAAACATAGATAGAGCGGGGGCCAAGATAAAGTAATCGGGATCATCCTTATAGTCAAATAGAACATAAGATAGTGTCTCAGTACATAGATAAGGGGAAAATATAAACCAAAGTCCCCGAAATGGAGGACTCACCAATAAGCTTTGAATAGCATCGTCTAGCCATGTGGAGGAGGATGATCAATCTGGGCACCGATTTCTACATTGTATATCATGTAGGTAAGAGTATGCATTAGTACATTTGAATTTACTAAGTATGTGGGATTCAATACAATAAGAGACAAGCTTCATAATCAACATGCATAACAATAGGCAATAGGCATGATATAGCAATATGTCATGTGTGATCAATGCATAAGTAAAACATGCTAAGGTAATCCATGCTCATATAGAATATCATATGTGAAGATTAGACCAAGCTAGCTTTACAAGGAACGAACCACGCGGTAGGCTGGTGATGTTGCCAACCAATCTCCTAGGTGGATATGAGTATTAACCCTCATTCTAGGTTAGTGAAAATGTAGGTTGGTGACAATGCCACCCTGTCACCCTGGTGGAGATGAGTATTAACCCTCATTCTAGGTTACCCGGGCTCTTATCCCCCGGATCGGACATGGTCTATGCAATACTTTATACCTCATGTAGGAATAATCATGTACATAAGCTTATTTCATCCTCACAACATCATTCATATCATATCTCATGCTTTGGACCTTCAATTCCTCAAGAAAACATAACCGAATATTTTATCAAACACCTTGGGGGTGTGTAATGGGGGTAAAAGAGCATGCAATTTGGAGATGAAATCATGCAGGAAAATCAGTGGTAAAACCTTTAATCAACACCTTGCAACACACCCAAGACATTCATATCAAAACCCCTTATCAAATCCAACATTAGATCCAAGATTTGAAGCTTAAAACATGCTAAAACAACCATACTCTCATGAACTAAAATCACTCTGCAGTAAATTTCTCAATATACAAGACCCACATGTAAAATCAACTTTAAATCTTGAATTATTAGTAAAAAGAGGGTTTAAGCACCATGAGTGGAAGAACCCAATGCTTCAACACCACATACCTTAGCTTTTGTGAAGTTCTTGACGAAGACTCTAATGAAGATTTGAAGCTTGGGTGAGATCCTTGAGATTAGCCTTGAGTTTGGGACTTGAATTTAGGGTTAGAAATGAGCCAAGAGGAAATATTGGGGAATATTTTAGGTGGTATGAGGGTGAAATAAGGTTAAGTATAGATGAAAATATGTTGGGGAAAACTTAGGTCCAACACTTAGAAAAATTGGGGCAAATTAGGAAAGACAGTGCAGAAATAACACCTCTCCGCATCGCGGAGAGGCCGCGGATGTCCACTAGAAATTGCACAAACTGACATTTCATAATTCAATTACTTTGATTTAAATTTGAGGTTAGAGACTTCCCACCCTAATTTGGACCTCATGAACAAGAATATGAGTTAGATATTTGAAATTCCAAAAGGATTTTTAGATATACGGAAAATAAGATTCTGGGCACTTCCGAGGCACGTTTTTGGGAACTTTTTGGGGTCATTTTAATATCTCCCCCTTGGGAACATTCGCATCCAAATGTAGAAGAGAGGTACAAGCCAAGAATAATCATGAAAAAATCAGCCTTAACATGAATGCAACATTACATTTAAAACATCACTTTAAAAATCTCATTATAAGTGTGAAATCATCATAAATTGCCAACTTAAACATGAATGCACATGAATGATATAGGGGCGTAAATACAAAAATTGATAGCACATAGGGGACTTAAAATTAGTACCTTAGGCTTGAGTGGAGTGAAGAGATAAGGGTACTGCTTTTGCATGTCCGCTTCGGCCTCCCAAGTAGCACTTTCGACTTGTTGGTTCCTCCAAAGGACCTTCACAGATGCCACCTTTTTGTTCTTCAATCTCTTTACTTACCTATCCAATATTTGAACTAAAACCTCCTCATAAGTCAAGTTATACTCAACAATACCCACAACATCAAGAGGCACAATGGCATTAGGATCATCAACACACTTTCTCAACATAGAAACATGGAATACCGGATGAACCAAATTCATTTCGCTAGGCAACTTCAACTTATAAGCTACCTTGCCAACCCTCTTTATCACCTCGTAAGGACCAATATACCTTGGACTCAACTTCCCCTTCTTACCAAAAATGGACCACACCTTTCATTGGAGAAACTTTTAAATAAACCCAATCCCCTACTTGGAATTCTAGGTCTTTTCTCCTAACATTGGCATAGGATTTTTGACGACTTTGGGCTGTCCTCAACCTTTCCCTAATCATCTTAACCTTCTCAAGTGCATTCATAAATAGATCCGGCCCCAATAAGGCCACCTCTCCAACTTCAAACCATCCCACCGGTGACCTACAACGTCTCCCATAAAGAGCTTCAAAAGGAGACATATCGATTCTAGAGTGATAGTTATTATTGTAGGAAAACTCAATCAATGGAAGATGGTCAGCCCAACTACCTCTAGGCTCCAACACACAAGCCCTAAGCATATCCTCAAGTGTTTGAATTGTCCTCTCGTCTTGGCCATCTGTTTGAGGGTGGAAGGTCGTACTAAGGTGAACTTTGGTTCCAAGACCCCTTTGAAAATATCTCCAAAAGTGGGAAGTAAATTGTGCACCACAATCCAATATAATGGATAAGGGAACCCCATTCAACCTCACCAATACATGGATGTACAACCTTGCATACTTTTCAGCCCCATATGAAGTCTTGACCGCTAGAAAGTGAGCCTATTTCATTATCTCATCAACCACAACCCATATGGAATCAAAACCCTTTCTAGTCTTGGGTAACCCAACCACGAAATCCATATTAATCACCTCCCACTTCCAAGTAGGAAGCCCTATGTCTTGGGTTAGGCCACTCGGCTTTTGATGCTCTGCTTTGACTTGTAGGCAACTATGGCAAACAGAAATAAATTTAGCAACAGCTCTCTTCATGCCTCCCTACCAATACATATCCCTCAAGTCTCTATACATTTTGGTAGAATCGAGGTGGATAGAATAGGAAGAATTATGGGCTTCATCATGAATTCTCTCGCTCAAATCATCATCACATGGCACACATAACCTACCTTGGTATCTAATGGCCCCATCTCCCCCTTGGAGAAAACCACTATTTTTGCCCTCTTTCACAAAGGCCTTCAACTCAAGCAAGGAGGAGTCAAGATCTTGTTTTGCTATCACCTCATCAACCAAAGACGATTTAGAACCATCAACAACAACAATACCATCACCCACATCTTCTAACCTCACCCCTAGCCTAGCCAATTTATGCACCTCCCTAGCCATCTCCCTATCACCATCATCCACATGAACTAAGCTACCCATAAACACCCGACTCAAAGCATCCACCACAGTATTTGCCTTACTTGGATGGTAATGCACACTCATGTCATAGTCCTTTTTGAGTTCTAGCCACCTTCTTTGTCTTAAGTTAAGATATTTTTGAGTGAAGACATCAACATGCACCCAATAAAAATAATGATGCCAAATCTTTAATGCAAACACCACGGTGGCCAATTCAAGATCATAGGTAGGGAAGTTCTTTTGATGTACTTTGAGTTACCTAGAAGCATAGGCTATGACCTTACTATTTTGCATTAGTGCACAACCCAAACCAACTCGATATGCATCATAATGCATAACAAAACCCTCAAGCCCATCCAGTAGTGATAATATAGGACCAGACACAAGTCTATCTTTCAATGTTTGGAAACTTTTCCACATTCATCGGTCAACACAAACTTAACCTTTTTTTGAGTTAATTTTGTCATAGGAGAAGCAATGGAGGAGAACCCATTCACAAACCTTGTATAGTAACCCCCAAGGCCCATGAAACTCCTAATATCCGATGGGGTCATCAATTTTCTTATGATCAACTTTTATACCATCCCTAGACACCACATGACCCAAGAATGCAACCTCCTTCAACCAAAATTCACACTTGTCATATTTAGCATACAATTTCTACTCCCTCAACCTTTGTAACACTACCCTCAAATAGCCCATATGCTCTTCCCTACTATGTGAATAAATCAAAATATCATCAATCAAAGCCATAAATAAGGAATCAAGATAAGGCTTGAAGACCCTATTCATTAGGTCCATGAAGATGGTCGGCGCATTAGTCAATCCAAAGGACATCACCATAAATTCATAATGCCCATACCTAGTCCGGAAGGCTGTCTTTGGAATATCACACTCCCTCACACTTACTTGATGGTACCCGGATCGAAGATTAATCTTAGAGGAAAAGCTAGCCCCTTGCAATTGGTCAAACAAGTCATCAATCCTTGGAAGAGGATATCTATTCCTTATAGTGACCCTATTAAGTTGCCGGTAGTCAATGCATGGTCTAAGTGACCCATCTTTCTTCTTTATAAACAACACCGGTACACCCCAAGGTGATTAGCTAGGTCTAATAAATCCCTTCTCCAACAAATCTTTCAATTGCTCCTTTAACTCCTTCAACTCCGCCGGGGCCATACGGTAAGGGGAATGGAGATAGGTACGGTGTCAAGAAAGAGATCTATGCCAAAATCTATCTCCCTTTCGGGAGGGACACCGGGAAGGTCATTTGGTAAAACAGACATTCATTTACAATCGGAACCGACTCAATGGAAGGGACTTTGGACTTCACATCTTTGACTCTCACAAGATGATACAAACACCCCTTGGAAATCAACCTACGGGCTTTAATGCATGAGATGAACCTACCCCTCACTATTACATCATGACTTTCCCACTCAAGGACGGGTTCGTTTGGAAATTGAAACTTGACCCTATGGGGTTCTACAATTAATAGAAGCATAGTATACATGCAACCAATCCATCCCAAGAATAACATCAAAATTAACCATATCTAATTCAAAAAGATCACAAGATAAGATTTTATGCAAGATGCAAACCGGACAATTTCTATACACCCTCCTACCAATAATAGATGCACCAATGGGAGTACACACCTCATATGACTCATGCAACAACTCCGACTCAACATGGAACTTTTTAGCAACAAAAGGGTAACAAAGGAAAGGGTGGCACCCAGATCAATCAAAGCATATACATCAAGATCAAAGATTTTCAACATACAGGTAACAATATCGGGGACCTCACCGACCCCTTGCCTCCCATGTAAAATTGATTGTTCCTTGGGAAACTACCTTGAGGACCACCCATACCCAACGGAATAGCATTTGCACCCTGAACCTTGCCATGGTTTCTAAGACAATCAACCTTCTTGTGACCAAGCTCCCCACATTCAAAACATGCATTGGAACCCTTCAAAATGGGCCCTTATGACTCTTCACACATATAGTACACACACTGATGGGAGCCACACCACTAATACCTTGAGGCCTAGGGAATTCATTGGCAAACCCCTATTTGTAGCATGAGGAGGCCCTTGGGCTTGATAGAATTGACCACCCCTATGGAGCTTGCCCCCAATATGAGCTCTCTTAGCCTCATGGCCCCTCCTCTTTCTCAACTTTTCTTCTTCCATTTTCTCAGCATATGTCAGTAACCGAGACAAGTCCATATCACTAATAACCAAGGCGGACCGGCACTCTTCACTTACCAAATCAGAGACCCCCATAACAAACTTATTCATCCTCGACCTAGGGTCAGACACCAAATGAGGAGTATACTTTGAAAGTTGATTAAATTTGAGGGCATACTCCCTCACACTCATACCACCTTGTTTCAAGTTCATAAATTCAACTAACTTTGCTTCCCTAAGCTCAAGAGAGAAGAACCGATTAAGGAAGGCTAATTTAATTCTTCCCAAAGCACCACATAGCAATTACCCTTCTCACTTTTCCATTGATCAAACCAAATTTGGGCTACCCCCTTGAGTTGGTACGCCGCTAACTCCACCTTCTCATTGGCCCAACACCCATGATTGATATGATTTTGTAGACTTCATCAATAAACTCTTGTGGATCCTCATCCACCTTTGACCCATGGAAAATCGGAGGATTCATCCTCATGATGTCCCTTACCCTAGCTCCCGAGATAGTAGCATGAGGGGCTTGGGCCCCTTGTTGGGCTTGGTTGGCCACCACCTGGGTAAGCATAGTAAGAGCATCCCGGAGCTCACCATTGGTAGGTTGCTCCTCGGGAGTTTGGGCTCGTCTTCCTCTAGTATTTGGCATGATCTATCATAGCAAAGAATAATCATTAGGGGGGAATACTTATCGCAACTCTTAGGACATGAAGAAGGGAAACATTTCATAAATCACCTCATAGCCTCCTACTCATAGTCATGGCGCGCTTCACAACTATGAATAGGACTCTAATCAACACGGTGTGTTGGACTCCGAGGATCTATCAACCTAGTGCTCTGATACCAAGTTTTTCATGACCCAAACCCAGGGCCTAGACATGACACGGCGAATGGGGAACCCATAGGTACCCCAAACAAGCCTCTTAACTTGTCATTACACATCCTTGGTTGCTGAAGCATACAAAAATACATAGATTGAAAATAGGGATAATGGGACTTAAAGAAAGCTTGCATAAATGCCATAATCAAGAGTCAATAGTCAAAGCTCATACATAAATACACAACATGTCCAACAAATACCTCTAAATACATAGATAGATCTGGGGCCAAGACAAATTAACCGGGCTCACCCTCATAGTCAAATAGCACATAAGATAGTGTCTAAATACATAGATAAGAGGAAAAGATAAACCAAAGTCCCCGAAATGAAGGACTTACCAACAAGCTTGGAATAACACCGTCTAGCCACGTGGAGGAGGATGATCAATTTAGGCACTGGTTCCTACATGGTGATATCATGTAGGTAAGAGTATGCGTTAGTAAGTTTGAATGTACCAAGTATGTGGGATGCAATGCAACAAGAGGCAAGCTTCATAATCAACATGCATAACAATAGGCAATACGCATAATATAGAAATATGTCATGTATGATCAATGCATAAGTAAAACATTCTTAGGTAATCCATGCTCATATAAAATATCATATGTGAAGATCAGACCAAGATAGCTTTACAAGGTACGAACCCCTCGGTAGGTTGGTGATGTTGCCACCCCATAACCTAGGTGGAGATGAGTATTAACCCTCATTCTAGGTTGAAGATACTGCCACCCCATCACCTAGGTGGAGATGAGCATTAACCCTCATTCTAGGTTGGTGATGTTGCCACCCATCATCTAGGTGGAGATGAGTACTAACCCTTATTCTAGGTTGGTGACGATGCCACCCCATCACCCTGGTGGAGATGAGCATTAACCCTCATTCTAGGTTACCTGGGCTCTTGTCCCCCCCCACCCCCCACCCCAGATTGAGCATGGTCTATGCAACACTTTATATAGGATTCATTATAATCTCTAATGCAATACCTCATGTAGGAATAATCATGTACATAAGCTCATTTTATCCTCATAATATCATTCATATCATATCTCATGCTTTGGACCTTAAATTCCTCAAGAAAACATAACCGGATATTTTATCAAACACCTTGGGGGGGTGTAATGGGGGTAAAAGAGCATGCAATTTGGAGATTAAATCATGCAGGAAAATCAATGGTAAAACCTTTAATCAACACATTGCAACACCCCAAGACATTCATATCAAAACCCTTCATCAAATCCAACATTAGATCCAAGATATGAAGCTCAAAACATGCTAAAACAACAATACTTTCATGAACTAAAATCACTGTGTAGTAAATTTCTCAATATACAAGACCCACACATAAAATCCACTTTAAATCATGAATTATTAGTAAAAAGAGGGTTTAGGCACCACGAGTGGAAGGACCCAATTGTTTAACACCACACACCTTAGCTTTTGTGAAGTTCTTGACGAAGACTCTAATGGATATTTGAAGCTTGGGTGAGATCCTTGGAGAAATCCTTGAGTTTTGGACTTGAATTTAGGGTTAGAAATAAGTCTAAGTATTTGGGGAATATTGGGGAATGTTTTGGGTTGTATGAGGGTGAAATAAGCCTACGTATAAGTGAAAATACATTTGGGAAAACTTAGGTCCGACACTTAGAAAAATCTAGGAAAACTAGGAAAAGACAGTGCAGAAATAACACCTCTCCGTGTCGCAGAGAGGTCGCGGATGCCCATTGGAAATTGCACCAAGCGAAATTTCATAATTCGATTCCTTTACTTTAAATTTGAGGTTAGATCCTTGTCACCCTTTTGGACCCCCTGAATAAGAATATGAATTCAGATTTTCAAAATTCCAAATGGATTTTTAGATATACAAAAACAAGATTCCGGGCACTTCTGAGGGACTTTTTGGGAACTTTTTGGGGTCGTTTCACTACCTATTGGTCATAAAAGTGATCATGCACATAGACCATGCTGCATTGAGATACCTGATGGCAAAGAAAGATGTTAAGTCGAGGCTAATTAGATGGGTCCTCTTGCTGCAAGAGTTCGACCTTGAAGTCCAAGATCGAAAAGGGACTGAGACACTGGTCGAAGACCACTTTTCCAGGTTGGAGAATGAGTCAATGGCTAATGATTGAGAAAGCATCGATGATTCCTTTCCCATTGAGCAGGTATTGGCAGCTTATGTTGACTTAATTCCTTGGTTTGCTGATTTCGCTAACTTTTTGGTAAGTGACATTATGCCTGAGAGCCTTAACTTTCACCAAAAAAGGAAGTTTCTTTATGATGAGCGCAAGTACTTTTGGGATTAACCGTACTTATTTAGGGCATATGTAGATGGAGTTATCAAGCCGGTGTATACCAGAAACAGAGATGAATAGCATCTTCGAGGCCTGTCATTCCTCCACAGTAGAAGGCCATCATGGTGGTGCCAGGCTAGTGAAGAAGATCTTGCAATGTAGGTACTACTGGCCCACCATCTATAAAGATGCCCATGACTTTGTACAGGGTTGTGATCTATGCTAATGACAATGAAACATCTCTTAGTGTCAAGAGTTTCCCATGACTCCTATTCTTGAAATACAATTGTTTGACATATGGGGCATTGACTTCATGGGCCCATTTGTGAGTTCCTATGGCATGAAGTACATTTTGGTGGCAGTGGACTACATCTCAAAGTGGGTGGAGGCGGTCGCATTGCCAAACAACAAATGCAAGAGTGTTGTCCAATTTCTAAGGTGAAACATCTTCTCCAGACTTGGCACACCCCGAACTATCATTAGTGATGGGGGTTCTCACTTTTGTAATAAGATTTTTCATGATGTGCTAACTAAATATGGGAAACGACAGCACAAGATAGTCATACCCTATCATCCATAGACAAGTGGGTAGGTTGAAGTTTTGAATAGAGAGATCAAGGAGATCCTAACCAACTCTGTGAATGCAACCAAAACTGATTGGGACCAAAAACTCAATGATGCATTATAGGCTTACAGGACTTACAAGACCCCCATTGGTGTGTCCCCATATCAATTGGTGTTTGGTAAAACCTACCATCTACCTATAGAGTTAGAGTAGATATCACTCTAGGATCTAAAGAAGTTGAACATGAATTAGGATGAGGTTGCTGACTAGAGACTTAACCAACTCAATGAGTTGAATGAGTTTCGCCTCCAGGCTTATGAGAGTGCAACACTTTATAAACATAGGATGAAGTTCAAACACAACAAGCATATTGCACCGCAAAATTTCAATGTTGGTGACAAGGTTCTGCTGTACAACTCTAGGTTGATACAAAATGTGCCTTAGAAGTGCCTAGAATTGTAATTTTTATATATCTTAAAATTCAAGTGTGATGTCAAAAATACGACTTCATATTCTTGTTTAGGGGGTCAAATTTAGGGGGAGAAGGGTCTAACCCCGATTTTAGAGCAACCGTAGCAAAATCCAAAATTTCAAAGTTGAGCTCGAAAAAGAGTGTATGCATGAGTCGGTCGCGCAATGCGCCACAGTGTTATTTTCATCCTGTTTTTCAAGTTCAATCCAAGACTTTTAAGTCTTGGGCCAAAGCCCTCCCATACGTGAAAACACCTATACTTAGCTATTTTTCACCCTCATATCATTCAAAACATTCCCCAATACTCACTCAAACACTTAGGCTTATATTTATCTCAGGATTCAAGTGCCAAAACCTTCTCCAGATCTTAAGGAATCCAACCAAGCTTCGAGTCTCCATCTCCAATTTTCAGCAAGTTCATCTCCAAAGCTAAGGTATATGGGTTTCTTTCATGGGTTCCTTTGACCCATGATGCCCAAGCCTCCTTTTACCCTAATTTGCATGATTTAAAGATGATTTACTCATGGGTCTTATTTATTATGAAAATCACTGCACACTATTTTCATCCTGTTTTTCAAGTTCAGTCCAAGACTTTCGAGTCTTGGGCCTAAGCCCTCCCATACATGAAAACACCTATACTTAGCTATTTTTCACCTTCATATCATTCAAAACATTCCCCAATACTCACTCAAACACTTAGGCTTATATTTATCTCAAGATTCAAGTGCCAAAACCCTCTCTAGATCTTAAGGAATCCAACCAAGCTTCGAGTCTCCATCTCCAATCTTCAGCAAGTTCATCTCCAAAGCTAAGGTATATGGGTTTCTTTCATGGGTTCCTTTTACCCATGATGCCCAAGCCACCTTTTACCCTAATTTGCATGACTTAAAGATGATTTACTCATGGGTCTTATTTATTATGAAAATCACTGCACACTATGTTGGGCTTATGAAATTATGACTGTTTAACTATCTTTTGAGCTATGAATCTAAGATCTATTATAAGATTTGATGAAGAGTTTTGATGTATATTGCTTGAGGGTGTTAACATGTATCTATTAAAGGTTTTGCATGGAATTTTCTTGCATGATTTCACTCTCGAATTGCATGGTTTTACACTAGTACTACAAACCTTCTAAGTGTTTGATAAAATGTCTAGTTATGATTTCTTGAGACATTGAAGGTCTAATGCATGTATTATGATTTGAGTGACTATAAAATGATGATAATGATGAAGTGATGATGAAATAATGATGGAATGATGATGAAATGGATGTATGTATACGATGACAATATGAGGATGAAAGGAATGTATGAATACGATGATTGTATGATGATGAGAGGAATGTATGGCTAAAATGACTATATGATAATGGGAGAAATGTGTATATCCATATGATACTATTTCAATAGTGTTGGGGATGACCAAGCCTAGCTCAGGGGGTTGTAGGCCTGGGTAACCATGTTGGGGGTTGGTACCCGTCAACCTTGTTGGAGGGTTTGTACTCCATCAACCCGTTGGGGGTTTGTACTCCATCAACCATGTTAGGAGTTTGTATCCATCAACCCGTTGAGGGGTTTATACTCCATCAACCTCATGAAGGGGTTTGTACCTCATCCGCCTCTCCAAGGAGGTGGTAGGCCTTGGATTACACTAAGAATTGGCACTCCCTACACATGTCTTATGTTCTATGAAAGCATGTTTTTACTTCAAGCATCATTCTTACATGCCATATTTTTATTATGCTATCTATTGCATATGATTATGCATTTTGTGTATGATGACTATCCCTTATTGCATTGCTTCCCACATACTTAGTACATTCAAACATACTAATACATACTCTATGCCTACATGATATCACCATTTAGGAACCGAAGCTCCTATCGATTCTCCTTGTGGCTAGACGGATTGTTCAAGATATCTTATAGTGAGTCCTCAAGTCCGGGGACAATATCTATCTTCTCTCAAGCTTATTTTTATACTATCTCTTGTATGTCTATATTACCTATTGTCATTAATATGAAGGTGAGCCCAGTTGCTTGTCTTGGCCCCCACTCTTATCTTTATGTAGTAGAGGTGTTGTTGGACATGTCATGTATCTATGCTATGAGTCTTGACTATATTGACTCTTGTTGTTTATAATATAGAAGTTTCCTTTGTCCTTTACCCTTGCTTCTAATGTTTTATTATCATTTTGTTACTTCTGCGACCAAGGATGTGTAATGATATGCTATGAGACTTGTTTGGGGTCCCTTCGGGGTTCTCATTTGCCGGTCACGTCTAGGCCCTAGGCTTGGGTCATGAAAAATTTGGTATTATACCACTAAGTTGTTAGATCCTTGGCGTCAAAACACGTCGTCAATTAGAGTCTTATTCATGGTTGTGAAGCACGCCTCAACTATGAATAGGAGGCTATGAGGCATTCTTAGAAATGTTTCACTTCTTCATGATTTATATTGTGCGATGGAGTTAGGTCCCCTAAGAATTATTGCTAATCCCTAACCGTTACATTTTAGGATATGTCTCGAACTACTCAGTATGGGGATGTCATTAATGCAGAGACTCGCATTGCTTTATGGGAAGTGGCCATAGCTGCGGCAAACTTGGAAACTCACCTCGAGCAACAAGTGGGCACCCCCGAGATTTCTAATGGTAAGAGGAGGAATAGTGAGGCCAAGAGGGCCCGTATTGGGGATAAGTTCCAAAGTTCCAAATGTAGAGGCGGTGGTGGTGTGGTACCCTATGCAAGGTGCCAAAATATGGTAGGTGCCATGATGGCCCATGCTTGAGAGGTACCGATGCTAGTTATAGTTGTTGAGAGTTAGGTCATAGGGTAATGGATTGCCTCTTAAACGCAATAAGAGTAAAGGGGGCGATGGCAGGGTGACTCGTCCTAGATGCCCGTAATGTGGGAGGAAACATGGTGGTGCCTATAGGAGGAACATGGGCGCTTGCTTTGGGTGTGATGAGATAGGCCACAAAATTTTGGATTGTCGTTATGCTCAAGATAAGAGTAAATGAGCTGATGTTGATCAAGAGGCTCAAGGAGAGGATGAGGTGTCCGATGTTGTTATCGGTATGTTGAATTTCCTTTGTTTTTGATATGTTATCATTGATGGTCCCGGTGTGCCACTATTTCTTTCATTATTCTTTTGGTTGCTAGTGGGTTTCATGTGTGTCCCTAACTCTCTTTAGTGTCTATCTCATTGGTGAGCCTATTATTGTTTGAAAGTTCATGGGTGTTGTTCCATGCTCATATTGCATTAGGTCTTGGCTTGTGACTTGTTGGAATTGTTGTTGTAGACCTTGATGTTATGCTTGGGTGGATTAGTTACATGCTTGCTGTGTCTCCCTTGATGTAGGGCTCGTAGAGTTAAATTTCGATTCTCAATTGAATCCATCCTTGAGTCAAGATTTGTAAGGTGGATGCGAAATGGTAAGTTCGTCTCTTGTCTTAAGGCATAATTGGTCTCTCAGGGTTGCCCCCATATTCTTACTACATAGGGTCTTGTCTTGTGATTTTTGGTTGAACTTAGTTTGTTAGATGGGAGGTCTTGAGGTAGTTCGGCTACTTGCATATTGTGTCTCCTTTGATGGTAGAACTCGTAAGGTTGTAACATAATGGTTAAGAATGGTCGATCTATCTGGTCAACTACAATGGGTTAAGTCACTTCTCTAAGCTTGATTGGTTCAGGTTCTGTTCCCAATTGATAATGAGGATAAGTGATATCCCAAAGTGTCTTTTCGGATTAGGATTGAACTTTTGAGTATGTTGGAGTTGTTGGTTGGCTTATGCACCGACTATGTTTGTGGCTTTCATTACTAGGGTCTTTAGTCGCTACCTTGTTATGCTTGTGGTGGTCCATAGTGATGAAGTATGGATTTATTTAGAACTTGTAAATCATTTGGGGGTAGTGTTGCAAATCTTAGGGTAAGACGAGTTGTATGCTAAGTATGTGAAGTGTGAAATGTGGTTAAAGGAGGTTACCTCCCTAGGTCATGTGGTGTCAAGGGATGGTATTAAGATTGATCTTAAGGAGATGTATGTGAATAGAAATTGGTCTAGACCTTTAACTCCCTTGGATGTTAGGAGTTCCTTGGACTTAGCGGGTTACCATCGGAGGTTTGTGAATGGGTTATCTTCTATTGCTTCTCCCATGGCTAAGTTGATCCAAAAGAAGGCTCCTGTCTTATCTCTACCGGAAGAGTTGGAAGGGTTTGTTAGTGTGATGTCGCCAAAATTGGTTTGGGTTGTGTGTTGATGCAAGATGGTAAGGTGGAAGTTTATACTTTTAGATAATTTGAGATACATGAGAAGGATTATCTTGCCTATGACCTTGAGTTGGCCGCTGAGGCTTTCGCTTTGAAAATTTGACGTCATTGGTCGAATGGGGTGCATGTCGGTGTGGTTACCGTTCACTAGAGTTTCTAATATATGTTCACCCCAAAGGGATCTTATCTTGAGACAAAGTAGGTGGCTAGAACTTCTTAAGGATTATGATATGAGTGTGCATGATCTTCCCAATAAGACTAATGTTGTGGCGGATGCTTTGAGTAGGGTGTCTATGGTTATCCTTGTTCATGTTGATGGTGGTAGCATGGAGGTGACTAGGTGGGTTCACCTGTAGACTAGATTGAGGGTTAGATTGAAAGAGGTTGTCAATGGTGGTGTTATTGTTGATGATGGTTCTAAATCTTCATTGGTTGATAAGAGTAAAGCAAGATCTTAACCCCTCCTTGTTAAAATTGAAGGCATCGGCGAAAGAGGGTAACGTGGAGGTTTTCTCCCAAGGGGGAGATGGTGCCCTTAGGTACACAGGTAAGGTTGTGTGTACCTTATGTTGATGGCTTGGCGGAAAAGATCCTTGATGAAGCCCATAATTCTTCTTATTCTATTCACCCTGGTTTTACCAAATGTATAGAGATTTGAGAGATATGTATTGGTAGGGAGGCATGAAGGAGGGCATTGCCAAATTTGTCTTCAGTTGCCGTAGTTTTCAACAAGTTAAGACGAACATCAAAGGCTAAGTGGCCTAACCTAGGACATAAATATTCCTACATGAAAGTGGGAGCTAATTAACATGGGTTTTGTGGTTGGATTTCCCGAGACTAGAAAGAGTTTTGATTATATTTGGGGTGTGGTTGATAGGGTGACGAAATTGTTTCACCTTTTATCAGTTAAGACTAACTATGGTGCCGAAGAGTATGCTGAATTGTACATTCATGAGTTGGTGAGATTACATAAGGATATGCTTAGGGCTTGTGTAATGGAGTTCATGAGTAGTTGGGATGATCATCATCCATTAATCGGTTTTGTGGTTGTGAATCTTCATAGAATGTTGAGGAAGATTAGTGAGGTTGCATATGAATGGGAATTTCCTTGGGATATCGATATGGTTCATCTGATTCTTCATACATCTAGGTCGAGGAGATGTGTTGGTGATTCAAGTGTTATAGGACTTTTTGAGGTTGTGGACATTGTGGAGGATGAGTTGACTTATGAGAAGGTCTAGTGAAGAAGTTGGGTGGATATGAGTTAAGGTTGATTTATAAGGGTGTAGTGCTTGTCAAGGCCCTTTGGGAGAATCGTCAAGCTGGAAGTGTCGTTCGGGGAGCCGAAGCGGGCATGGAAAAGCAATATCCATACCTCTTTCATTCTATTCAAGCTCATGATGACATGTCAAGTCCTTTCATGATTCCAAGCTTTATGTTTCAGCCCCTATGTCATTGCATGCATTCATGTTTGGGTTGACAAGTTCATCGTGATTTTACACTTATGATGAGGTTTTTGAAATGATGTTTAAGTGCATTGTTGCATCCTTATGTGGTTGAAATAGTCATGTTCGTGTCTCTCATATACGCCTCTTTGACATTCGGGGACAAATGTTCCCAAGGGGGAGATATTGAAACGACCCCAAAAAGTGCCCGAAAATGTGTGTCCAAAGTGCCCGGAATCGTAATTTCTATATATATCTCAAAATTCATGTGTGATATCGAAGATCTAACTTCATATTCTTGTTCAAGGGGTCAAATTTAGGGGGAAAAGGGTCTAACCTCGATTTTAGAGCAACCGTAGCAAAATCCAAAATTTCAAAGTGAGCTCGAAAATAGTGTGTGTACACATAGGTGGTCGTGTTATTTTCATCCTATTTTTCAAGTTCGGTCCAAGACTTTTAAGTCTTGGGCCTAAGCCCTCCCACACGTGAAAATACCTATACTTAGCCATTTTTCAACCTCATATCATTCAAAACATTTCCCAGTACTCACTTAAACACTTAGGCTTATATTTCTCTCAAGATTCAAGTGCCAAAACCCTCTCCGGATCTTAAGGAATCCAATAAAGTTTCGAGTCTCCATCTCCAATCTTCATCAAGTTCATCTCCAAAGCTAAAGTACGTGGGTTTCTTTCATGGGTTCCTTTCACCCATGATGTCCAAGCCTCTTCTTACCCTAATTTGCATGATTTAAAGATGATTTATTCATGGGTCTTATTTATTATGAAAATTACTGCACACTATGTTGGGCTTATGAAATTGTGATTGTTTTGCTATGTTTTGAGCTATGAATCTAAGATCTATTGTAAGATTTTATGAAGGGTTTTGATGTATATTGCTTGAGGTTGTTACTAAGTAGCTACTGAAGGTTTTACATGGAATTTTCTTGCATGATTTCACTCTTGAATTGCATGATTTTACACTAGCACTACACACCCTCTATGTGTTTGATAAAATGTTTAGTCATGGTTTCTTGAGAAATTGAAGGTCCAATGCATGTCTTATGATTTGAGTGACTATATAATGATGAAATGATGATCAAGTGATGATGAAATGATAACGAAATAATGATGGAATGATGATGAAATTGATGTAAGTATATGATGACTATATGTGGATGAAAGGAATGTATTCATATGATGATTGTATGATGATGAGAGGAATGTATGGCTAAAATGACTATATCATAATAGGAGAAATGTGTATAGCTATATGATACTATTTCTATAGTGTTGTGGATGACCAAGCCTAGCTTTGGGAGTTATAGGCCCGGGTAACTTTTTTAGGGGTTAATACCCATCAATCTTGTTGGGGGGGTTTGTACTCCATCAACCCGTTGGGGGGTTTGTACTCCATCAACCATGTTGGGGGTTTCTACCCATCAACCCGTTGGGGGGTTTGTACTCTATCAACCTCTAGAAGGGGTTTTACCTCATGCGGCTCTCCAAGGAGGTGGTAGGCCTTGGATTGCACTAAGAATGGTCACTCCCTGCACATTTCTTATGTTCTATGAAAGCATGTTTTTACTTCAAGCATCATTCTTATACGCCATATTGTTATTATGCTATCCATTTCTTATGATTATGCACTTTGCCTATGATGTGTATAACTTGTTGCATTGCATCCCACATACTTAGTACATTCAAAAGTACTAACGCATACTCTATGCCTACATGATATCACCAGTAGGAACCGAAGATCCTATCGATTCTCCTCGTGGCTAAGTGGATTGTTCAAGATATCTTATGGTAAGTCATCAAGTCTGGGATAATATTTATCTTCTCTCATGCTTATGTTTAGACTATGTCTTGTATGTTTGAATTACCTATTGTCATTAATATGAGGGTGAGCCCGATTGCTTGTCTTGGCCCCCGCTCTTATCTTTATGTAGTAGAGGTGTTGTTGGACATATTATATATCTATGCTATGAGCCTTGACTCTATTGACTCTTGTTGTTTACAATATGGAAGTTTCCCTTAGTCTCTTTACCCTTGCTTCTAATGTTTTGTTGTTATTTTATTGCTTCCATGACCAAGGATGTGTAATGATATGCTATGAGGCTTGTTTGGGGTCCCTTCGAGTTCACCATTCGTCGGTCACATCTAGGCTCTAGGATTGGGTTGTGACACATATCTTGGTCGTGCTGCGACGTTAACTCAAGTGCTTCATGAGAGGAAACCCATTTTTTGTTATCATAAAAAAATTAAACAAAATAATTATAATAATATTTATTTTGTGTCATGCATTTTCTTGTTCTTGAGTGTGTTTTCAGATAAGCATAGGTGTCATTTTTGGAGTTCGTGGGTTTATGCATAGTGAGAGGCATGAAATGAAGCTACAATGCACAAAATTTGACAATGAAGAGCACCATGCCTACTTACACGGGTTGTGTGGCACGGAACGCCCCATGGCATTGACTGTGTAATGCACGTGTCACCCAGGTCATTATGCTGAGAATTCCAAAGTATGAGGATACGACCATCTCAAACGGCCCGTGTCACGTAAGATGCCTCGTGAATCGACCTGTGAGAGCATGCACATACCAGGTAAGTCATCCATACTTCCAAGTGTCAGCACAGGGCTGGTCCACATAGGTCGTGCCAAATGTTACGGGTCGTGTGGTCATCCATTTGGTGCAAGTACGTGTGACTCAGGTAAGTTGAATATAGGACGGACCATGTCTAGCTATACGACCCATGTAGGGCCTCCGTCCCTAGCACCTTTGTTGTTTTATCATGTTATGCCTCATAGTTAGATTTAAATTGAGTTTCCATATGTTACTTCGGTGCAATTGCCTTATGATAGACTGCGCGGCACCACTCTTTAGGGTTATTGTCACTTTTATGGCACAGGGGAAGTCTGAGTACCCATTAGTGCGTCAACTTTTGTGTTTTATATTTTCTAACGATTATTATTCATTTGTGATACTCGCAGGCACTATGGGTCCACGACGAAATTCAAACCAAACTAGGGAGGAGCCTACGTCATATCTCCATGATTCTTCAACTGTATCATCTAGTCATGAAGGTGGAAGTGACTCAGGCAATGACTCCTTAAGAGGGTCCACGGTCCATTTCACTGCAATGTCTCCCCTCATTCCCCTCGTAGTACGAGGGCTCGTGCAGCAAGCCAAACCATAGCCCTCTAATTCAATGAGGGGGTTCCTCAAATAGGTGTTGAGGAGAAGGAAGATGCTCCGGAGTAGGAAGAGAAAGCACACACCCCGGTGGCAGACCCGTAGGTTGACGAGATTGCTTGCCGAGATAGTGATAATGAGGCCATACGGTATACGATATCCTAGACATCAGATCTTAAAACTACGAGGTGGCTTATTATATTTCTGCAGAGCCGTTGGATAGTCCTTGGCGCTAAGGAGATTTTCATAAAGGGGCTGACCAAGGGCTCCGGGGGGTCCCAAAAGTAGGTCGTTATACCTGAGCTCTGGGTCATCACAGATAAACTCAATGGGGTGCCTGATATTAGAGATGTGTTTGAGTCATATCAATTTGGCTGGATAGCCTAACCATCGAGTTTCTATGGGCTCGTAATCATCGAGAAGTCTTAGTCCATACAGGGTAACTACTCCAAAAAGGTGAAGAAGTAAGCTGACTTTAGAATATCCCCACGGGATTATGTTATGGTGCGTGGTACACGAGTGAACATTTCAGAGACGACTATCAATAGATTCCTATTTGGTCCAGACTACCAAGCTCCTCCAGATGGCCTATTTATTGACCGACATTTAAGGATCACTGATGAAGGGAGAATGTTGGATCCAACTTCTCGAGTTGCACTATTGAAATGGATTGCAGAGCATATTTCCATACAAAGGGATGATGCGGCTTGGGTTACGAACCCTCGGGTTCCTATTACCAAGGAGTCTTTGACTTTTGTTGTTAAGTTTTGATGGTCCGTAGTATGGGCCAGGATTTATCCCACAAGTAATGACAACACGCTCCAACCTTCACATGCCTCTTTGGTAGCGTGTTTGATGACCAAGTACATAGTAAATGTGGAATGGATTATTGCTATTGAGTTATGGGACAATGCTTTATCTGACAAAGTTGGCATGCCTTTTCCATGCTTGATTTGAGCACTTTGTAAACAAGCTCAGGTCCCTATCGCACATTTTCTGGACCGCAAAATAACTCCCACAGGTGTGGTCAACATTGCATTGATTAAGGATGTCAAAACTCCTCTTATGCAGACTCGAACACGCGGGCTGGGGGGCCACCGATGTTTCCCCAAGCGATGCCGCAGCAACCCTTGTCATTTGAGGGTTGTACCACCGGCCCACAGTCAGGCAAGGCTTCTGAGCAGCCCAACGGCAGTGGTACAGCGCCTCCGATGCAGTAGGAGTACCCATATGTCTCATATGAGTTTTTGGCTAGAGTGGTGTCGAACCAATGGTAGACTAGAGCCATTGTTAATCAAATTATCGATAGGATGCCTCATGTGGTCCGCTCTCATGTGCAACAAGTGGTGGAGCAACTTTGGTCCAAGCTTCTAGGACAAATCAACATCTTGCAGGGCCATGTCAACACATTGGAGAGGTACTTCCACAATATGTTTAGGAGTATGTCCGGGGAAGAAATGAAAAACATTGTACAATCAATGAATGATATGAAAGACCAAATTGCACAGCTTATGACCACGTACACTCGCACTACACCAGCCCCGCCACCAGAATATTAGATGAACATTTTCAATGTACCTGTGACACCCGTTTTAGATGAGACATGGGGCGCTCCACCCACCCCAATTGTTGCACCCGTGTTACCCGTAAATGAGCCCAAGAAGAAGGACAAGGGAAAGAGGTGCAGCCACCGAAGTAGCCCTCCGCTTGATCCATTGTTGGTGGAGGAGAAGAAGTTGCACAAGGAAATGAGATCCCCACTCTGAGTAGTCATCGAGCAAGAGGAATGGGAGCGGATTGCACTAGAGGCAGCAAAGATAGGACCCTCTGTAGCACCTTTGCATCGGGTGTGATTTTTTAAGACAGGGACCCTACTAGAGGGTCCGATCCCAATGGTGCAGCTGATGCCTAAGGCATCCCAGATATGTTTGACTCCCTTTTTGTACTTTATTTCTAGTTGTAGTGTAGTAAGGGCACTATCTCGTCTTTTTGGAGGGGGTGGGGCATCCTACCACTTGAGAGTTTTTCTTGCCATGTTTCTTTTCTCTCAAATATACTATCTAGTAGAACTGGCACGTTTAGGTTGTGATGTTTGTATAAATACTAGTGCTTATAGAAGTCCAGGGTAACCTATGTTTGATATGTGAATGTTTTGATATGTGAAAAATGCCTCAAGTTAAAGATGTTGTGAAAAGCTTTTTTATGCATGCACCCCATCCTAACTAGCTCATATGATTTTTGGAAAGCATGTTATGCATTGTATGGTTGGCATCCTGATGAATAAAGCATGACTATGTTTGTTAGTGCTAATTAATGTAGGTAATGTGCCACGTGTATGTGAGCTTATTTGCTTAATTTAGTTGATGCATTTGTAAGCTAGAACTTGCCTATTTAGTCACACCAAAACAATTGAATGACTGGATTAGGACGTGATCTTAGGCCATTTTTGTTGACTAGTCACTTAGCCTAAATTTGACCAACCAAATGAAATTGTTCCCTTTGAACCAAAAGTTGAGCCTGAATAGACCTTGTCTTTGTAATCACCCAACTCACCTTCCCTGTCTATCTGTAGATCCTTACTTTGGCTTTGGTCTCTCTAAGAATATTGTGAACCCCAGTCTAGGGCAAAAGCCTAAGTTGAGGGTGGCTTATACTAGCCCTAGTCATTTAAAAGACATTGTAAACCTGAATCTAGGCTAAAAGCCTAAATTGAGGGTGGTTAGTGTAGAAAAAAAAGTAAAATAAGTATGGAAAAGAGCTTTGTGAAAAGAGTAAAAGAAAATTTTGGGGTGTGACCGTGAGTAAAACAGAAGAGCGAAAAAGAAAAGAAAGAAAAAGAATAATTGAACATGGAAATCACTCCCCACGACAAAAGAAAATTAGAAAAATATGAGAAATAAGAGTTGGAGGCCGAAAGTAGATGACTGAGTCAAAGTAGTGTCTTGGAGGGCAAATAAGTCTCTTTAATCCTAAATGTACCTCACCATGACCCGATCCTACACTACAAGACAAAAAAGTCCTAATGTGATCCTAAAAAGGTCGTTTAAGAGTTAAGGTGGTGAAAATAAAGGAAAGCATATAATTGATACTTGTGTGTCCACTGAAAGTCACTTGTGAGAGAGAGTGTCTACATTCCAGTCTCTATTTTACATTGATATATTGTGTGTGACTTCTTTATAGTGAGGACACTATTTTTGTACTGATTCGTTGCTAATACAACTGGTTCATCTTTGTCCCCAAGCTTATTTAAGCTGACCGTACATGTATGATGTTGTCCTTAGATTGTGTGAGTATGTTTGGGGGTGTGAGAATATTTTAAGAAATATTTTCTGGGCACATGTGTTAAAATTGAAGGTTACCCATAGTTCTAATTGAGCACTTGTATTTATGTTTCGTTTTGTTGAGTCACATTACTCGAGGAAAAGTAATCATTCTAAGTTGAGAATGTTCATGAGTCATAGGAATACGACTCTTGTAACGCTTTAAATATAGGAATTTTGCACATTCTCAAGCAAATTTGTTGGTTGATGTGTGTTTCTGTTATTTTTCAGGAAAAAGGATGAGGAATTGAATAATAGGTGATTTAAAGCAAAATGAATGAAGAAAGAGCACGACTGTTGGTATATAGAGTCCTCCACGACTCGTGTGACATCACACTAATCACGGGAGGGCACATGAAATGGCCTAGGAAAAGGAAGCAACAAATGAACCAAGTGAAGGATCATGGAGACCTTCAGAACTCGTGTGTAACTCCACGGCCCGTGAGGTCCATTGTGGCCTCACACTTGCGGTGCGAAAGGCATTCCAAAGGATATTGGAACAAAGACCAAGGCACATGGTCCCTTTTACAAGCCATGTACTTTGACAAGGACCATGTCACGCAGCGTGAAAGTAACATGAATCTCAATGGTTACTGTCAAAAAGGAGAAAATTCATACAAGTCAAAGTTGAGGGGACCCTCTCACGGGTCATGTGACCCTATGCAGACCATGAGAAGGGTCGTGGCATTGATAAAGAGGCTAGCAGCTGCGAAAAATCACCAAGGCAATCATCATAGACTGTGAAACGGTTCGTGAACTCTCACACGGGTCGTATAGTGCCCTGTACCCATGCCGATGCCTTCTTACTTTTTAAGTCAAATTAGGTTTCTTTTCCTAGTATATATTGTATGTTGTATTCCTTATTCATTATCTAGTGATGGTTGGAGACTGAGAAAAAGAGAAAAATACTATTTTGAGCTTATTTTCATTGATTTTCCTGGATTTCAATCTTGTAATCTTGGATTCATCATTTAATCTATGGATTCATCATCGTTTCAAGAGTAAGTTTTCCATCATGATTTCTTTATATTGTGGGTGATTAATTTCTTTTGCACATGCTAGGCTGGATCTATAACTAGGATTGTGCGAACCATGACACTCAATAATATAGACTAATTTATGGTTAATTTTGGGATTGATTAATGTATATATTGTAGTATTCTTTGCTTTAATTTCTCTTTAATGAGTTGACGCATTGGGGGTATGCCTGTATTTATTACATGCCAGGAAAGGGTATAGTGATTAGGAAAAGTATTCTATGAAAGAATTCAGGGTTATTAACCTAGTCTAAGTACTTGAAACTGAAAGCTAAGAGTATTCTGGGATCCATATCAAGGGTTAAAATAGTATATATTCCGAGACTGTGAAGTGATGAATGAAATTCATCTAAGAAGGACTGAAAGGTGAATTAGGTGTTACATTAGTTGTTTGATCTTGTATACATAATCATGAACTGATTTACTACACAAACTTGGCTATCGTATTGGATGTCATGGAGATGAAAATCCTAGCTTCTAATTAATTGTATGAAAGCTAGTTATCGCTGCACCTTTTCATTATTTTACATTGGTAATTTAGTTTGTGAAAATCAAAACCCCCATTTATTTTATGCGCTTTCATTTTGGGAATGGTTATTACAACTGAAAAAGGGTGCTAAGAGATTTATTCTCACGCATTCCTTGTAGGATCGACCTCAACTCTGGTTGAGTTTTATATTTGACCAATGTTCGCTTTACTATTCCTTTTTTAGTGTAAATTTGGGCGTATTAGATATCGCTTTATTATATATGACTCCACTTCCCATGTAACACTCTTCACATGTTGATTTCTCCAAAGCACTTTAACCAAAGCAACATCTTTATCACAAAGTCTCTTCACTTGCCTATCTGGGTTTTCAACCGGAACTCCTTCATAAGTCAAGTTCTCTTCAAACTCAATCCTTCCAATGGCACAATCGTATTAGGATCAGCAATCAACTTCCTCAACATCAACACATGGAAAAGGAAAGCTCAATCTATAAGCCACATTTCCAATCTTCTTAACAATCTTATAAGAGCCTACATACCAGTGACTTAGCTTACCCTCTTTACCAAAACAAGCACACCTCTCAAAGGTGAAACTTCATATATGATGTGCTGTCAAAATACAACACTGTTGATGCTTAAAACATGGAATTTTGTGTGTTCTCAATGCGATGTTAGTTGGTTTTATGTGTTTTTGTGTTTTATTTGCAGGACTCCAGGGTTGGCCTTGATTTTGGAAGAAAATCTAGAAGTTGCTAATTTTGGTGCTTTACAAGACTCTTTACAGGCTGTGCTGCACTCTACAGGCCGTGAAGGAGGTTTCATAGACAATTCCAGTAAGGAGCTGATTTTCTGGAGTTTGTTCTACAAACATGCAGATGGGTCGTGGATTACCTTATAAGTTGTACACCATGTTTCGTACCCCGAGGATCAACGAAAAAGGACTTTCTGAATATTCATCAGATGAAACCCCCTACGGGTCGTAGAACACTTTACAGGTCATAGAGGGGTATAATAGATGTCAAGTCCAGTTTTGCAGCAACATAGTACGAGATCCCGATTATGGGTCGTGGAATGCAATATGGCTCATAAAGTTGTTCGTGAGGCATGCTAACCCTACTATCCTATTTTATTTAGGACTTGTATTTTAAATATTACAAATAGGTTTTTAGGTTTTTTTTTGTGAGTTTACAGAGAGCTCAATAGTTAGAGAGGAAAAATAGTGAGATTGAGTAGAGATATCATTAGAGAGTTTTTAGAAACACTTGCACTTTGATTTGATCTTTAATATTGTGATTCTCTTTGAAGCTTGGATTTGCTTGTTCTTATTTCAATTGTGAAAGTTCTCTATTATGTTATTCCAATTCGTAAGTCTTGCATCTACATAAATCATGAGTAGTTAAATCCACAACTAGTGTTGTGGGGACCATGAAGAACTAACAAGGTAAAACTGGATAATTCATAATTCTTGGAAAGTGTACATGCATGTATTAATTAACTCTCTTTATTTTACATGTTTTCTGATGGTGGCCAATATTAGAACTCACCTAGTATTGTTGGCTAGACCAAGGTAGTAATGAATAGGAAAAGAGATTAATTAACAAGATTCGATTAATGTGTTCTCTTCTAATCAATCGAACTGGCCCAAGGAGAGGTTGTACTGGGACTAATAGGTAAGGGTTAGTAATGCACACTACGGAAATGGGCCAAGTCAAGTAGTGAAATTTTCCTCTCGTCTGGACCAAAGGGTTTGGTGAACTTAACTTACTATCCTACATGCTACACACTAGAAAAGAATTAGGTTATCTAGTGATACTAAGTTAGGAAATCATGGGGAACAAAATACCCTAGTTTCTCTCTATATTGATTAAACTCCCATGTTAGTTAGGTTTACTTTTCTACTGATTATTGCAAATCCTTCATTTAGGAAAGTAAGCTGGTTAATCACTCAAATTGCATTAATTGAATTCTCCTAAGTCTACGTATTCTCTTGGGTTAGACCCTAACCTTTGTTAGGTTCTATTTCTTGACAACAGCCGTTTTATCCTCAAAAAGGAGGTGTAACTTGGGTGACATCAAGATTTTGGCGCCGTTGTCGGGGAATACGGCTACACTTGGTTAATTCAAAGTGATTTAGTTATTAATCCCAGTTTTCGTCATTTTATGTTTTTTGTTATTTTTGTTCTTTTTCAGGGTGTAAGCGTAGTGTATGCCCAACACGTGAAGTCAAGTCAGACCCTTAACTTCGTTTGACCCAGAGATCCATAGAACGTTGAGAAGAATGGCCCAAGATAATGCTAACAATGCAACTAATGTAGCTCTGAACAGGAATGATAATGAGAATGTTGACCATGAGAACCCACATCCACTTAAGGATATTGCTCCACAGCTAAGGGAAATCTTGATATTCATAAAAACATAAAGAGTCTAGCTAATAGCATAAGTATATCATAATATCCAACAACACCTCTAACATGGAACGGAGCGGGCGCCAAGACACTTTCCGGGCTCAACCTCATAATAACAATTGTTCAACATAATGAAGTCTCAAAATAGCAAGAGTAATGAAGATAGTGTCCTCGGACTTGAGGACTCACCAAAGCTTATCTTTGAAGTATCAACTAGCCACGTGGAGGATGATCAAAAAGTGCTCCAATCCCTATATGGTAATATCATGTAGGCATAGAGTATGCGTTAGTATATTTGAATGTACTAAGTATGCGGGACGCAATGCAACAAGTCATAAGCCAATATAGTCAAAATGCATAATCATAAGCAATAGATATATAATATCAACATTGCATGCATGATCAATGCTCATAATAAAACATGCTTGTAAATAATTCAACTTGCATAATATATAATACATGTGTGGGAAGAGACCTTAACCGACATAGACCAAGCGATCTAAATAAAAGATATTTAATTACGAAAAATAAATTTATAAAAATAATAAGATCAAATTAAAATTTAAATATGTCTATAAAATTTTGATTATAATTTGAAAATACTTGTATATTTTCCCTATTTAAAATTCAAATATTGCTATAATTAGTATTGTTAAATCACCAGAACTATAACTACCCCACCCGCAGGTTCCTCATGCACCCGTCACATGCATGGCCAGCCGAAATTAAGACCAATAGGAATTCATCGTAATATTTATTAAATTTTTTCATTTTATTAAAATTGATAACTATTTAGTAATGCTATTATTATGTTTTATTTAATGTTTTAAATATTTTAAAATAAATTTAAAATAAGTATTAAAGTGAGTTTGATAAGCATAATAAACTATTTTCTTTTTTTTTTCAAATGTAATATCTGATCAAATTATACTCCTAATTAGGGGCGATAAAATTAAAATCAAATTCTTTAGTTAATTCAATTTGTTGAAGTTTAGACGGGTCATTTTTCAGCTCAATTCATTTAAAATTGAAATGATATTTAACTCGAATTGATTCGAGATATATCTTGTCAAAATATTTTTAAAACACTTTTTAAGTTGATATATTTTATATAACCACAATAAAGAAAAATATAATTTAATTAGGTAATAAAATATTAAAAAAAATAAATACGATAAGTAAACCTTAATAAAAATTGGATTGAATTGGTCTTGACATGTTCTATAATTTATTACTCAATCTGTTTTGACTCAACCCATTTTGATCCTAACAAATTTGGGTTAAGTTGAGTCTTGACTCATTTATTGTCTTGCATATTATAAAATAATCAGAAAATTACATAGAATGCCCACCAAATGTGATGTTCTTGATCTTTTGCTCTTCATAAGAAAAGTCTTACAAAAATGTTCTTTTTTTAAAAATTTTTTTTAAGTAGAATCAAAGTACATCTCTTGGAATATTTTTTTTAAGATACTTCTTATGAGGGCCAAAATATTAAGCCAACTAGGGGTGTGCATCGATCGGTTTGGTTCGATTTTATATATTATCGGTTCGATATCGATTTTTAAATATACTAAACCAATAAGAACCCAATAAAACATTTTTTATCGATTTTTGATTTATCGGTTTTAAATCCTTAACGGTTTGATTTTTTATTTACCTGATAAGAATGATAATGATAATTTGCATTAACAAAAACCAGACAGAATACAAAGATTATGTTTATAAGCTTACAAAAGTTATAATTAGTTAATTACAAATTAAAATACTAAAGTAGATAGCTAATCATTTAAGTATAAAAATTAAAATAAGTAAAATATTACTATAGTGTCCTATTACTATTAAATTACTAATATTTAATATTTACAAAAGACTAAAATATAATCTTATTGAGTTATTAATTTATCCAATAATCAATAATAAAAATCGATATTAAACCAATAACGTAATAATTTTTTTTCTAAAATTATTAAAAATTCAATTTGATCGAATCAATTTTTACACACTCATAAATCTAAAACTCTTATAAAGGATATTTTTAAACATAACCCATATACCTGTTAAAATTTGACCGCACATATCCAACTGAGACCCTACTTCTAATTAAATCTTTTTTAAAAAGTTGGTTAATAATGAATTATAATGTCTTACAACCTCTGACGTCCCCCATAGGGTTCCGCAATTCATAAACCCCTTTCGCAACCAATTTTATAACTTTACTGCTCTCTAACTTGCGCTCAATGCGCACTCACCGTCAGTTTTTCCACGTGTCGTCTGCATGTCCCCCTTAACTCTGACGTGCTCATTTTACATAAAATGCACGCATTATACCCCTCAGCGTACATTAGCTTGTCCTATTCTTTTAATTTCAGTTTTTTTCTAATTTCCCACCCAATTTTTAGTCCTTTTTACTTTACGCTTAAAATATACATCCCTTAACAACTGATTCGTCTCTCTCTGTTGTCTTTCTTCCTCCTCTCCTCTCTCTCTGCAGAAGCGAAAATCCATTTGCTTAAAGCTATTTGTCTGCTAGCTTCTGCTCTGCTGCAAGTTTCCATGGTTTTCTTTTGATATCTTCAAGAAAAAAGAGCATTCATTGAAGTTTCTGATTACTTGTATTAGAAGTTTTCTGGTTATGTATATGCCCATGGTGATGTTTGAGCTTGTGTGAAATCGTGTTTGTTTTTGTTTTTGCTGTTATACAATAACAAACTACTACTGGGTATATATTTTCCGGAGGAGTTGAAAGGTAAGAATAGCGCGGAAGTTGTGGTGAAGTAAAATGTCGATTACTGCTAGTTGGTGGTGATCGGTTTTTTTGTCCGGCGTTTGTACGGTGGATCGGAGTTAAAGGTGAAAGTAGTTGAGGAAGAAGTAGGAGAGGGGTGATTGAAGCGTGCGGTTGGACTTTTTTCGTGGTGGTTGTTTTGAGATTTTTGTTCACGTGAGGATTGGGAAAAAATGCCGCATAGAACGACTTACTTCTTTCCAAGGCAATTTCCTGACCGTGGATTCGATGCATCTGCAAAGTTTGTTAGTGATCACGAGAGGAAGATCAGTGACGCTGAAAATCGAAAATCTTTTTCGAAGGAGGGGGATGTCACATCGAAACAGCTCACAGGTGATCATAATATTGTGAAAGAGACTAATACCAATAATGATGGTGCGTTTTCGTACGGGAACCGTGATAAGATTCACGGGAAGCAATTGGCTGCTTTTGTGAACTGGCTGACGGAGAAAAATAAGAAAGGGAAATCAATACAGAATCACGTGAAGATCAAATTGGATGATGGAGATACAGAGGACGAAAATGAACTTTTGCTTCCTGTTCCACCTGAGGCTGTACCGATACATGAACTGCAGGTTGATAGCCACGTGTCACCGCCGGAGCAGAAACAACAGGGGACATTTGATCGGAAAGTGTCATTGCAGAGGTTATCGAGTAGTGGAAGCAATTACAGTTATGTGGGGAAGCAAGTCGAGAGACAAACTTCGTTGCAAAGGCTGTCGAGTTGGGGAAGTACTAGTTATGCGGGGAGCTTGTTTTCAGGAACAACAGTTGATGGGAACTGGCCGAGTACAGGAGTTAAAGACACACAGACGTCGACGACAAGGGAAGTGGAGGAGGAAGTGGTGGTGCCGGCGGAGGCAGAGGAGATAGTTGATAGGGAGGATACATTGGTGCAGAAGGCGAAGGAGAGTTATTACTTGCAGCTCACACTCGCTAAAAAGCTTGTAGAGCAAGCAATGCTTGCTTCTGGAGAGCCTATACTTCTGCAGGAGTGCAAAAGCATCAAGGGCCTTGGTGGATCTTCTGATGCTCAAACTGTATCTTATCGTTTATGGGTATAAATATCCCTCTCTCTTCTTCCTCCCTCCCCCTCTGTCTCACACACACTATAGTTTTGGGGGAAAATGCATGCCAATTTTTTCTTGTCCCGAAAATTTGGGTAGGGGAAATGAGGAAGGGGATTACAACATTGGAATCGAATCCTCACCAATGACCTGGAAATTCAGGTAGCCAACAGCCAACCAACTGAGCTACTGAGATTTCGTTGGAAGAGCATGCCTGGTAGTTATTCTTATGGGGGGAATAATTCTATTGCCTGTTAGTTAGCTCTAAGCATTTGTCATTTTATTTTTCCCGTGTAATCTTTGATTATCTAACGGTGAAGTCCGTGAAAAATTTCAGGTTAGTGGTTCGTTGTCTTATGCTGATAAGATATCGGATGGGTTTTATAACATATTAGGAATGAATCCATATTTGTGGGTTATGTGTAACGCGCCAGAGGATGGTAAAAAGATACCATCTCTAATGGAATTAAAAGGAATTGAACCTAGTGAGACATCAATGGAGGTTGTTCTTATTGATAGGCGTGGGGATTCAAGGCTCAGGGAATTAGAAGATAAAGCTCAAGAAATTTACTTTGCTGCTGAGAATACGTTAGTTTTAGCAGAAAAACTTGGCAAGCTTGTGGCTGTCTATATGGGGTAGGTTTATTAATTTTCTTCAAAGTATGCTCTTTGGGACTTTATATTCTTCTGTGTAAAATTGAGTTCCTTGAAATTTAAGGGGCTCTTTTCCGGTGGAGCAAGGTGATCTTCATCAGCGGTGGGAAGCTGTTAGCAAGAGATTAAAAGATCTGCAGAAGTGCATTGTGCTTCCAATTGGCAGTTTCTCCTCAGGACTTTGCAGGCACAGAGCTATTCTGTTCAAGGTTAGTGAGAGACCTCTTTTTCATATGTTCAAAGTCTCAATCATCTTTTTTACATGCTTTGCTATAAGATCTATCTAGGAATTGTGTTTCCCTCCTCCCTCTCTCATGGTGCTTTTCATGGTTCAACTTTATCTGCGCATTGGGTGGTATAGTAGCTGAAAAACAAGTAAGAAATTACATATTCGGAAACTGTTGAATCTTTCAGTCCGAAACCTGAGAAGTAATGTGCCGTGAATAAATGAAATATTTTCTGATTAAGGGTTAAAAGAATTACGCAAAGCGACTGAAAAGAAGCTAGTTATAGTGCAAAATTGACTATGCCATACAAGGGGTTTTTTCAAGTTTGTGATTAATTTGGCGGGTGATCAATTGCCCCTTTCAATGAATATGTCAGTATTATATATTCTTCAAAATTTAATGTGGTAACCACATTAAGGAAACAACTAGTAGATGTTAACTAAAATGCATCAGCATTGGCACTGAAAGAGTGTAAACAAATAAATTTTGATTGTTAAAAAAGAAAATAGTAATCTTGGGTAATGCGATCGATCTGTAATCATTTTGAGCAATTTCTCTTGCCTCCAAAATCTCCAAGGTTGGTTTGCTCCCTCAATGCTGCAATCAGATTTGACAAGTTATATACTATATTACTGAACGCAGTATGATGTTTGATGGAGGAGTTTTTGTTTGTCAGATTTACCTAGCTAGTTTTAAAAACTTTTGAGCGACAGGGTGGGTTCCAGAGAGGATTGCGCTTTGAGAGTGAGAGTTGGCGTCAATCTCACGCCTTGGCATCAGATAACAAGGTGGATTTCGTCCCAAAAAGAAAAAAAATGTAAAGGTTCTGCTTGGCACTGACCATGGACAATTTAGGAGGCATCACATAGAAAAATACCACTGGAAGTAGTGGAGAAATAAGGAATATGTGAACTTAAGGCACGTCATATTCTTTGTTTTGGAGCATCTTCTCTCCGTGTAATTGTTTAGTGGGTAGGGTGAGATAGGGTTCTGACTTGCTCTTTCATTCAGCATTCTTACAATTAGTTGATTACTGAAAGGAAGCTTTATGAAGACAGAAATTTAACTGGTGATTTTATGATATACAGAAATTGGCGGATTATGTAGGTTTGCCTTGTAGGATAGCTCGAGGTTGCAAGTATTGTGTTGCAGATCACCGGTCTTCTTGTCTGGTGATAATTGAGGATGACAGAAGATTGTCAAGGTAAATAATCTTATCCACTATCTCTTCAATCAGAGCAGTTATCTTATCTACTTTCAACAAGTATTTGTTCCTTAGTGGATTTGGTTTTTGTTTCATATTTACAGATGTATTTCTAAATTTTGATGTGATATAATGTTTGAGACCTCCTTATTACTTATTTACTTCATACTTGACATTTCCTTCACCATCTTTAAATGTGCTTTCATGGGTATTATTGCGATTGAAGTAGTGGACCTTTGCTGCTTTGATTTTGCATTATAATCTTCTCTAAGGTCTG
>JAPFFP010000080.1:21164361-21175413 GCA_026153255.1 Solanum medicagineum | reverse complement strand
TTTCATGGGTATTATTGCGATTGAAGTAGTGGACCTTTGCTGCTTTGATTTTGCATTATAATCTTCTCTAAGGTCTGGCACATTGTTGAAAGGCCCAAGTCCAACAATCAGGAGATTTGATACTTGTTTTAAGTAATTTTTAGTTCATTGTTATTGACTTGTTTGTTTATTTTATCAGAGAATTTGTGGTTGATCTTGTTGGGGATCCGGGAAACATACATGGTCCAGATTCCTCTATCAATAGAGGTGTATTGTCTCCTGTGCCTTCACCACTTCAAGTATCTCATTTGACAGAGTTTCAACAACCTTATATGGATAGTGACATAAGCAATCAGTTACTGCTTTCAAATGACACATTTGCTCCTCCGGAAAATACTTTGCATGCAGGTGTGGTATTATTTGCGTAGCGCTCTGTAGTTTTAATTGGTGCTCCCATTGATAGGAGAAAAGGAATGTCACTGGTTGAACATGAAGTAGTTTATATATCGTAAAGGATAGACAATTGGCCGCCTTATATGGTCACTGTATATGTTTTCTTATCTCTATTACAAAGTACCCTGCTTGCAGCATAGGAAACGGCTTATGTGGAAGTTCTCTTCTAGACCTTATTGAAAGAGCTTGTTTAATACATTTGCTTAATTTTGTTAGAATCAGCAGTCGGTAATTTTTGAAGTTCAGAATCTTAATTGTCACCATCAGAGTTAATAAGTTTGTGATTTCTATTCTTGCAGACCCCCATGGTGAGAGTAAACCCGTGGAGGAAATTGTCGTCAATGATAAGTCAAAATTTCCAAATGATCCACTTTACCAACCTTATCAAGCTTTGGAAGTTGAACCGCGTGAATTTCTTGTTGCTGCTGAAAAAGCAGGAGTTGAGAATTCTAGACCTAGAGAAGACAAAATTATTATCAGGCAGACCTACAAGAAGGAGGTTGTTCTGTCAAAAAACTCACCATTGCAACCTGGAAGACCGCCAAAAGCTACTTTAATAGGTAAAAGGGATATAATGGAGCTTGGAGGTAGAACTGGGAACAATGAGAAACATCCAACCGCAACAAATCCAAGATATCTGCATCTCGAGCCTTTTCTTGCAATGGACTGGCTTGAGATCTCATGGGATGAATTACATATAAAAGAGCGTGTTGGTGCTGGTGTGTCTTTGCAAATATATCTACTGATTGTAAATTAATCCTCATTTATTGAACCTTGTTTGACATCAGTGTATCTTGATGTACTACTCTTCTTTCATGCAGGTTCATTTGGAACAGTACATCGTGCTGAATGGAATGGATCGGTGAGTGTTATTTATTTGTGTTCTAGTGTTCATGATAATATTGATTAGAAGATTCTGTTCAAACTTAAACAAAAAAAAATTATCATAACTTTGCATGTTTGTACCTATATTGACTGCATTACACATCAAAGGTGTTGGGATGATGTCATGTCAATTGTTAAGGCAATGGTGTAGATCACATTGAAGTAGGACGTGTGTGTAGCTCCGTGTCAATAGAATTGTAATGTTCAGATCATTGCTTGATGATAGTAGTGGTATCTCGTTATTGCTGAACTCTTCCCTGCATGAGGTAGTCCAATTTGTTCTTTACTTTGTGGGTTCTAGATTACATGTTTCCTCTCAACTTATATATATTACTATGAGAAATAGGATTGACAACAAATGCATGTGTTGAAGTTCTAAACATTTCTAGAAGATGCTTTGTGTGGAAACTACTTTTAGTTTCAGAAATATTGTGCCTTTTTTTCCCCCTTACTGATCAGGTATGGTCTACTGCAGGATGTTGCAGTCAAGCTTCTAACCGTCCAGGATTTTCATGATGATCAGTTGAAGGAGTTTCTAAGGGAGGTGAGAGTATATTATTGTTGGTTGAACTGTTATATGCTGACTACTATAGAATGTTTTAGGTTTTGGATGAAGAAGCCTACTTTTTGCAGCTGATCTTTTTCTTCTTTTTCTTGTTTCGCCTGTATGGCAAGTGTAAGCACAAAAGGCAGATGTGCAGAAAGAAATAGTGTACTTGTTTTTTGTTTTAAGGTTAAAGTTTAATCGATGCAGTATCTGACCTGACCGGATTGAGACATAGTAGTAATTGTTGTAGTTTAATCTTGGCTTTTTGCAATCTAGTCTCAATTTGTTCTGATTGCATTCTTATCTATGCTTGTGAGATTCTTAAATCTAGTTCATGGATTTTGTGGGAAGAAGGTTTCCTGTGTTTAGTGATCCTGCAGCCCTTCACATTTTCCTGTGTTCCATTGTCATTATGGTCATTGTATTGGTGTCTTTTGTTTGATGGTAAACTCAGTATTCATGTTTGCTGAAGGTTGCAATAATGAAACGCGTCCGTCATCCAAATGTGGTGTTGTTCATGGGGGCTGTTACAAAACGCCCTCATCTATCAATTGTGACAGAGTATTTGCCAAGGTAATTTGTGTTTAAGTGGCTGCATAACATTCTTCCTTTCTAACTACAAGTACTTGGGGGGCCTAAAGTTTCTGTGCCTTGATTGTGATGATAGAGGAAGCCTCTACCGCCTGATTCACAGGCCAGCTGCTGGGGAATTGTTGGACCAGAGGAGACGTATCCGTATGGCTTTGGATGTGGTTTGTGCCAATTTCACATTTTCTCAATTTCACGCTTTTGATGCTTGTGAAAAGTTTCTTATTCGCTGGAAATACAGGCCAAGGGTATCAATTATCTTCATTGTCTGAACCCACCCATTGTGCATTGGGATTTGAAATCTCCTAACCTGTTGGTTGATAAAAATTGGAATGTAAAGGTAAAGTGTTGCCTACTTACCTTCGAGTTTAAAGGTGAAATTTGCAGTTTTGATATTCTGAAATGTTTCTTCCAGGTGTGTGATTTTGGTCTGTCGAGATTTAAAGCTAATACGTTCATATCATCAAAATCAGTTGCTGGAACTGTAAGTACCTTCCAAATACACAAACTATCTTTCATATGCAAGAATAGGTAGCATATGTATCCTTACACAAATAAACGACGAGCAAGGGAATACTTGTGCTGAGGTGCTTATCTTTCATCTGTTCGGTGCCGCATGCTTGTCAACACGACATGGTTGATGTATTCGTACCAGATATGGTCAATCGAGTTGGGTACTTTGACCAAAAATCAATCAAGAAATTTGAGAGGAATACAATTTAGGCATATGTTTTTTTATCGTTAAAAGTTATTTGTATTAAAAAGTCCGCAACCAGAAGGTTCTTTAGAGATTTTTGCAGGCCTAGCATCATTGAATGTGCAATGAACTGAAGTCTACCGTGACCTTTATATCATTTGCAATTGTCATGATAACACCAAAAAAGACAGCAAAGAGACGCAGTTGTACTTTCTAATAACTACAGATCTAAACTTGCTCTCATAGATTCATGCATTCCATTCCTTCCAAATAGTCCACTATAATGTAGGGATATTTTTATAACTATATTTTTAGATAATTGTATTATTTTCAGTTGATTCCCTTTACCTGTATCCATACTTGTATCCATACCACCTAATCTTCAAATTTATTTCATGGAGAATCCCATCTCTAGATTTGCTCCCCTATATGTCACCTGCGCCCGAGTCCGAGCAACTAGAGAATTATGAGCTGCTTGGCTCCATTTACTGATATTAGATGCCAAGTTTTTTAGCCATCAGGATTGCAAAAATACGCAAAGTGGTTACTGTAGGGCCTCTAATATTGGCAACAATTATTTTTGTGCCATGATGACTTCTGGAGACAACCATTTCTTTCTATTATCTACATTTTACTCGAGTTCTAATATTGAAAACCAGTCTTATTATCTATGTTTTAGTCAACGTTCTGATGTGGACAAACCATGCTCTTCGTTGAATATTGGCAAGCGAAGTATGTGAAGAGTAGGATATAGTTGAGAGTTCTACATATCCTCTTGCTGCCTCCAATCAGCGTGTAACTCTGTTGCTTTTTGTTTCAGCCTGAATGGATGGCTCCTGAATTTCTTCGTGGGGAGCCCTCTAATGAGAAGTCTGATGTTTACAGCTTTGGTGTAATATTATGGGAGCTTGTCACCATGCAACAGCCTTGGAATGGACTGAGCCCTGCGCAGGTTTACTTCTTCCTTGCTCTGCACCTCAAACTTCATATTCCTCCTGGGTTTGAATATCAAAAAACACGGTGTATTTGACGTGTTAATTGTGAGCTGTCAGGTAGTTGGTGCTGTAGCTTTCCAGAACAGGAGGCTCACTGTTCCACAGAACACTTCTCCAATGTTGGCATCTCTTATGGAAGCCTGCTGGAATGAGTAAGTCGATCATGTCCAATAATATTCTGGCTCTGCTCTCTATGTCCATTCGGTTAATAGTTCTACATTTTTGCCTCTGCTCTCTATTCTATTCGTTAATAGTTCTACATTTTCTTGCAGCGACCCAGTACAACGCCCATCCTTCGCTAGCATTGTGGATACATTAAAGAAACTACTAAAGTCTCCACTACAGTTGATTCAGATGGGAGGAACCATGAAGAGTTAGATACTCACCACTTGTGTTGGAGAAAAATAAATTCATCATAATTCAAAGATACATAATTACTCAATGCTGACGAAATTTGGAGAACTTTGCCCAACAACTGCAAATATGTTGGCAATCTTTTTAACTTTTTGAATGGTAAACAAGCCTCTGTTAGTTAAAATTAGATGGGAGGCATTTCTAGAGTTGTTTAATTTCTTGCAAGAAAAAACCCTGAACTTTTAACAGCCAATTATCCTTGCAAATGTGAAATAATTAGATGCTGAAATTATAATTATGTTGTAGTATTTTGGGAAAGTATTCCTTGTAGTAAGTCTAAAATTATGTAGTCACTGGGGAAGGTATTCTTGCCAAAGTCCCTTATCATTCTGATTCCTCTACAATGCTTAGCATAAATTGTACTGGAACAGCAATAAAATAATAGAGAAAAGGCTCAGTTATAGTTTTCCTTTGGTATTTGTCTATTATTTTTATGGACTGTTTGTAATTTATTTATACTATTAAATGTATTACAAGATATTACCCAAAAACTAATATGTTTTACAGTTGATTAATATTTTGCTGAATCAAAGAGTACATGAAGATTGTAGAGATATTGGGTATATGATACGGGTAAATTTCGTGGTAGAATTCTCTATGGTAATTTGGAAAATTTTTGGTAGTTCTCATAAACTGTAAATTTGCTATAGAATCACTACCCTAGTTCAAGAATATCACTGTCTCGAGAACATAAAACGAAGTGCTAAGTCATTGAAAGATTTACTGAAACTTTACTTAATAGGTACTCGTACGAGTAGAGAGTGTAATTATATAAGGATTATTTTTCGTACAAGCTCTTGATAAAGTGTATTAATTAAATTTTTACTGATAATAATTAAACTAAAGCCAGTAGTAGAACAAAGCTCAAAACATCCAATCAAAAACACCTCAAGTAATTAAGAATTCAAAAAATGTCATGGATATTTTCTCAAACAACCTATGTGGTGCTTCTTCAGGCTCTAGAATTCGATAAATATTTACGGAGACAGAAAGTATTAAATATTTGATAAGCATACTTTCAACATCCTAAACATACATATATCCGACATACTCAAATACATACATTTTAAATATATATGAATCAAGCTACGCTTATTCATATTTTGAATTTTAATTGTATATAAGCGTAGTTCACATTTACCTCTGATACACTGACTCTTCCACTCACCTCTCTCTTATCTCGTCCTCACTTACTTCTCTCCCTATGTATATGTATTTCGAAATATATATTATTAAAAATATATGTATCCAAGATAAAAAATACATATTGACTCTCGCACTTGCTTCTTTGTATTTGTAAATTAGTATTTATGAATAGAAATATTTATATAATTAGATAATTTTTTCTATTATTTTTGATGGATTGTTATCTTCGATCATTGGTGTGGTCAATGACAAAAAATCATCCTTTTTTTCTTTGCTTCTTTACCTGATTGTATTTTTAAAGGCCTGTTGTGTGCATATTACATTGGACTTCTCTAGATACTTCATACATTTGATTGTTTTTGACTAGTTATTTATTTTCAATATAACAAAGTCTAATTATAACAATTCATCTTAAGATAAGAAGTTTCACATCGACAAAACATAAGAGAGATGATGGGTATATAAGTAAGCAGGTCTTACCTACTAATGACACGTTTTAAAGTCTTGCCAGCCTACGCCCAAAGGGACAATCTCACTAGTGGTCTGAGCCGTTACAAATGATAGTAGAGTCACTCGTGTGAGTGTATAAGTCAGTTGGCCTTACCTACTAATGATGTGTTTTAAAGTCGTATGTGCCTAAATCCAAATCGAACAATATCACTAGCGATCTGCGCTATTACAAATAGTATCAGAGCCACTCCTGTGGGCGTATAAGTCATCATGCCTTACCTACTAATGACATGTTTAAAATCGTGCATGTTTAGACTCAAAACGGATAATATCACTAGGTGGTGGTTGTGCTGTTACACTAGTCTTTATGCTTTGTCAGTCACAAAGAAATTCGTAGGATATTATCTTACAATTTTGAATAAGCAAGACATGGTGGGATGGTGTGAATTAAATACACAAAGCTTAAAACACCTAATTGAAGCTCCTTAGGAAACCCCCCAAAAAATGTCATGGACATTTTCTGGACAACCACATGTAGCGTCATCTTCTTTTTCAAGTAATAAAATTTGATAAATATTTTACGAAGAATGAAAGTGTTAACATCTGACACATTATACTTTCAACATCCTAAACACACAAATGTCTAAATATACATATATTTGGTGCACTTAAATACATATTTCAGATATATATGGATCAAATTAGATGTATTTTGTTCGATTATAAATGTATCCAAGCTTGATTCATATATATTTCAGATACACTGACTGTATCACTCACATGTTTCTTATCTTGTTCACCTTTTGTCTTCGCTCACTCATCTTTCTCCTTATGTATATGTATTTTTCAGAATATATATGATATCAAAGATATATATATCTAATATTAAATATACATTTTGACTTTCTCGCTTGTCTCTATATATTTGTATTTTAGAATGTATTTGGCATGAAAGATACACATATTTAGTATTTCTGATACAAGTATTTGACTTTATGTCCTGAAAGAGTGATGTATTTGACTTGAAATTTGATACAAAATTATTCATTAGTGAGATAGCTTGTAATTATCTTAAAATATAAAGTAAATTAGTACTTATGGTGAAAATATTTATATAATTAGATAGTTTTTCTATTATTTTTGATGGATTACCTTCCATCATAATGAATGGATGAAGCCAAATGGTGTCATCAACAATAAAAAATTATCCATTTTTCTCAATTCACCTTTATCTACCTGTACTTTTTAGAGGTTTATTGTGTCCATGTTACATTAAGGTTTTAAATATATTTTCTATATTTTATTGCTTTTGATTGACTATTAATCTTCAATGCAATGAAGTCTAATTGTAAAACAATCTATTCTAAGATAAAAAGTCTCACATCGATAAAACACAATAGAGATACTGAGTATATAAGTAAACGTTGTTTTACCTACTAGTGATGTATTTTAAAGTCGTGCGGGACTAGATCCAGAGCGGACAATATCACTAGCAGACTGTGCCGTTATGAATGGTATTAGAGCCACGCCACAAATTGAATTTAAGCAACTTCTAGTTAGGTGAGACAAATCTCAATTCGAAGTCTAGACAAATTTTATGTGGTGAGATAAACTTCAGGGAGGATGCATATACATATTTTATTGGAGTTTTAAGATACTTTCTATATTTTGTTGCTTCTGATTTGTTGTATCTTCGATACAATGAAGTCTAGTTTTCTTGCTTTGTCAGTAACAAAGAAATTACTAGGATATTATCTTTCAATTCGAATAAACATGCTCATAATTTGTTGAGTAAAGTTTCATATGTCATTCTATTTAGCTTATATTTATTAATCAAATTTATTTTCGCTTGAGAAATAATAGTCTCATCCAAAATTGGGTTTTAATGAATATCAATAAAATCGATATGAAATTTCAGGTTCAAATTTTATCAAAGACAATCAATGGATGATTTGTCAAAATCTTGATGAAAGAAGTTACTCAACAAATTAATGAAATAATCAAGATGATAACACCATAAGTGAAATTTGAGGAGGGTAGAGTGGATGTAGAATTTACCGCTACTTTGTGGAGGTAGAAAGACTGTTTTTGAAAGAGCTTCGACTTGAATACAACAAATTCAAGTATAAAGAAAAAATAAACAGTGTATAAAGCATAACAACATCGAAACACAATAAACAACTACGATGCCATACATCAAAAGCAAGAACTATGATAATGTCAGACAATATTTTACTATTGCGTAATGAAGAAGAGGAAGAATAGGAATGTGAAACACAAGAGGAAGAGATAGAGAGCTATTACGAGAAATTCTCCTCATCTCTATTGCCATTTTTAATCTCTCTCAACTGAAAATTATATTCTATTTTGTCTTGACATAATTTTCATTCTCATTTTATGTGACGCTCTAATCTTTTTAATGAGAGTAATTAGTCAATTATTTTCATCTTTGAAAGATCCATTGAGTAGGTAGTTACATGATCAATCATACATATCAGATAGTGTAATTACATCTTAACTATACCAAATTCAATTATTAGGGTTACTTTTCACACATACTCTTGATAATGTGTATTAATTAAATTTTTACTAATAAGCAGCTAAGCTAAAGCTAGTTGTAAAAGAAAATTTGAAACATCTAATCGGAAACTCAAGAAATTCAGAATTCAAAAAATGTCATGGATATATTTTCAAACAACATTATGTGGTGTGACCTTCTTCAAGCACTAGAATATGATAAATATTTTAAGAAAATCATAATATTAACATTTGACAAACATACTTTCAACATCCTAAAAATATATATATCTGACACACTCAAATACATATATTTTAAATATATGTGAATCAAATTAGGTACATTTTCTTTCAATTTTTAATTGTATTTAAGCCTATGTACATCTGATACATTGACTTTTCTATTTATCTCTCTCCTATTTCGCCTTCACTTGCTCACCTCTCTTCCTATGTATATGTATTTCGGAATTTATATGATATTAAAGATATATATGTTTAAAATAAAAGATATATATTGACTCTCGCACTTGCTTCTATGTATCTGTATTTCAGAATTTATTATACAAGAGATACATGAATTTGACTTGATGTCCTAAAGGAGTGGTGTATTTTTCATTTGAAATCTGATATAAATTATTAATTAGTGAGATAATATGTAATTATTTCAAGCTATAGAATAAATTAGTATTTATGGTAGAAATATTTATATAATTAGATAGTTTTCCTGTTATTTGTGATGGATTGTTATCTTCCATTATTGGTATGGTCAATGACAAAAAATTTATCCTTTTTTTCTTTGCACCTTTACTTGTTTATACTTTTAAAAGTCTACTGTGTGCATATTACATTGAAGTTTTAAAGATATTTCTTATATTTTATTGCTTTTGACTAGTTATTTATTTTCAATATAATGAAGTCTAATTATAACAATCCATCTTAAGATGAGAAGTCTCATATTGACAAAATACAAGATAGATGCTGGATACATAAGTAAGCAGATCTTATCGACTAATGATGCATTTTAAAGTCTTACCGGCCTACGCTCAAAGGGACAATCTCACTAATGGTCTGGGCTGTTACAAATGATATCAGAGCCACTCATGTGAGTGTATAAGTCAGTCGGCTTTATAATGATGCGTTTTAAAATCCTTCGGGCCTACGTCCAAACTGAACAATATCACAAGCAATCTGAGCCATTACAAATAATATCAAAGCCACTTTTGTGATTGTATAAGTCAACATGTCTTACCTAGTATTGATACATTTTAAAATCGTGCAGGTTTAGATACAGGTCTAGGTTCAAAACTAATAATATCATTCGATGGTTATGCTGTTACACTAATCTTCATGCTTTGTTGGTTACAAAGAAATTCATAGGATATTATCTTACAATTTTTAATAAACAAGATATGGTGGGATGATGATGGAAATTAGATACAACAAATCTTAAAACACCCAATTGAAACCCTTAGAAAACCCAAAAAATAAAAAATGTCCTGGATATTTTCTCGGACAACCAAATGTAGCATGATCTTCTTTTTCAATTAATAGAATGTGATGAATATTTTACGAAGACTGAAAGTTTTAACATCCGAAAACTATAATTTAATTATAATCAATAAATCAAATTGATAAATTTTAAAATCGAATCAATCGGCATCCGATCCTAATCCAAAAACACAAACTTCGCTGAAAAAATTTTAAATTGGGACAAATGCTAACTACTATATATAAAAGCTAGCCTGGAATTCATTTATTATTACTAAATATTAACTAAACTTTTACTTCCATGGACTGATAAAAACTAAAGCTGGTAGTACGCTTAAAACACCAAATCGGAAACTCCTCAGACGACCGGAAAACCGCCATGGATGTTTTCTCCGACAACCACATGTGGCGTGATCTTCTTCTTCAAGCAATCCTAATTCTCGTCACAATCTTCATGTTCCTTTTCATGTACAACGTTCCCCAGAAATACTTCTCGAAGCTTCGTCTCCGGAACCGTGCCGATATGCAATCGAAGCGTCACTTCGTACAAGGAGCTCAGCTTCTTTCTCAAGCTAAATTAGCAGCAGCTAAGGATCGATCTGACGCTACTTCTCTAGCTAAATCAGCTGAAGCACAAGCTGATCTAGCCATCGCTTTAGACCCTAAAGACGCTGCAGCTCACATACTCAAGGCTTTGGCTCTTGATTTACAGGGTTTCAAGACGTCGGCTCTTGATTCCATCGATGTCGCTCTTTCGCCGCTCGCCGTGAAGTCGTTGTCGGAGCCGGAGAGAGCGGATGCGTTGTTTAAGCGAGCTCAGCTGAGACTAGCGGCGAGCCAGCGTGGACAAGTTGACTCGGTGATCGACGATTTGACTCGGTCGGTTAGGTTGA
>JAPFFP010000080.1:21147984-21164261 GCA_026153255.1 Solanum medicagineum | reverse complement strand
TCAGCTGAGACTAGCGGCGAGCCAGCGTGGACAAGTTGACTCGGTGATCGACGATTTGACTCGGTCGGTTAGGTTGAAAGGCGATAGTGTCAAGGCGTTTTGCTTGTTGGGCGAATGTTATGAGAAAAAGGGCTTGAAGGAGGAGGCCCAAAAGGCTTATCAGGAAGCCCAAAAAGTTCAGCCCAATTATGCTCCTGCTAGAGAGGCACTTGAACGTTTGAATTCCGAGTCTTAGAACTATAATTGTTTCTTGTTATTAATTTTGATCAATACTCTAAGATGTATTTTTCATCATATTATGAGAAAGGTTACAACTTATAATATTTTTCGTATAGTTTTCATTGATCTTAATTTTAGATTTCAAAAATCAAATTAAGCTACTTCAATTTAGTTTTGAAGTTTAGTCAAATTAACCGAAATTGTGATAAGTAAAAATGAACAAATGAAGTATTTTTTTGGGTTTGTTCAATACATAGTTCAATATAAAAGCAATTATTGTTCACCCTGAAATTCAACATTTGGAGAACTTATAGGTTTTTCTTTTTTTATTTATGTTAACAATGATTAACTTAAAGAGTTGATGTATTACAAATATTCCGGGCAAAACAAAATGCCCGGTGTAATTTTGGAGTTTGGGGAGATAGGATGTACGTACCTCTTATTTGTGGGAAGGTTGTTTCCAATAGACTCTCGAAACTTATATGATGAAGAATACCAAATATATATTAGAAGTTTGAGCTGGTAGGCGTAATGTTTTGGCATTCTTTTGTAATATGATGATCACTATTAGAGTTTGTGATTTTGAGATGATAATAATATCATCAACAAACCTAGTGAAATCTCACAAGTGAGGTCTAGAGAAGGTCGAGCGTAACTGTTTTCAAAAGACTTTCAGCTCGAGTGCAGCATATTCATGTCCAAAAATGAAGAAAATAGTGTAGAAAATATAGCAACATCGAAATACAGTAAAACTAACGATGCGAAACACCAAAAGTAAGAACTACAATAATACCAGGTGCAATCAGGTAGCAACACCGAAGACTATAGCAATAGGCTTATCCGATGGCTGACACAAAGCTCTATACTACCATCTAGCCAAATTCATGAAAAGGATAGTAATACAATTACTCTTTAACTACATACGAGCCTTCTAACCTTATCCGCACTTCACTTCCATACCTTTTTATCTAAGGTTATGTTCATGGTAAATTGTAGATGCACAATATTCTGTCTAATCACCAAAGGTAAAATAACATTAGACACTTTCTTCCACCCGCCTAAGTCTCAGTGAATAGGACCTGTCAGAAGTCACCATCAAGATTGAGCAAGATGGCAAAATTTGTTGTAAAAAGTCAGGAGTGACCTGCTTGACTTCTTGGCATATCTTAAAAAAGTCTTAACGAAAAGGTTAGTTTTCAACACAAAATATGTTGCATAGGGCCCATGGGAAACATTCAAATAGTTAATGTTCATTTGATGATGGAAGTACCTGTTAACTTAAAATTACTAATCTGGTGTTGACTCATGACTGTGAATATGTAAAATTTCTTGTAACACAAGGCATTTGCTAGGTATTCATTGCTTAACAGAAATTTATCAGCAGTATGGCTTGGGTTTTGTGTCCTATACTTAAGTTGCTTTGGACATGTTGGATACTGATGTGCTTGAATTTCATGGATTGTAGTGGTAAATTAGCAGAGGAGGAAAGGAGGGCACTTTTGGAGCTAAGGGACTCCCTTAACTATCCCAATGGATCTACACTAATCAAAGAATGGGTTGACGAAGATTATTGTGCATGGGTCGGTATTTTTTGTATCAGAGACCTAAATAATGATGCGCGTGTTCTTGATATTATTCTTACTAGTAAAAGGGAACTTGGACTTGGAATCTGGTATCCTGATGCAACCTTGTTGACTCGTTTTGCGCATCTCCAGTCTCTTTATGTATCTGGCAATGCTATTGGCAACTGGATCATGCCCGAAGGTATTCTTTTCATCAAAATGTTCATTCATTACCTGTATCCATGTTTCATTTGATCAAACCTGTAAGTAGCTGTTAATATCTGTTGAACACAATGAATACATTTCCTGAATCCTTATAGATTTAAGATTTGCTGCTTTTTTTACTGATTCTTTACCGATGACCTGATGTCCTGTCCTCAGTTCATTGCATGTTGGATTATTGTTTTTTAACAACTTATACTTGCAGCATTATGCAAATTGCGCAACCTGAAGGAATTGGATCTAAGTTTCAACCCTTTAAAGGGCGACGCTCTACCTCATTTTCAAGTATGTAGCCTTACGTCGCTAGAACAGCTGCACCTATCAGGGGTTTATCCTAGTTTCCCTTCACCACTTCTCAGAGGTTTGTTTTCTCTGTCGTGGAATTTTAATCAGTCATAGATGGTTCATCAAAGTTTCTCCATTGGTTTTGATATAGCTCGTTTTGCTGAATTGATGTAGCATTGTGCGGACTAAAGAATATGCGGAAACTAGATCTAAGCAACAATAATCTTACAGATGATAGCATGCTACATTGCCTATTTGATGATCTTTCATACCTTGAAAGCCTAGACTTGTCGGGGAATAACCTTAAGAATTCCCATCACATTCTATCAGGTAAACTTGGTTAAATTTCTGTTGTTACATACATGATCTTGTGCAAATTGTCATTACTATTTCATTTTCCTAACAAGACAATAGCTTTTACAATTTAGTATTGCCATATATTAATGGTTTTCTATGGTTATGGGGCTCGATTCTTTTAGACGAGGGTTCTTCGGAAACAAACTCTCTATTTCTATGAGATAGTGGTAAGGTCTACGTACATTTTACCCTACACCCCACTTGTGGGATTCCACTGGGTATGTTGTTGTAATGGTTTTCTATGGTTCTTGAGTTGAGGGTCTATTGGAAACAATTGCCTTTGAGGTAGGGGTAAGGTCCGCATACACTCTACCTTCCCTAAACCCCACTTTGTGGGATTACTATGTTGTTGTCGTTATTGTGGGTTACTCTCTCTAGTCTGCAGCTTTTTCCAGTTTGCCTCAACAATCTTCATACCAGTATAAGATAGCAAGCATGAAGTATTAATTCCCTAAAGTTGAGTTTTCGGGTTGTTCCTATGAATACCAAACTCATTTCTTACTCTGATTAATGAACTTGACGAAAAAACCCTTTTGTTGCTTCATATATTTCTTGCAGCCTTATGTAGACTGCAGAATCTCAAAAGGTTGGATCTGAGTGATAATTTTCTTGATGATGGAAGCATACCGACCTGCCTCTTTGAAAAGCACGTGATGCTTGAAAGTCTGGATATTTCACATAACAATATCAGGGGTTCTCCTGGTTTCTTTTCAGGTAATGCTGATGTCCTGAAATTTCTTTCAGTTTCTTTGTAGCTATCAGTTCAATTTTGAAATATGCTATGTTGAGAGATGGTTCTCTTGATTTATACAATGAAGTCCTCGATAAGATATTCTGAGCTTTCTTGGAATAAAAGATCTCGATAAATAGTGTTTTTTAAATAAATTCCTTTTTTTTTTCTGTCTGAATTGCAGTAATTCTAAGTTCCAGCTTGCCTTGATCTTAACCAGTGTAATGGGACATTTTACTCCGTCCTCTCGTCTCTTTTGCTTGTTGAGTTCATATTGTATCTTTGCTGTCGTTCGTGCAAAGAACATTGTGCAGCTTTAATTTTACTGATCATGTTGCTTGCTTGTTGCACTTTTCAGGAATCTGTAAACTTAGGAAACTGCAGGTGTTAAATCTTCAGGATAACCTTATACAAGGTGGACTTGATCCATGCCTTGGTGGAATGATTTCCTTGGTTTCTTTAGATCTTTCTTTCAATCATTTTGAGGGGACTGTTCCTTCTTCCATATTCAGCAACCTGACTTTCCTCGAGACCCTTCGTCTTTCAGATAATAGGTTTGATGGACTTCTCTTGTTTGCGTCATTTGCTAATCTCTCTAACCTTGAAGCCGTTGATCTTACTAATAACGAGTTTGAAGTTGATACTGAAACTCCATCTTGGGTTCCATCTTTTCAACTCGTGTCCCTTGACCTACGAAATACTAGACTAAACCAGAACCATGGCCATGCAATTCCATCATTCATCTCCAAACAACACAAGTTGAAGTCTCTGTCTTTGTCCTATAATGCCCTTCAAGGAAACATTCCGTCCTGGTTGTTGTATAATAATACACTTCTTATGTTGTCTTTGAGAAGCAACCGTTTGTATGGTGGAATTCCCGCGTCTTCTCAGTTTCAAACATCAAGTCTTCTGATGCTTGATGTATCAGATAATTCCTTGGGCAGTACACTTCCCACTAACGTGCTCGAGTCATTTCCAGATTTGTCCTATCTTAACCTGTCGAATAACGCCCTCAAAGACACCCTCCCTTCTTTTGACAATCTGGTAAAGTTGGAGGTTCTGGACCTTTCTCACAACTTCCTACATGGAAAACTTCCTTTAACTTTAAGACAGAATAACACATCATTGGCACATTTAGTTCTTTCAAACAACAACTTTCACGGAGAGTCTATGCCTCGATTTTCAAACATGTCAAACCTCGCATACTTGCACCTGCAAAATGATGGATTTATCGGAGTCCTCCCTGCTGCTATGTTCAACCTTCCTGTTCTGAAGGTCATCGACATTAGTGGGAATCATTTGTCAGGCAACGTTCCAGAATATTTTCCTCGCTTTCCAAATCTAGCCATACTTATCTTGGCAAGAAACCAGTTTCATGGGCCTATTCCATTGTCTTTGTGCCAGATGCAAAAGCTTCATATTTTGGACATGTCTGCAAATTCACTCTCAGGGGTTCTACCTTCTTGCCTCGTTAACATAACCACGTGGATGAAGGAATCTGAAGTTCTATTCCCAGCCTTTATGTGGTTATCTCCTACATATACTAACTACAGAGTCAAAGTTCCTTTAACAACCAAAGGCAATGCACTCTCTTATGAAGGCATTCCTCTTTCTCAAATGACTATACTTGATCTATCTACAAACTTTTGCACTGACGAAATCCCATCACAACTAGGAGAGCTAGCAGCTCTCCATTCACTAAACCTCTCGCGCAACGTTCTAGCTGGCCATATTCCAGAATCTTTCATGAACTTAAAGAAACTGGAGAGTTTAGATCTTTCTTATAACCATCTAGTAGGAAAAATCCCTTCTCAGATGACTCAACTTGATTCACTTTCAACTCTGAACTTGGCTTTCAATCATCTGTCAGGAAGAATCCCATTTGAAAACAAATTTGTCACCTTTGAAGCAGATAGTTATAGAGGTAACAATGAACTCTGTGGACCACCACTGGAAAAGGATTGTGTGATCTCGAGCCCGCGGCAGCAGCATGAAGAAGAAGAAGAAGAAGGAATTGGTGAGAGTGACTTCTTTTTCTTCTCATGCATTGCAGTTGCTTATGTTGTGGGATTTTGGAGTGTCATTGCTCCTCTTCTTATTAGTAGGAACTGGCGTATGACATATTATGCTAAAGTTGACAGCTGCATTGAACTGTGCAAGGACAAACTTCATCTTTCCTAATTGGTAGGATTATAAGAATAGCGTCAAATAAAATGTGTTAGTCATGCTGGTATTAGTTATACTGACGTGTTTCTTATCGAATTTATATTGTATAATTATGTAGTTTCTGGGAGGTTGGATACAAGTTTGGATTTTGAACCCAAAGAGTTGACTCCGTGCTCTGCAAGGCCAATGATCTATATCTCCATTTTGTCAAAAGGAAAACTGATTTTTTAAAAAAGTTACTTTCTTGAGGATTTTTCAAAAACGAGCAAACATTTAAAATATAATAAAATAATAAATAGTTATAATTTGCTAAAGTTATGATTTATAGCTACATATTATAGGAGAAAGGCGAGTGAGATCGACAAAGTCAAGAGGAGTGAATTATATATGTATATTTGTCAAATTGTATATATATCTTTGTCAAATAATTGTATATGTGTAACTTATATATATATATATTTGTATATCTAGAAAGCGAAATTGGGAGAGGGAGAAGAGGTGAGCGAGATCGAGAGAGGGAGGAGAGATTCGAGCGAGAGAGGATAGAGAGTGGAGAGAGGCAAACTGTATATGGTATATATGCAACTAGTATACATATGCATTTCTATATTTGACAAGAGATTGCAGAGAGGAGAGCAGCGACAGAGAGGAAAAGAAGAAGAGAGGAGAGAAAAAATAGCAATAAAACTTTAACCATAACTATAAATTGTAATTTTTTTCAAACTATAATCATATAATATAATTTACCCTATTTTCTACGTAATTTACCTAAGTACATAATATCCTATTTTCTACTGTTTTGGTTGCCACAAAGTTACTGTTATATCATTTTCTTTTTTTTTTTTTGATAAAAGCATTCTTTTCTAAAAAATTTATAACTCACCAATCAAAAACCGAACTAGAAAATAACTATCGTCATACCAAACACGCCATAATCAATTAATCATCACAATTTTTCAACTTGATAGCTGTCATTATTCATTCAAGTTGGGAATTTTTTTAACAATGATTAAGGGAGTTGAGGAGGATTTTTTATTTTTATTTTTGAAAAATAGAGAATCTTTACAACCTTTGATCATAGGATTGTTGACCAAGGAATTAGCTTGCTTGACACTTCTCTCAATAAAAATTTCCTATAAATAGTCTTGTGTCCACCATCTTATCCAAACAGCAGACGGAACACAAAACTATTCTTCTTAGCAGCTTTTTCAACCTAAGTAACCAATAGCCGTTTTAAACCGATGATGGAGTCAAAAGTACAAGTATCCTGGATAACAAACAACATGAACAAGGCAATATGGTGTATCATGATTCTAGCTGTGCTACTAAATACTACTGATGTGTTATGCTTGAATTTGGTTCCTGAGAAGACAAAGCTAGTACTAAGAGATGCAGCTGAAAATATGCTACTTCCATTGCTGTCAAGAAACATTGTTACCTTAATGATCAAATATCTGAATTTCTGCATTGCTAAGATGATGCAATTCAGATACCTCGCGCCATCGCAAACTGCTGCTCCTTCCACTATTATGTCTCTGGTTTTCTGGGTAACGTTAACTCGTTCAGTCTCTTCATTGTATTCTTGAATCTTTGGCTTTTAGATCTTGTAAATCCTCCTCAGTACATTAGTACTACTGAAAATGAAAATCTCAAGCCATTTTCAGTCCCATTCCTGGGCCTCTGTTGCAATGCAGAATACTAGACATGTAATATTTTCCCCCTGTATAATTCATATATATATTTGAATGACATGACAAGTATAATGGAAAAAAATGTTTTCATGCTTGGATTAATTTGGTAGCAACTCACTTCAATATTCAGAAAACAAAGCCTCTGTTCAGGTGCTGATAAATATAGATTATCCAAAAAACACCAAACGATACGAGCAAGTCTTGCAACAACTACATGGTACAAAAACATTTCCAATAGTAACAAAGAATTACCCTTTTCTGTTCTGTATAGAAATTCAGTAACAGCAAAGGAGATCTAACTTTTAACTATCGGCAACTTTCACCATCAAGCCACTTTAGTGATGGTAATAGCTTAATTAGAAGCGATTTTATCTTTTCATTGGAAGCTGCATTTCCTATAACATCCAATTGTAGCAAGTTCAAGTCTTTAAAAATCGCGTAAGCTTCCCAATAATCAGCCACCTCAGTGCAATGCATCTCAGATTCCTCGGTTTTCCAGTCACCTCCACTTCTATGGTTAAGAGGGGAAGAGCACAAATACCTCCTCGTGTCAATAGAGTGTGCCCCAATCTCATTGTAAGATATATCCAAGACTTTCAACAACCTTAGCAGTTTCAAAGGCTCCAACGCAGTAAAACTGCAGAGTTTATTGTAGCTAACGTTCAAGCAGGAGAGAAGTTGCATCACCTCCAAGCCTGCATCAATTTAACAAAAAAGGGAATGAAACAAGCTTCTCGGTTTAAGCACGATAAAGCTCCCACACGAAGATGGTCACAAATAAATCAAGAACTCAGGCAAAGAATTTAATATAACAGAAAATTAAAAGCAATCTTTTTAAGTCAACATGATTCAGAAACATAATAGACCATTCCAGAAGAAATGCGAGACAAGAAGTTCCAAGTGGGGATACTACTTTTGAAGACAAGGTACAAATCAGATGAAAGTTCTAAACTTCTATCAAGAGTTATATAAGGAAAAGGAGACCTGGAGACCAACTGCAACCTTTGTAGGGTTGCCATCCCTATCTGCAGAGGAAAGTAAGGACATGGAACTTCCTTTTGACGAAGAGGAAGTGTTGCCACCATTAAATTCATGTGGACCTGACAAAGCACCTGGCCCTGACGGGTACACAATGAGGTTTTTTCAGAAGTCATGGGAGTTTATAAAAACTGATGTTATGGCTGCCCTGAAATTATTTCATCAACATGGCAGTATGATGAGGTTTTGCAATGCCTCTTTTATTGCCTTAGTCCCAAAAAGGAAGGTGCATTGGAACACTACTCTGCAAGTCTCTTATCTTCGACTCTACCAAATTGCCAGCAACCAAGACTCTTTTGTCAGCCAATACAGAGACAACAATTTATTTTGCCCTCAATTCAGAAGAAACCTTCAAGACTCAGAAATTAATGATCTCCTCAAACTCCTAGCCACCCTAGCAGAATAAAGAAATGAAGGGTTACACACAGACAAAATGATATGGGGCAATTCCAAGGAGGGGAAATACACTGTCAAAGACAACTACTGCCTCATGAGCTCTCAGAATGGGTTGCTGGACAACTGGCCATGGAAGTGTAAAATTAGGACTCCTCCTAAAGTAACATGCTTCACATGGCTTGTTCTCGTCAATAGATGCCTTTTATGCTATTAGTCATCTGAAAATGCCAACCACCTTCTTTTGCACTGCCCTCTTGTGGCAGACATCTGGAACTTCTTCCTCAATATATTTGGTCTAGGTTGGTCTTTCCTAGGGGAACATAGAAAGTCGATAAAATCATTAAGGTCTGGAGACTGATTCCAGCAGTAATTTTTTGGTGCGTCTAGAATGAAAGAAATTGCAGATGTTTTAATGGGGTCTCAACTCCAAGCCAAAATCTAAAAAGCTAGATGCCTAATCAATCTGTTTAGTTGGAACTTTTTGTCTCCAGTTAGTAGTGTTTACAGCTTTTTGGATTTTTAGCTCTTTGATCATAGCTTAATACTCTTGTAAGGGATTTAACTCTCTTTCTTTGTACGCTTTTGCCTTTAGCATCAATCTGATGCTCTTTAATGAAATCCTTTACTTCATCATTTTAAAAAAAAAAGCTAGATGACCTGTAACTTTTTATCACATGGTCAACTTTACTGGGTAACTACATCTGATCTCCATGCATTTTTGGGGGGGTAAAAATGTAAATTACCATTAAAAAGAGACAAAAAATACACCTAAGAGCACTCATCTCCTCATTACCTTCTAAGAAGGGTACTAAGAGAGTTAAGCCTCCTATAGAATTCTAGTTACACAATTTCTGCAACAACCAGCTATACCTATTTGCCTTTCTAGACAGTTCAACTACCTAAAACCTCTACAAATTCCTTCTAAATCAGCATCATGGTTGTATCTGTGTTAACAGCTTTAAACAGTTTCCAGTTTTTTGCTCTCCAAACCTGGTACATCACCGATCCACATAATGCAGCAACAAATTCCTTGTGAAATTGCTGTCAATGCTTCCTTCTGTGTCTATTCAGGATATGTTTGAAAATTCCAGTGGGAATAAGTGTCCCAGACCATTGTTGCATTCAGTTTGAACTCTCACTATCCATTCACAAGTCGAAAACAGATGGATATTAGTCTCCCTGAGTGATTTATCACACAAGCAGCAGGTGTCATCCTCCACTGGAATATTTATCTCAAGTCTCTCTTTGGTTAGTAATTTGTCTTGCATAGCTAGCCACAAAACCTACGCTGAGGCTGAGCAAATTTAGTCCGGATTAAGTTAGACACTCTTTCAGTCTAGCATATTGCCCCAATAGTGTACTGTAACTCTGTGTGAGTGAGTACTTCCCCACAGGAGTGAGCAAGTAAACACCAGATGAAATACCAACCCTGCATCTCTGCATTCAAGGTATTAACCTTCTTCCAGTACCAACTTGAGTCCAATGGTGGGGTACAAATCCATATGTTATCATTGTTTTCCACATATTCTCCATAACAGATCTTCCTTCACAGCTAGTTGCCAGAGCAGTTTACCAACGAGGCCATATACCATATTACTGCCTTTGATGTTCAGACTGCCAAGCTTCTTAGGAATGCACGCTTGTTCCCATGCAACTAATGGCACCTCCATGCATTTGAAAAATACAATTTCACACATATTGAGACAGAAAATCCAAACAAGACTAACTTTGGCTAGTCGATTTATTAACCAAGCCATCACTTAGATGCTTTTTTACAAGTTCTTTTTTTTTTTTTTTTAATAAAGGTAATTTGTATTCGTATAAAAACATCATCCAAAAACGATGAGATGGTTTTTACAAGGCATATGCAAAGCAGAAACAACCAGTCAGGTCTAGGGAATTACACTTTTCCTATGAAGTCAACTAACAAATCTATATTCCCCACCATTATCTTGTTTACACCAAAAAATAAAATAAAATAAAAAGAAGGCTAATGCAGTTCATTCTGATCCTCTGGATGTTGTTGATTTTGCCTTCAAAACACCTTGCATTTCTTTCCTTCCATAAGGTCCATCAAATACAGGCTAGAATTAGTTTCCACCAGTCCTCTCAGAATTTCTTCCTCCAATTATCTCCCAGCTCCTCAGCAAATCAAAAGTGTTTTAGGCTTTTTAACAAGTTATCACTTATCTCTTTAAACTCTTTTTCATTCCGAGTCATTATGAAGATCATAAAAGATCAAGATGCTTTTTTAAAGTCAAGATCTAGTCATTGAATATCAGACCAACATGATGTCAAATTATTTATAATTTGCATGAGTGACACCAGTCTTTATATATCAAGCTATCCAAATAAGCTACATACCATGATATTCTCTTTATAACAAATATGTGACATAGGAGAGATTCAAAGCATCTGTTATATTCATGCCTTATCATGGAAGAATCTTTTATCCCTCTCATTCTCCTAATCTATAAATCAAGATGGTTGACAAAATGCAACAAAATTTTCTTAGAGCACCACCTGTAACTAAAAAGCTACTAAGAAGAATGAAATACAAGGTAAGGATAAGGGTTAGATCTCTTTACCTATATGTGGTGTAGATAAAAGGCTTTTAATTTAAATCCTCAAAAATATTGGTGAAATCTATGCACTTGATTAGTTTGTTAGCTTGATGATTCCTATGTACAATCCTTCCCAATCAATAGATTGTATTTTTCCTATGAAAACTTAAATAAAATTGAAAAAACTCAGAGATAGCACTAATCATCCAGAAGAATGACAAGACTGAAAGAGAAGCTCTGATTTTGCTAAGTGGTAAATATAGTAGTGATTCTTTCCTTGATTCTTTAGGAAAACTTTGACTTGCAAAAGACCCACCATCTAGTCCTCATAGTGTTTTCACAATCAGATGAAAGCCATTGCAAATAAATGAGAGAATACACACTATTCCGGAATCTTTGAGAGTTATTGACCTAACCTCCTTCACCACCTACGAAAAGGAACCAGGTAAAGGTGCCAGTGCAGATGGATTGGGTGTGTGATAAGGCATGCAAGTTTAACTATTACAATTTCAAAAGTTGCATCGGATATTACCGAACTAACTAAAACACATGCCCCTTCTAAGGGGCATAAACGAAATTTCTTCTTTTTACCTTTTGATGATGGTTGTGGTCTAATCTTGGCACATTTTGTTTCAATCAAAGAATGTCTTAACTCGGAGAGAAAGCTGGAACAATCTTCTGAGTGAACATTTCAATAGATAGACAAAGCAAATGCTATGCAAGCTCCATGAAGCTCCTTAGTTTCAGATAACTTGAATAACCAAGAAAGACAAACTAGAAAGAGCTAGAGAAATTACCTTCAAGTGTCTTAAGTTGGTTGTATCTGAGATCTAATACTTGGACCCACAAAAGTTGCTCCATAGACCCAATACGTGAAAGCGAAAGATTATTAAGCCGCAGACAGAAATTATTGGTTCCTGGAAAAGCTGGATCCCTATATTTATGGCAATGCTTCAGCAACATTTCTTTACTGGAGATTACCTGCAATATCAGATGATTAAGCTTGTGCAGTTCTAGGTAAGATTCAGCACATATCAGAAAATCTCCACACTGAAATTGAATTATAATACAGGTCTTCGTGTTTCGAATCCAAGTTGTTGCTCGCATCACGAAAGAATAAACCACAAGGTCTCCAAATTCTTTCTTTAGTTTTTCCAAATTATCAGTAAGACAAAAACTCTAGTAAAAGAGTAGGTCTTGTAGAAGATTTGTTCGGAAAGAAGAAAAAAGTTATGAGCTATCCATTAGAAGACTAGGTGCGCAGAAAATACAACAGAAACACATACCTGTTTCAGAAGTACTATACTGTACTCATCCTGGTAGTAGTGGAGATGTGCTGGGTCCATTTTCTTTAAATCGTCATATAGTTGAAGAATTTCTGTATGATAGCTAACATTTCTATGACTAGTGCCAGCATATGACATTAAGGTGTCATTGGCTGTCAACAGTCTGGCAAGTGTCAACTTCCCAATTTTACTGAAACAGACAAAGAACTAATGAGAGAGAATAGGATGGAAAATACAGCTGCCATAGATGAACTACTCAGTGTGAAACAAATTTCCTACCAGTTCATCGTCGATAACAACTCCCTACAGTGTGATATCTCATTATTGATGGTCGTAATATTCCACTGATAGTCCACCTCTGTTTCATCTATCTTGGTTCTTCCTAGACGGAACAAGTTAACCAGAACTGACTCAAGAAACTGTGCATCATGAGTGCAGAAACTTTCATCTCTCCAAGAGATCTTCCCTTCAGTTTTCAAATCAACATGTTCTGAATGATGAGGTGGTACAGACACTGAAAATTCAATATGAGAAGAATCTTTTCCATGATGAACACCAGTTGAAGAGATAATGCCTTGAGAACGAGCAAGGCTGACCTTTACTAGGTAAGCCTTTTCAGAATGTGCATGTTCCTCTGGAAAATTAAGATATGTCAACCAAGCTTGAGCAGACTCAGTTCCATCTCCTGAGAGTGACCTCCAAACAAGCTCATTACTCGCAATATTTTCACATTCAATTACTACTGTAGATGAGCATATATTCTCAACAGCTTTGCTGAAATAGAGAATGAATGGAAGTATTCTAGTATTAGTCTGAGGACTGGTAAAAGGTGATAAAGAGCAATCTCCAAATGATCCATCCACAGATAAGGAAAGATTACTTCCATGTGGTGGCCATGAAGAAACCAACAATGTTTCTAGTTTAACTGTCTGATCAAGAAGCCACAGATGATAAAACCAACCACTTTGATCATCTGGATCTGTGAAAAGAGCATGGCGCACAAATTCATACTCTTCTGTAAATACCTTGTCCTTGGGAAAATATCCTTTTGCTTTTTCCTTCAGCAAATGAGAAAGAAGAATACTGTATACGAGTCAGTATGGGGAGATGAACCTTTCGAAGCGATAAGAGACGCAACATAGTAGAATATAGGTCAGAATGAGATTCCTCATGAGCTAAAATGGTATGTGATACTTAATAACTTACTTTAAGCGATTAGTGAATCTTGAAGCCCATAAAAAATAACATAGTTATGACACTATGAGCTCTTAAACCAATATAATTTTCATATCCACGTGCTTACTACAGCCATGCTATAATACAGCATGTTGTATATTTGTATACGCCAAAAGAAGAAGCCTTGTCCACACTTTTGCAACATGTGATAAGGGCATGAATATGTGACAATGACCTGTCTAAATAAAGAGATTGGAATACTGGGATAGAGCAACATGTTTATATCCCATTTGATAAAAATAACATTTAACTTTTTCTTCGAGGGTATGACTGTGTTCTTCCTTTCTTAGTATGTTATTAGCATGATTAACAGTATCTCAACCTAGAGAACCTTTTCTACTCAGGAAATAGATCTTAACAAGAGTGAACCAACAAGAAATGGTAATAGATATCACCATACCTGCGGTTGTGCCAAGCAGAATAGTTGCTGAAATTATCATATATCATGTCAGTAGTGTATTCTAGTTCCTTCTCATTTGGTATGTTCTTTAATGTTGTGATGAACCTTAAAGAGATGCCAAAAAAGCAGTGTTAGGCAGATGGAACAATCCAGTAATTTGTGTTCAGATTAATCCAGGTCATCACCTTCTATAATTCCATGCATGAAAGTTGCGGGAGTCTGCCTTCTGGAACTTACCCAGAAGCAACAATTCCCGGTCTGTGGAAGAATGCCCTTTGCTCAGCACCCATTTACGGTGATGCCATGCTCCGTAAGACTTGTAATTCCTCTTCAATGCATTCTCGACCTAATCAACAGGCAAAACTTTAGCTGAATCACAGATAAAACCACAAAGCTGTATTCTTCGTCAAACCACCTAAGCAGTTTTAACGAAGGCGAAAGCAAAAAAATTGTAAGATCCGTTGAGGTTTTAAGCCAAAAGCATATATTGTGTGGCCTTTAACAAAGAAAGACACAAACGGATTAAAAACATTACAAATATATATGTGTAGACTGATTATAAGCATGAATAACAAATATATGGACAATGAAAATGAAGAAAAAATTACGATAAAGGGAAATATTCTTTGTTCAATGTCGCTTCTTCATCATTACACTCAATGGAAAGGAAAAGTATGCCTTAGTACATGGATGACGACACTAAAGTGCCAACATGTTTTGCACCTTGCTTCAGAAGTTAATCGCGCCTTTGACAACACAAAGCACAACAACATATAAGTTAAAATATACTTGAAGTTTCATTATCCATTCGACGCAGATCCATTTGGTAGAAGATTCAAAGTTGAGGTACAAATCTCCTATAGCTATTCCGTCCTATCATAGGTCCAATCCTTCTTACTCACTCAGATAAAGAGCCACATTAGGTTTTGTCTATAACTTTAGCATTGTTATTCAACACTCTTTAAAGTAACAACATATAACATCATTCATAACAAGAGGAAGTATGCCAAAAACCAAACTAGAACTTATTTGGGTTTAAGCACTTAGCAGAAAAGGCAAAGGTGTGGAGACAGCAAAAAGAAACAGAACAAGCAGCCCCTTTCAGAATAGAAAATTGAGCATTCCTTTCTTTTCCCACATACATGAATCCTCAAACCCAATTCAACCCATTTGGAAAGATATCATTTTTATACAAAAAAACAACTTACCAATCTGAGTTCTTCATCAAGAATTGACTTAACAAACTCCTCATTGTTCTCAGCCTCAGGTAGATTCAGATTATGCTGGACAGCAAGTTTTCTGTAATTCCAAGCAGTATAAAACTCAGGATTTGACTCTAACAACTTTGCACTTACATCTAAGGCTTCCTTTGTATATCTGAAACAACCCCACAAGCAAATTAGCAACCAACATCAAAATTAATCATCTTGGTAAAAAAAATCAAGAACACCAAAAAGAAAATTTTAAAAATTACATTTTGGTGTGATGAAATTGGAGAAATTGTGATTGAAGACACCGTAATTTGGAAGCTTTGACAGTAAAAGCTTCTTGCTCTTCTGGAGTTGGAGCTTTGCGGGGTCTTCCGTGCATTTTCCCTTCTTCTCACACAGAGGACTCACAAGACTTAACGAAGGAAACTTGCAGCTTGTGATCTATTAGAACTATTTTTAATAAAATACACAAATTTTATATAATAAAATTAATTTTTTGACTTATTGTTGAATTATCAAATTGATAATTAATATAAATGACTTATAGATGTAGGGATAAATAAGAAAATTCCTTATTCAAGTAAATTTGTTTGGTTAACAATTGTAATTATTATCATTAACAATCAAATCAATATACGTAGAAATCGTTTGCCAGAGTGTATTAAGGGGTCGTTGGATTATTGGTTGGAGTTATGCAGATATTAATTATGTAGAGTTTAGTTATGTTAGGTTTAGTTACGTAAGTATTAATTGTGTAAGGTTTAGTTATGTTAAGTTTAAAAGAAATTAGTAAGCTAATTCTCACTTCTTAATTATTATGAGCTAATAAATTATTATACAACAACAACAACAACAACATACCCAGTGTAATCCCACAAGTGGGGTCTGGAGAGGGTAAAATGTACGCAGACCTT
>JAPFFP010000080.1:21133723-21147884 GCA_026153255.1 Solanum medicagineum | reverse complement strand
TTTACTGGGTATGTTGTTGTTGTTGTTGTTGGTCATAATATATGTTGACGCAAACACATTACATAAAATATGTATGCAGTCATGTACAAGATGTTGCTTCTCAAAGGGAATTGAGGATAGCAGATACTTATTCCTGCATTGGGATCAAATGGGTCATCCCAACAATCCTTAACTGGATGTAGTTTAAAGAAAATATGAAGATGAAAATGATATGGATGATTATTCCCAGTTGCATGTTTTGGACTATATGACGGAAAAGAAACTTGAGGTCTTTTGAGGGCAAACAAATTCTTGTATAGATGCTGAAATTTATAAGTTCATATAAATCAGCTACATTTTACAATATGCAAGATATGTATAATGAGGGAGAGCATTTGAATTTATAGATTTATCGCAAAGTTGAGGTTAATTATACCATCTGGAAGATGTAACATGTCTAGGAGGATGAGAGGAAAATACAAAAAAGTCTTTACAAAAAAGTTCTATAAAGAAGGGTGAAAGATAAATGCCCATAGCCAGTGAAACATTTAAACTACATACCTAGATTTAAATACTGTAAACTACATATGTAGATTTCCCCAATAGACTAAAAGCTTTGCATATCTTTTTGTTTTCTAAATCAAATATTAAATCTTTATAAACTACAAATACAGCTCAAAACAGTTACATTTGTTATAGCTAAAGAAGCAAATCAAATACCGAATAACCATATACTTTAATTACCCATCAAACCCAAACGTATTAGCCGAAAGCCCAAAATTGACATCTTCTATAACATAACAACTTAGGAATTTGTTTTCCCATAACAAAGATTTCATCTTTTTTCTCTCAAAATTTGGTATAACAAAATTCTTCAAGCACATAATTTTTTTTTTTAAAAAAAACACTTGCAAACAAGAATCAACGACTTTTTCTTCTTGATTTGTATATCAAATACTGAATTCAATTGATCCTAAACAAAGTAAAAGAACTACAAGAAAATCCAAAAGCTATAAAGGAGAAAAAAAACTTAATTTTGATGCTCTGGTAGTTCACCATTTTGAATTTTCACTTATACCAAAGACAGAAGAAGAGAATGAGTAGTAACCCAAGTTCTTCTAGAAGGAAAAACTGAAGATGGTATTTATTATCTAAAAAATTCCATAAATGCACATCAAAACTTTTGAGCCACGGGAAAGGAATTAAGTGATAGAATGTTATTCTCATTATCTTAAAAGGGTAAAACTGGAAATTGAGTGACAACAAATATAAATCCCATTGGATTCAACGAATTTGTCCTCTTTACACTTTAAGCCTCAAAATTCTAGCAAGGGTACAAAGTAGACCCTCTAACCCTAAAATCCAAATATACTTCTAGCTAAGTGTATACATATACCCACTTGCGGTATTTGGTTAAAAATTGAATTATTTTCACCTGGGTATTCATATAGATGTGCATATTCACACAGCCACTTGGGTTACTACTCATTCTCTTCTTCGGTCTTTGGTATAAGCGACAATTCAAAATGGCGAACAACCAGAGCATCAAAAGTAAGTTTTTTTCTCCTTTATATCTCTTGGATTTTCTTGTAATTCTTTTACTTTGTGTAGGATCAATTGAATTCAGTGTTTGATATACAAATCAAGAAGGAAAATTCACAGATTCTTGTTTGCAATTTTTTTTTTTTTTGAGTTTTTATGCGCTTGAAGAATTTTGTATACCAAACTTTGCTAATAAAGAGCCGGGAGGAAAAGATTATCTTGTTATGGGAAAACAAATTCTTAAGTTGTTAAATTTTAGAAGATGTTAATTTTGGTTAAAACATTTGGGTTTGATATCGTAAAAATATGGTATCCAATAGAAAAGGCTCTCAGGCACACTAATCGAGATCGGTCAACTTCCATATTAAATTTCTTAAATTCTAGGTTTCAGATGGGTGATTCCGGCAAGGCTACCTGAACACATTCAACACGAGATGATATCGTCTTTTACAATGCAGGTTTTAAGTCCTACGACATCATGAGATGTAAAGATGAGGTCGGATCCACAAAGTTTCTTTCTTGAAATTGAATTACAATACAAGACTTCACGTTTCAAATCCAAGTTGTTGCTGCCATTATGAAACAAATAAACCTCAAAGTCTCCAATTTCTTTATGGCATTAGTTTTTCTAAATTATCAATAAGACAAAAACCATAGTTAAAGAGTGGGTCTTGTAGAGGATTCGTTCATATGACAGAAAGAGTAAATTATAATGAGCTATCCATTAGAAGACGAGGTGCACAGAAAATACTACAGAAACACATACCTGTTCGGAAGTACTATACCGTACTCATCCTGGTAATAGTGGAGATGTGCTGGATCCATTTTCTCTAAAACGTCATATAGTTGAAGAACTTCTGCATGATGGCTAACATTTCTATGACTAGTGCCAGCATATGACATCAAGGTATCACGATTCACGGGCCATCAGCAGTCTGGCAAGTGTCAGCTTCCCAATTTTACTGAAACAGACAAAGAAATAACACGAGAGGACGGGATGGAAATGCACCTGCCATAGATGAACTTCTCAGCGTGTAAACAAATTTCCTACCAGTTCATTGTCGATAACAACTCCTCTCATTATTGATGGTCGTAATATCCCACTAATAGTCCACCACTGTTTCATCTATCTAGGTTCTTTCTAGATGAAACAAGTTAACCAGAACTGACTCAATGAGTGCAGAAACTTTCATCATTCCCAGAGATCTTCCGTTCAGTTCTCAAATCAACATGTTCAGAACAATGAGGTGGTACAAACACTGAAAATTCAACGTGAGAAGAAAAAATTACGATAAAAGGGAAATATTAATAGTTCAATGTTGCCACTTCATCATTACACTCGACGACAAGGAAAAGTATGCCTCAGCACATGGATGACGACACTAAAGCTCCAACACATTTTGCACCTTGCTTCAGAAGTTAAATGCGCCTTGCACAACACAGAACACAACAACATATAAGTTTACATATACTTGAAGTTTCATTATCCATTCGAGGCAGATCCATTTGGTAGAAGATTCAAAGTTGAGTTATAAATCTTCTATAGCTATTCCGCCCTATCACACGCCCAATCCTTCTTACTCAGTCAGATAAAAGAACCACATTAGGATTTGTTTATAACTTGAGCATTGTTATTCAACACACTCATTACACTTCAAGGAAACAGCATATAACATCATAACAAGAGGAAATATGTCAAAAACAAACTAGAATTAGCTAGGATTTAAGCACAGGAGAGGGGAAAAGAAAAAGAACAAGCAGCACCTTTTCAGAATAGAAAATTGAGCATTCTTTTCTCTTCCCACCAAACCTCCCCTCGAGAAAACACTAGTACATGAATCCTCAACATCCAATCCGACCCATTTGGAAAGATATCATTTTTATTCAAAAGAACAACTTACCAATCTGAGTTCGTCATCAAGAATTGAATTAACAAATTCCTCATTGTTCTCAGCCTCAGGTAGATTCAGATTATGCTGGACAGCAAGTTTTCTGTAATTTCAAGCAGATAACTTTGCACTTACATCTAAGGCTTCCTTTGTATATCTGAAACAACCCCACAAGCAAATTAGCAACCAACATCAAAAATTGAGCTTCATTTTGATGTGATGAAATTGGAGAAATTGTGATTGAAGAGACCGTAATTTGGAAGCTTTGATAGTAAAAGCTTCTTGTTCTTCTGGAGTTGGAGCTTGCGGGGTCTTCCATGTATTTTTTTCACTTTTCCTCACAGAGGACCCACAATACTGAATGGAGGACACTTGCAGCTTGTGATCTATTAGAACTTTTTCTACTAAAATTAGGGCAGTTTAAAACTAAACTTTATATTATAAATTATAATTTAATAGTAAAATTAATTTATTGACTTGTGGATATTGAATTGTCAAATTAATAGTTAATGGTTTATAGATGGAGAGATGAATAACATAAGTAATGGCATGGATGTTTCTTGGAATTTCGTATTCATGAAGAGGCGCATTGTAGATGATAAACATAAGGTATTAAGTTGTATGCTTATTGAAACTATATTATTGTTTCAATTAAACAATCTTTTCTTATCGTGTTACAATTTTGAAGTTATGACCTCTTTCCAATCACTCTTATCTCCTTGGATAGAATGGAGTATAGGTCGCGTATTGGAATAGAAGACTAATAAATTTTGAAGTTGTGTTCTCTTTTGTTGTCATTTTATTTTTTTAAGCAAGACCTAAACTTGATTCACGCAGTCAAACATCAAAAAGTTCTTTCTCTTCGAGAGCTTTCGTAACAATATAAAGAATGCTAGTGGTATATTAATGTTGCAAAAATCATATCACTTACTATTTTTTGAAAACTATTTTAGCAAATATATTATATAGAAATTCGAAGTTGACTGTTTTCACAGCCAAAAACCTTAGATCGAATTTGAACTTTCTGAATTTTTACAAAAGAAATCTTGTTACAACAATAAAATGCCCTTGTAAAATTTTACGTATAGAGTTTGAAAAAGATAGTGGGTACATAACCTTATCCCCACCTTGAAAAGAGATTAAAAAAAAAAAGTGATTTTCAATAGATCCTCAATTCAAGTAAAACATATCCAATTATTAAAAAAAAAATACGATAATGAAGAAACCTGATAGAGAATAATAGAAAATACAACATAACCACAGTAGATAGAATGATAACCAAATCAGAGTAAACAACAGATTATAAAATAAAATCAAAGAAGAAAGTAGTAAAAGACAATGGCTGATATAGCTTGCCATAGTTCCGGCATGAAGTATAAATTTATACCGCGAAAGCGCGCCATCAACAACCCTTTCAACCTGATGCTTAAATGACCTATGAATTCTCTATAATCTAACTGTTCTTGTACCTACCATCTGATATATCAAAGATTTGAAGTTCCATAATCAGAACTCCAATCGTTGGATGGAACTAGATCGCCCACAGTGGCTGCAAACGGTGCAGGTCCAGATTCGGTACGTTGAGTACCAATAGCAGCATTTTCATGCAATTCTGGTTTTGCTTGATTTACCATCTGAGCTTGCGATTCACCTGTATTCATCGTGTGTACCTGATGATCACTAATATCTGGAACTTCCCTCTTCTGCTTTTTCTTTGGTCGCAGAGCTGCTGCACTCTCCTGGTTGCTGATCCCCACATCTGCGACCTTCTTCACTGGAATTACAGTGTATCCAGAAGAGTTAGCCCCCGTATCACTATACTGAAGGGCCAACAAAGCAGTTCGGGCAGCTTTGACCTCTGCTTCCTTCTTGGTTCTAGCTGCCGATCCAACATATTTCATTCCTGCTATTTCTACAGAACATGAAAATGTGACCATTTTGCTTTCTGTCTCATTCCTCTGGCATTCATATTGCGGAGGTGCAAAATTCATCTTCTGAGCATAATGTTGCAACAAATTTTTGTATAAGCGTGTTTCATGCTGAAAAATACACCAAACAAGGCAAAATAGAAGGGTTTTATTACTTCTAGAACACGAAAAATTGGAAGTTAATAGTACAACAGCCAAGCAAAAGTACACTAGTCAAAAAAAAAAAAAAAATGAAGTTTCTTTGTAGACCTAATGTTACTCTATTGTACAAACTTGTACAGGTCACAGAGCTGGGTCAATACAAAGGAAGCAAGCTAGCACACTTCAAACTAACATATAAACCCCAAAAGGTAGTTGCGCTAAAGCATATCTTCATTGCATTGTGGACCTAATTAACACTACCAGGGAAGTCAAACATTAGCTATTTCCAATAGCTGCCCAAACCATAACAACAGCGTTTCAAGTCTAGGGGCATGAAGGCAAATAAAAAACATTTCCTATATTTATGTTCTGCATGATGTTCTCAAATGGAAGTTACACATTCACTAAGACACAAAAATTATTAAGTAGCGTAAGACATTACAATGACCAAATTTTTCTTGAAAAGTAACAGATGTGACATTGTGGCTTTTGGTTAGAATACAGGAACAGTTAAGATTATAGTGCCTATCAGAGCAGAAGCACAATTGATTTGTCTCAAATGATGAAGGATAAAGCAAATTACCACCGACTCCCCAAGTCTCATAAGTGCAACTTCAGCAGCTGATTGCTCCGCTGCCTTGCGATTGTGAAATCCAGGTAAAGAATCATATCTAACATTGTCTACAATCACTGTAGACATAAATGTAGGCTTATGAGAAGGGCCTTCCTTGATAATCTCGTAAACAGGGATAGGCAGTCCAGCTTTCTGGGCATACTCTTGCAATTGGTTTTTGAAAACATAACAACTTGACAAACCTGCAATATATTAATAAGTGACCATTGCCGTTAATAAACAAGCAAGAAGCAATAAAGACAATTTTTAAAGTAGAATGGCGACATGTACAGATACAAAACTGTTGAAAATCTTTTCAAATAATACAAAAGGCATGCACACATCTATACTGCCCTAAAAGTGGGAAGTCCAAAATTAGAAAGTTGAATTACTAAAATGCGCTTTTAATTAATCTAAACATCCTATTTTTAATCATTAAAAACAAGTTAAGAGTGAAGAGCAGCCACCTGCTTTTTTTTCTTTTCTTGTTTTTGACAAAGGTAACAGATTGTATATAAATCTTCAGCACTAAAGGCTGGTACTAAATTTACATCATAAGGCTACCAACTGATGTAGCCTCGAACAGATCAAAATAAAAAAACTAGCTCCTACTTCATCTTACAGAGAGCCTAACAAATCTACTATAGCTACAGGGTCATTTCCATATTCAGAACTGCACCAATAGCAAAAAGTGATAATACAATTCATTTTCACACTATGTAAAGGATTGATAATAATTGGATCAGGTTAGGTGATTCTAACACAAAGTACTTTTCAGCTGTGATGAAGGAGAGACTGCACAGGAAACAATTAAAGGAACTTGCTGCATTAGATGGGGATAGAATGCTACATGGAGATGAGTTGAATACGGAGGTTATAAAATTTTATAAAAGCCTTATTGGTACTGCTCTACCAAGTGTAACAACAGTAAATACAACAGTGACAAGAAAAGGGCCCCATCTCACTCAAACAACAGCTAAACTTATGTAGTCCCATAACAGATCAAGAAATTGATAATGCCTTGAATTCTATTGGAAGATGATAAGGCACCAGGAGAGGATGGATATACTGCAGTATTCTATAAAAAGGCACAGAGTATTATCAAGAATGAAGTGATTAAAGCAGTATATCAATTCTTTGACACAGGTAAACTGTATAGAGCTATAAACTGCACATCAGTAACTCTCATACCAAAGGTGTCTAACCCTGCAACCATCAAAGAGTACAGACCTATTGCATGTTGCACCAATTCTATATAAGATCATAGGCAAGATATTGGAAGGAAGGATACAACAAGTTATCACAACTATCATTAGTGATGCTCAAGCAGGGTTCATACCAGGAAGGGAAGTTAGTGACAATGTCATTCTAGCTCAAGAACTGGTTAAGTCTTACACAAGGCAGCATATCTCTCCCAGATGCATGATCAAGGTGGATATCCAAAAAGCATACGACACTGTGGATTGGAGATTTCTACACCAAGGGATGGAAGGTCTAGGGTTCCCACAGAAGTTCTTAAAAATGGGTGATGGAGTGTGTTACGACTTACAGCGAACTTCTCCATATTGATTAATGGAGAACCTACACCACCATTTAATGCAGCTAGGGGTTTGTCACCATTCCTATTTGCCATAAGCATGGAATATTTGAGCAGGCTCTTGAAAGATCTCAAGGACAAAAAGCAGTTTAAACACCATCCTAAATGCTCTAAACTTAACATAACTCACTTATGTTTGCAGATGATCTATTACTGTTTACAAGAGGAGATGTTAATTCAGTGAGATTTACATGAAAAATTCTATATCTTCTCAGCAGCTTCAGGCTTACAACCAAATCTATCTAAGAGTGCAATCTACTGTGGAGGAGTTAAAGATACAGAAATGCAGGCCCTCCAAAGTATTCTAGGCTACTCCACAGGAAAGCTCCCTTTCCACTACCTGGGAGTACCTCTGGCAAGCTGAAAAATCCTAGAATGGCAACCACTCATCACCAAAATTGTAGCAAAGATATCATCTTGGACTGCAAAAAAACTAGCCTATGCAGGAAGATTACAATTAGTGAAATCAATACTCTTTGGAATCCAATCCTATTGGGCCCAAATATTCATCATACCTGCCAAAGTAATGAAAACCACTAGGAAGGCATTGATTGCATGGACCGGGATATGCCTTCCTAAATCAGCAGGAGGATTGAATATCACCAACTTGAAGATTTGGAATAGAGCAGCCATAGCCAAAATATGTTGGGATGTATCCAGGAAAAAAAAGACTTTCTGTGGTAAGATGGGTTCATTCCTATGATGTAAAGCAACAACAATTTGAAGCCATGCCTCTACCACAACAAGCTATCTAGATGGTAAGAAAGATTTTGAGCTCGAGATCATTATTGAGGAATGCATAGGCCTATATCAAGGTAAGAAGAGCATGATCAGGCAAATCTATTTACAACAACTGGGAGATTTAGCTAAAGGAAGTTGGCGAAACTTAATGCATCAAAGTCCTGCTAGACCAAGAGCAATTTTCATCATGTGGTTACAGATCCAGAACAAGCTACAAACAAAGGATAGGTTGAGTAAATGGGGCATATCAGTTGAGAGCAAGTGTATTATCTGCAAAAGGGAGAATGAAACCAGAAATCACCTCTTCAATGAATTTGATTATACAAGGCAACTGTGGAAGAGGTCAACTAATTTGATCCAGATGCAGTACTTCACCAACCTCAATTGGGAGCAAACCTTGGACTTAGTAACCAAAATCAGCAAAAGGAAAAACAAGAGGGCCAGGTGCATCAAGATGATATATGCAGAATTTATCCACTCTATTTGGATGGAAAGGAACACCAGAATATTTGAGAAACAGGAAAAATCTTGAGAAGCTTTGAGTAGAGACATTGCTTGTACTTGTCATATTAGGGTTGATCCCGGAGTAGCTCAATATTTACAAGAGTGTCAATTTATACAAAGGAAATTAGAGGTCCCTATCATTAGGTGGAGTAGCTCAATATTTACAAGAGTGTCAATTTAGATAAAAGAAATTAGAGGTCCCTGTCATTAGGTGATATTTGAGACAATGCGAAATTTTTAAAGCTGCAGCTGACTGTGTTAGTCTAGCTGGGTTTGTAATGCTTGACTTGGTAATTAATGAAAGCTGCTAGTTACCAAAAAAAAGGATTGCTAATGTTCTCAAAACACCTCAAATTCCTCTCCTTCCATATTTTCCACCAAATTACTGCTGGGACAATTTTCCATCTGTTCTTGTTTGTACAGCCATTGCCTTCAAAGTTCCAACTCTCTATAGCCCGACCTGCTTTTCCTGGCATAGTCCAGATTATACCCCTGAAGCTGGTGAATAGATTCCACAGTTGCTTTAGCACTCTGCAATGAAGAAACAGATGGTTGATTGTCTCTGCCTGCTGCTCAAAAAAAAAACATCTTGGACACATATATATCCCTCTCTTCATCAGATTCTCATGTGTCAGTACTGCCTCTTTTACTACCAGCCAACTGAAAACTGCCACCTTGTAAGGGATTTTTACTTTCCAGATAAGCTTCCAAGGCAAAAATCTAAGCTGGTTTCCCATGTGAGTCAGAATCATGTAAGCAGAGCTGACATTGAAACTACTTTTACTGTCCTGAGTCCACCTGAGAGTGTCTTCTCCTTCTTTCAGTTCTCCAAAATGTTGGATGGTACCATTAAACTCAGCAAGCCTGTATATCTCCCAATCATTCATCAACCTTCTGTAAATCAAGTTCCATCCATTGGTATCCCATACTCCCTGTATTGTGGCCTGTTGTTGTTGATTCAGCATATATATATCTAGAAAGAGTTGTTTAAGACTGCTATTACCTAGCCATTTGTCCTCCCAAAATAAAATCTTCCTTCCATTATTTATATTGAATCCAGTATTTTCAAAGAAGTTGTATGACAATATTCTGATAGATCTCCATGGACTCACCCCATATGCTGAAGTTACCTCCTTGGTTGTCCAGCTATGTAGAGTTTTATGTTTTGCTTGAATTACTCTATAGTCCATAAGGCCTGCTATTCTCTAGAAAATCTCCAGAACCACTTCATCATTAGGCTTCTGTTCTGCATCCTCAAATTCCTGATACCTAGTCCACCTTGTTTCTTTGAAAGTAGTATTGTCTTCCATTTGACCAGGTTGTAGCCTTTGCTCTCTTTTTCATCATTCCACAAAAAAATTTCCTTCTCAAAGCATCCATTCTTCCTTCCATCTGAGCAGATAGAGGGAAAACTGACATCAAATAAGGCATCTAGGACTGAGTTGATCTGAACTAGTCTTCCACCTCTAGAAAGGTACTGCGCTTTCCATCTTGATTAGCTTCTTTCACATCTTTCAATCACTCCATTCCAAATCTCATCGGGCTTGCTTTTGGCTGCCAAAGGCATTCCGCAGATATGTTGATGGCAATTGCCCCATTTCCCCTCCCAAGATTTCAGTCAGGCTTACCATTCCTTCCACCTCATTAACTAGAAAAATGTGGCTTTTCCTCTGGTTAATGTGAAGCCCAGAAGTTGCTTCAAAGAGAATTAGGATTACTCTCAGAATTTTTAGTTGACTTTCCTCTGCTCCATAAAAAATGAGAGTATCATCAGCATACCAGAGGTGTGTGAGTTCCAGTCTTTGGGTCCCTTCCTTTGCTACATTGAAGCCCCTTATACAGCCCTTGGTGTGAGCAGTTTTAAGCATGTTATTGAGTCCTTTCATGACTAGAATGAATAATAAAGGTGACAGGGGATCACCTCGTCTCAACTCTCTGTTGGATGGAAAGAAACCTTCAGTCGATCCATTTATCAAAATACAAAATCTGGCAATACTTATAAAAAAAAATTTATCCACTTGAAAAAATTTATCCACTTGATCCATTTCAAACCAAAAACCATCCTCTTCATGACTTCCAGTAGGAAGTTCCAGTTGACATGATCATATGCTTTCTCAATGTCTAGTTTGCACATAATTCTAGGAGCCTTTTCCTTTATTCTTGAATCTAGACATTCATTGGCAATTAAGATTGCATCAGTTATTTGGCAACCTTTCAGGAAAGCCATTTGTTGAGTATCTACAAGTTTGGGCATCACCTTCTTCAACCTTTCAGTGAGAATTTTAGCTATGAGTTTATAGACGCTCCCAATTAAACTGACTGGCCTAAAATCTCTTAGTTCCTTGGCACCATTCTTCTTTGGAATGAGGGCAATGTATGTTGCATTAAAACCTTTTTCAAAGAACCCCTTCGAGTGGAAGTTTTGCAAAGTTGCCATCAAATCCCCCTTCACAATCTCCCAGCATTTAATAAAGAAATCCATACTGTATCCATCTGGCCCTGGAGCTTTATCTACAACACAGGCTTTGAGTCCCATCAAGACATCCTCTTCACCAAAAGGCTTCTGGAGTTCATGTTGTTCCTCTGCATTTATTGAGGGACATTGGTTCATGTTGAAAGCAGGTCTCCGACTCTCACTTCCCATGTATAGCTTTCTGTAGAATTGAATAATTTCCTTTTTGATATCTACTGGATCCACCAGTTCTTCATCTTCCATCACCAATTTATCAATGTGATTGATCCTCTTGTGAGCATTTGCCATCCTTTGAAAAAAATTGGTGTTTTTGTCCCCTTGTTTTATCCACGGTGTCCTGGACCTCTGTCTTTAGGCTATCTCTTCTGCTGCTGTAAAGGCTGCAGCAGAACAGGGGTATATGCACCTACTTGTAAAGACTGTTGTGTGTTTTTGTTGAGATTCTGCCAATGGGTCTTCGTTAAGATCGTCGTTCTCACTGTTGAAAAAAACAATTTCTGTGGAATTTGCCTCAATCTCAATTAGCATTGGGTCAGTATTTATTTTACTCGCATCCTCTGTCTTATTAAGTCCCAAAAATTGGGCTTCATCACTTATTGGGCTTGAATTGCTGACCTGCCTTTTTTTGTTTCTTGCTTTAGTGTCATCCAGACCACGCCCATCCCACTAAAAATTTGAAATTTTCTCACGTGGTCCCTAGCGCACTCCAGCTGTCTTCTTTGACCTCATCTCCACGCGGTAAAGCTGCTCCTTTTCAGCGATAGAACTGCTGGTTTTTCCAATTTAACCATCTATTACCCGACAGTCCTCATCTATCCTCTTCTTCGTTTCTTCTACGACCACTTTTGGCTGAACTCCCAACCATATCGGAATAAGGTAGGTAAGGTCCTTATACACGATCTTTACCTCTTATGGGACTGTTCTGCCGTCGCCTTTTGATTTTCAATCTCGCCCATTTTAGGTGATTCTTCGGAGAAGTCTCCTGCTCTGTTTCCAGCCAGCCTCCGCACTGATCTCCAATGGCCTCGAATATCTTCACCATCCATAGATGTAGTGGGAGCCCCACAGCCCTTATCCATGTCAAGCTTCCGTGTTTTGAACAACAGCCGGCAATTGGAGACCACCATTCCAAGAGACTTTTGATTGCTTCCAAGTCCATTCTCCATGAATGATGTGCTCCGCAATGTTCCTGTTTGGAAATTCAAAAAGAACGGAGTACTCCCCCCATCTCTTACACACTCAACCCAAAGCCCTTTTTCCAAGTGTTGACAGCCCATATCCGGACATCTGAGAGCGTGGGCTTCTCCTTCAGCTCTGTATTGAAGCTCCCAATGATGCATCTGGGAAGGAGACCTTTCTCTTGCCCTGTATCTCCTATTCATGATGGCTATGGCTGTCTTGTTGTGGTTCATGACAGGCTCTGAAGCCTCTCTAGGTTGTCATTTGCTCGTCCATACTGCCTCAGCATATAGGGTTTTTGAGTCTCTCATTCTAGGCTTGTCTGTAAGTAATGGGATCTTTGAATCTTTAATGAAGTTTGTTATCTTTAATGCTACATCCTCCCATCCCCTATTTAATGCATATTCCGGCAGAATTAGGACAGATCTATTCCCCCCCCCCCCAACCCCACCCCAAACTGTACTGCTACGATGCTAATGAATCTGCCGAAATTATTATACTTTCTGGAACAAAAGTAATCTGCAAACTGCTCCTTCAACTTCCACCTTCTCATATGTGTACCGTTATCCCTTGATGCTTCACGTAGCACAAACACAATCCACTCCATCGTTTTCTTGATAAATGTGGTTCTGCGCATCAGATTCCGACTTCTTAAAACCCATTTGAACCAGATATCTACCTTTGTTGCAAGCTTCGTCATATCGTACGACTTAAAACCAGCTGCGAAGTAGATTCTATTATCCCCCATGGCATCGGAAAATTGAAATTTTGCCAGATAAAAGTTGGTTTCCTTTTCCTGGAGAATAGTGCCAGAGAGAGAATTAAACTAGGAGAAAGATTATCATTTTTCTGGGTGATACTCAACGAAGTTTAGGAAATATATGATTTATTTTTTAAAAAAAAATCATGAAAAGTAGCTGCTAATTCTCAAAGAATGTCAAAGAGTTTGGTTTTTATTCCTCTTCTTCTACTTACAAATAAATATATATCATGTTAATTTGTTCATCTTAATTAATATTTTTCACCCAAGAATCATTACTAAAATAAATATAACACTATAAATTGAAATTAAATTTCTCATTGATAACCCATGTAATGAAAAAAGTAACATCAACTAAAATTATATATCTATATGTTCTAAAAAATTTGACATTCAAATAAATATTAAGCTCTCCATTTTTTGATGTTTCCATTATTTTTTTGGATGACAAGGGCAACCCGCAGCCACTAACCCTTTAGGTGGGTACAGGGTAAACCCCCGCTCCAATGCAATAGCTCGCAAACCATATAGGAGAGCTAACCCGCACTAGGCAACCCCGTGCGATGAGCTCAACCCAGAATGCATTTCTTGCTTTCGCTGGCAAGGGGTTTCGAACTTAACTTTCAACATGGAAGTCTCAAGCCTAAACCACTAGACCAACCCGAAGGGGGATGTTTCCTGTATTTCTTTCTTCTTTTTTTTTTTTTGGGGGGGGGGGGGGGGGTTCCGGGTTTTTTTTTTTAAAACGGTGGGGTTCTTTCGCCTGGCCTTAAGGGAGACCACAATAAACAAAATGAAATGAATTTTTTTTTAAG
>JAPFFP010000080.1:21106260-21126730 GCA_026153255.1 Solanum medicagineum | reverse complement strand
AACCTCGTAAATTATTTGTGTTCTTTATTTTTCTCTACATCATAAATTATTTGTGTTCTTTATTTTTCTCTACACCTATATTCACCAAAGTTTTCCAGAGGTAGCCCCAGTATAAGTGATCATATGCTTTCTCTATGTCCAGCTTACAAAGAATGCCCAGGATCTTGCTGATTTGTCTCACATCTACACATTCATTAGCTATCAAAATGGCATCCATGATCTGCCTGCCTTTGATAAATGCCATTTGGGGAGCACCCACCAATTTTGATACCACTCTTTTTCAATCTTTCAGTCCACACCTTTGAGATGCTCTTGTAGATGCTGCCTATTAAGCTAATAGGTCTAAAATCTTTCGGTTCTTTGGCCCTTTTCTTTGGAATCAGCGCTATGAATGTAGCATTGAAGCTCTTTTCAAATATATTCTGGTCGTGAAAATTTTGTATCGCTGCAACCACTTCTCTGCTTACTACATCCCAGCAAGAGATGAAAAAATCCATGGTGAAACCATCAGGTCCAGGTGCTTTATCACTAGCACATGCCATGACACAATCTTTTATCTTATTTTCACTGAATTGGCTCTGTAGTAATAAGTTATCTTCTTCACTGATTGCAGTTCCTGATCTAGGGTTGAACTGAGGCCTCCATATCTCTTTTTCTTTGTAAAGACTTTGATAGAACTTAACTATCTCCTCTTTTATCACTGTCGGTTCTTTTGTACACTCACCATCTATGTCCAGCATATCAATGTTATTGTACCTTCTATGACAATTTGCAATTCTATGAAAAACATAGTATTTTTGTCTCCTTCTTTCAACCACAGTGCCTTCAACCTTTGCCTCCATGCCACCTCCTCCCTTTTAGCATTTTCTTCATACTCTACTGTGAAAATAGCCCTAAGATAGGCCTGTATTTTTTCAAGCTCAGCCAGCTGACTTAGGATGCTCTATTTTAGGAGCCCCAAATTGCCTTGGTTAGTTTTGTCCATTCTTTTAGTTTTCCCTTCAAATACTTTAGCTTTTCTGTTAAAATAAAATCAGGTCTGCCTCTAACAATACAGGAGTCCCGCCAGACTTTTACTTTCTCCTTGAAGTTTTCTGTTTGAATCCACCAATTCTCGAATTTGAAGTATGAGTTGGACCTTTCCCAATTTCTGCATTCAAGTATTTGGTGGACATTATGGAAAGAGAAAAATGAAAGATGTCATGATGGAAAAGCTAGTTGTTTCCAGAAGACCAAGATAAAGAGTATAAGTCTTTTGTATTTTGGTGTAAACGTGATATAGTGGGGGGAATAGATAATTTAGTTGATTTCATGGGACAATTGTAACCCTCATATCTAGACTTTGCTCTTAATGATGCCCTTTGGGGTTGTAAATCCCACCCCATCAGCTTTTACTTGATGGTTTTTTTGGTGTGCATATACAGTTACCATTATTTTTAAAAAAAAAAAAGGGAATGGAGTGATAGAAAAGAAAAAGGAGAGGCTGAAAGATATTCGAAAGGAAACTGCAGAGGCTGGAGATAACAATGAAGAACAAAAATCTATTGGAGGACATCATGGCCTTACCAATCCATTGATTGAAATTCCTTCAGCTTCCTCTAGGAAGGATGAGCCAAGGCATAGATTTGACTACTACACTAACCTATGGCAGCTTTCTCTACTTAACAACAAAAAAAAACACCTCGGTCCTCACGTTTCACTACCTTATAACACACCTCCAAGTAATTACATGTTTGTTCTGGAAGTTTATGTTTCTTTTTTTTTCACAAAAAAACACCCCAAGATTTGCACAAACTCATACTCTTCCATAAATACATTGTCATTGGGGACTATCCTTTTGCTTTTTCCTTCAGCAACTGACAAAGTAGAACACTGTACACGAGTCAGTATGGGAAGATGAACCTTTGGAAGAGAAAAGAGGCGCCACATAGTAGAATATAGGTCAGACTTGAAATTCCTCTTTAATGCATTCTCTACCTAATCAACATGCAAAGCTTTAGTTGAATAATAGATAAGACCACAAAAAAATAATTGCAGATGATAACAAGCTTTGTTCTTCATTAAAGCACCAAAACAGTGTTATCAAAGGCGAACAACGCAAAAAAAATTCTAAAGTTTGTGGGGGTTTTAAGCCAAAAGCAAATATTATGTGGCCTTTAACGAAGAGAGACGCCAATGGAGAAAAGTATAAATATATGTGTAATTCAAGACTACTAATTATAGCATGAATAACAAATATATGGACCACGAAAATGAAGAAAAGATTACGACAAAGGAAATATTAATCGTTCAATGTCGCCACTTCATTATTACACTCGACGACAAGGAAAAGTATGCCTCAGCACATGGATGACGACACTAAAGCTCCAGCATGTTTTGCACCTTGCTTCAGAAGTTAATTGCCCCTTTCACAACGCAGAGCACAACAACATATAAGTTAAAATATACTTGAAGTTTCATTATCCATTCGAGGCAAATCCATTTGGTAGAAGATTCAAAGTTGAGCTATAAATTTTCTATAGCTATTCTGCCCTATCACCGGCCCAATCTTTCTTACTCAGTCGATAAAAGAGCCACATTAGGTTTGTTTATAACTTAAGCATTGTTTATTCAAAACACTCCTTACACTTCAAAGAAACAACATATAACATCATTCAGAAATCAGAACATGAGGAAATATGTCAAAAACCAAACTAGAATTTGCCAGGATTTAAGCACAGGACTTAGAGGAGGGGGGGGACTAGTACATGAATCCTCAACACCCAATCCGACCCATTTGGAAAGATATCATTTTTATTCAAAAAAAAACAACACTCACCAATCTTAGTTCTTCATCAAGAGCTGACTTAACAAAATCCTCATTGTTTTACGCCTCAGGTAGATTCAAAATTATGCTGGGCAGAAAGTTTAATTCCAAGCAGCATAAAACTCAGGACTCGACTCTAACAACTTTGCACTAACATCTATGGCTTCCTTTGTATATCTGAAACAACCCCACGAGCAAATCAGCAACCAACATCAAAAATTGATCTTCTTGGTAAAGAAATCACATTTTAGTGTGATGAAATTGGAGAAATTGTGATTGAAGAGACCATAATCTGGAAGCTTTGATAGTAAAAGCTTCTTGCTCTTCTGGAGTTGGAGCTTTGCGGGGTCTTCCAATATTGAAGGAAACTTTTTCTCACAGAGGACTCACAAGACTTATTGCTAGTGTATATATTGTGTATTATAATGTATATTTAATACATATACAGTAGTGTATTTTTTCTTAAATTTTATAGTTTCCTTGATTTGGGATTATTTTTTATATAAATAAAATATACATTATATGTATTGTAAATTAATTAATATTTTTTATATGTGAAATTTCTCTTTAAAATTAGGGCAATTCAAAACTAAGTGTTATATTAATAGTAAAAATTAATTTATTGATTTAGTGATATTGAATTATCAAGTTAATAGTTAATGGTTTATAGATGCAAGGATGAATAACATAAATAAGGGGATCGATGTTTGTTGGACTTTTGGTGATGCTTAAAATCTGTGTGCTGATGTCATGTTGACATTAGCGTCCACCCTATATGATATCGATAGGGTATCAATATACTAATAAAGTATCACGAAGGATTAAACTCGATCCTATATAATATCGATATAGTATCAATAAACGACGGAGTATCACAAAAGCATATATTTTTTACTAATTTAGAGTTTAATATTTTTCTTTTAATTGTTTCTTGTTTATTTCTTAAAAGAAAGAAAACAATCATATATAATACGGATAGGGTAACAATATTTCGGCAGAGTATCGCAGTGCATTAACTCAGTCCTATATGATATCGGTATAGTATCAATATATCGATCGAGTATCACAGATGATTAATTTCGTAGCAGTTATTCTTACGTCGTGCTTATGTTATGGGCGAAATAAAAAAGAAAAAATGTGGAGCAAGAGGGTAAGTAGTTTGACCATAGATCCATTAAGGCTAAATAGTTTGAATTCGGTGCAATCTGAGTAAATATTTTTACAATTGAGTGTATTTTGTGTACATGACTTTTGACTTTTAACTTATAAGCACTTAAAAAAAACAATCTGAACACCCTCCTTTAAAGGTAATAGCATTGAAATTTTCTCTCAATTTAATGCTTCATGTAAAAAAAAAAAAATACTTTTTAGTTTGAGCTAGTGATATTAAAAATAACCCTTTTCTAGCTTCAAAAATAAGGGTAAGATCATATAACATTCACTCTTATCACATTCTACTTATAGAGTTGCTCTAAATTTGTTGTTTTGTTTTTCTATAGTGGTATATTAATGTTGCAAAAATGTATCACTTATTATTTTCTGAAAACTATCTTTAGCAAATACATTATATAGAAATTCAAGATTGACTGTTTTCACGTCCAAAACTATTCGATCGAATTTGAAGTTTCTAGGCTCTGGCTTTTACAAAAAAAATCTTATTACAATAATAATAAGATGTCCATGTACAGTGAAATTTCACGTATAAATTTTAAAAAAGATAGTGAGAACATAACCTTATCCTACCTTGAAAAGAGATAACGAGATTATTTTCAATATATCCTCGATTCAAGTAAAATATACCCTATTATTAAAAAAATACAATAATGAAGAAACCATATAGAGAATAATAGAAAATAGAACAACCACCACAATAGATAGAGTAAACAACAGATTATAAGATAAAATCACAGAAGAAAGTAGTAAAACACAATGGTTGATGTAGCTTGCCGTAGTTACGGCATGAAGTATAAATTTATATGGTGAAAGCACGCCATCAACAACCCTTTCAATCTGATGTTGAAATGAAAAGTTTAACCACCTCGCAATATTTTTCGAGTGACCTATGAATTCTCTATAATCTAACTGTTCTTGTACCTACAATCTGATATAGCTAATCCTGCTGAACAGACATGTTAAATAATTCTGCCTCCATGTTTGTACTTCGGCCTTGATCTGCAACTATAGCACATGAAGGTTGCCACTCGTAACTGGTGCCACCTCTGAAGTTACCTGCCCAACTCCAATAACAGCAGTTCCCTCAGTCATAACTCCTTCACCGCTCTGAGAGTTGATTCCAAGATTTGAAGTTCCATAATCAGAACTCCAATTGTTGGATGGAACTAGATCGCCCATAGTGGCTGCAAATGGTGCAGGTCCAGATTCGGTACCTTGAGTACCAATAGCAGCATTTTCATGCAATTCTGGTTTTGCTTGATTTACATTTACCACCTGAACTTGCAATTCTGGAATAGCAGTATTCAACTTGTGTACCTGATGATCACTAACATCTGAAACTTTCCTCTTCTGCTTTTTCTTGAATTTGGATTTCTTAGGTTTCAGAGCTGCTGCACTCTCCTGGTTGCTGATTGCCAAATCTGTGACCTTTTTCATTGGAACAACAGTGTATCCAGAACAGTTAGACCCCAAATCACTAGACTGAACGGCTAACAATGCAGTCCGAGCAGCTTTGATTTCTGCTTCCTTCTTTGTTCTAGCTGCCGCTCCAATATATTTCATCCCCCCTACGTCAACAGTACATGAAAATGTGATCATTTTGCTTTCTTTGTCATGCCTCTGGCATTCATATTGCGGAATTGCAAAATTCATCTTCTGAGCATATTCTTGCAACAGATTTTTGCACAAGCCTGTTTCATGCTGAAAAATACACCAAACAAGGCAAAATATAAGGGTTTTATTACTTCCAGAACACGAACGATTGAAAGCTAATAGTACAACGACCAAGCAAAAGTACTAAAACAACAATATACCCAAGCAAAAGTACACTAGTTAAAACTATAAAAATTGAAGTTTCTTCATTGACCTAATGTTACTCTATTGTACAAACTTAACAGGTCACAGAGCTGAGTCAATGTGATATCTGCATATGTACGTAGCAAAGGAAGCAAGCTAGCACACTTCAAACTAACATATAAACCCCAAAAGGTAGTCAAATGGTTACGCTAAAGCATATCTTCATTGCATTGTGGACCTAATTAACACTACCAGGGAAACCAAACATTAGCTATTGCTAAAAGCTGCCCAAACCGTAACAACAACCTAGTTTCAAATCTAGGGGCATGAAGGCAAATAAAACACATTTCCCATATTTATGCTCTCAATGATGTTCTCAAAAGACTCATCTGTCATATCTTCCCGGGAAAGAGGGAAAGGAGCTCCGATGACTTAAACGATGAATAAGACATTCCACCACAACTGGAAGTTATACATTCACCAAAACCACAAAAATCATTAAGAACCGGCCTAAGTAAGTCATTGGCATGGAGATGCTAGCCATCATAGTGAAGCACTTGGCCACTGCAAATTGAAATTTAAATGGGACAAGTTACCCGGAAAATGCAATTTTTTGAGGAAATAGTAGCGTAAGACATTACAATGGCCAAATTTTTCTTGAAAAGTAACACGTGTATTTGCACAAGCTAGATCTAACACTGTGGCTTCTAGTTAGAAAACAGGAACAGTTAAGATTATAGTGCATATGAGAGCAGAAGCACTATTGTTTTGTCTCAAATGATGAAGGATAAAGCCTTACCACTGGCTGAGAAAGGTTTTCCATTGACCCAGAGTCTCCAAGTCTCATGAGTGCAACTTCAGCAGCTGATTGCTCCGCCGCCTTGCGATTGTAAAATCCAGGTAGAGAATCATATCGAACATTGTCTACAATCACTGTTGACGTAAATGTAGGCTCATGAGAAGGGCCTTCCTTGATAGTCTCATAAACAGGGGTAGGAAGTCCAACTTTCTGGGCATACTCTTGCAATCGGCTTTTGAAAACATAACAACTTGACACACCTGTAATATAAGTGACCATTGCCGTTAATAAAACAAGCAATAACCAATAAAGACAACTTCAAAGCAGAATGGTGACAAGATACAAAATTGTTGAAAATCTTTTCAAATAATACAAAGGCATGCACTTATCTATACTGCCCTAAAAGTGGGAAGTCCAAAATTAGAAAGTTATATTACTAAAATGCTACTAAAATGCGCTTTTTAATTAATCTAAACATCCTATTTTCAATCACTAAAAAAAATTACGCGTGAAGAGAAGCCACCACTTCAATTCACACATCTGGCTGTTTTTAAATAAAAACTAGTATATCTATAAAGCTGAGATGTTAGCAATTGGGACCATCAAATCCCGTGGTAGAAGCAGAAGAGTTTCCTATGAGGCATGAACATCCTATGAAGTTTTGGTAGCGGCAGAAGAGTTTCCTTAATGGGATCAAGAAATAAGTTAGGAGCCAAACAATTCAGATGGATATTGCTCATAATGTCTGTTGATACAAACAAATTCCAGAAAAGGCGTTTGCAATTATGTAGCAGATATTCCTTCTTGAGGGAATTGAGGGTAGCAGATACTTAGTTCTGCATTTGGATCAAATGGTTCATTCCAGTGACCACTAAGGGTCTCATCCGTAGCTGGATGCATTTCAAAGGAAATATGAAGATGAAAACGATAGGGAGGAGTACTCTTCGTTGTATGTTTTGGACTATATGACAGAAAAGAAACTCGTGGTGTTTTGAAGTTAAACCACTACTTATACAGATGCTGAAGTTCATATGTACAGGTAAATTAGCTAAATTTTGCAATCTGCAGGATATTTATAATGAGGGAGAGCCATCACAGAGTTCAGCTTAATTACACTATCTGGAAAATGTAACAGGTCCAGAACAATATAAAAGCATCCGTATATACAGAAAGGGGAAAAGGGGAGGAGAATACAAAAAGGTCCTTATCAAAAGTTTTATAAGAAATGGGCAAAAAAAATTGAATGCCCATAACCAGCGAAAAATGCTACTGAAATATGGCTTACACAACTGAAACAACAGAAGGTCGCTCTACGACAACAACAAAGCAGGGGCTGGCTCAGATGAGTGGCTCTTGGCTTCGTAAACATATCTATGTTCTTGCTATCATACTGTAGACCTACATACCTAGATTTCCCCCAATAGACTAAAACCTCTACATACCTTTTTGTGTTAAATCTTTATAAAGTACAGATACAGCTCAAAACAAAACACCAAATCACCATATACCTTAACTAGCCAATAAACCCAAATGTATTAGCCAAAATTAACTTCTTCTAAAACTTAACAATTTAGGAATTTTTTTCCCATAACACTTTGCACACCGGCATAGCAGAACTCGAATCCGCTGGCTCATATGAGTAACTCTTGGCTTCGTAAACATATCTATGTTCTTGCTATCCAATACTGTAAACCTACATACCTAGATTTCCCCCAATAGACTAAAACCTCTACATACCTTTTTTGTGTTAAATCTTTATAAACTACAGATACAGCTCAAAACCAAACACCAAATCACCATATACCTTATCTAACCAATAAACCCAAATGTATTAGCCAAAATTAACTTCTTATAAAACTTAACAATTTAGGATTTTTTTTTTCCTTCCCATAACAAAGATTTCATCTTTTTTTCTTCCCACATCTTTATTAATTGATCTTACACAAGTAAAAAAGAAAAAATTACAAGAAAATTGAAGAGAAAACTTACTTTTGCTCTGGTCGTTCGCCATTTTGGTATTGCTGCTTATTCCCAAAAGACCAAAGAAGAAAATGTAAAGAAATCCTTATAAAAGAACTGAATGGTATTTATTCTCTGATGAAATTCCATAAATACCCCTCCACCTTTTGAGCCACCTAAAAGGAATTAGTTGGTAGAATTGCTATTCTCGTTATCTTAAAGGGTAAAAGTGTGAATTGAACGACATCATATATAGATCTCATTGGATTCTTGGAATTTGAGACACTGTTCTCCTCTGCCAATTTTCACCTTCAACCCTAAAACCCAAATATACTCTAGGTACGCATATTCATATACCCATTTGGCTTATTTGGTTAAAAATTGAATTTTTTTCATCTGGGATGTGCATATTCAAACCCATCATCCTTATTTGACTAAAGGTTTGATTTTTTGTTTTGGAAATTTTTGTTTTTTGGTTAAGGAATAGTCATATTGAATCTTTTTACTGTGTATACATATAAATGTTCATATTGACTCACCCACTAGCCCTATTTGGGTAAAAGATGGAGCTTTTAGGATTTGTTTTTGTAAGTTTTGGTTGAGGAATAGTTCAGATTGGGTTCTTTTTAAAAATCTGTGCATACATATGTTCACACACCCACTAGCCCCATTTGACTAAAAGTTGGATCTTTTTTTGGAATTTTTGTATTCTTGGTTATGGAGTAGTTCATATTGAATCTTTTTATCTCTATATACACATAGAATAGATGTGCATATTGGCACACCCACTAGTTCTTTTTGGCTAAAAGTTTAAGTTTTCGGAATTTTTCATTAGGTGATGATTTGGGTTGGATTTTTGATAAGAACTCAGATATAAAGGATGGAGGAATTAGAAAAGAGAAAGGTGACGCTGAAAGCGATTAGAGAGGAAGCTGCAGAGGTTGGAGATAATAATGAAGGACAAAATTCTATTGGAGAAACCCTTGATCATGGCCTCACCAATCCATTGATTGAAACTACTTCAGCTTCCTCTGGGAAGGATGAGCCAAGGCCTAGATTTGACTGCTACACTGACCCCATGGCAGCTTCCTCTGCCAACAACATAAAGAACAGCCTCAGCCCTCAGGTTTCACAACCGCGTAACACACCTCCCAGTAATTACATGTTCTTTCTTGAAGTTTATTTTTCTTTTTGTCCTTTATATGGCTGCATTTCTGCAGAAGTTATGCATAGATGTTTGGTGTTATATGTATTACTTTGTGGATTCGTGTGTTTTTTGGCAAGTGCAAGGTGCTTTAGGGGCTATTTATCTTGTTGAACTTAAAATAGATTTTAGGTTAATGAGAGCCATTGAGATAAAGTATTGGAATGGAACAGGGCAGATGGAGCGGAATGAGTGTTAAGGATTCATGTGCTGACCCCAACTAGTTTGGAGTTGATGCATAGTTGTTTTTGTTGTTATTCTAAAGCCATGGAGAGAATCCACATCTTTGAGTTAAGCTTTTACCAGTTTGTAACTGTAAAATGTAATGCCTTTCCAAAATCCCAAAGACTCAATTAGGTTCAATTTGGAAAGGTCGAGATGAAGTGAGGCTTTGATGGTTCGGGCATGTGTAGAGGAGAGGTGTTGTGTCCTGGTTAGGAGGTGTGAGAGATTGTCCGTTGTGGGCCTACGAAGGAGTAGAAATGGGGCTAAGAAGTATTGGAGTGAGGTGATTAGCATAGAGCATGCGACACACTTCTTTTTCTTCCTCCACTCTACCTCCAACCTGAAAGCCTCTGATCCATATGTTTGTGCTGCAATCCTCGTCATACTATCAAAGCCTTCCATTGCCAAGATGAATAAGAAACGGGAGAGAGGGTCACCCTGTCTCAACCCTCTTTCTGATTGAAAAAACTCACAGGTTCCCCATTCACAAGGACGGTAAACTTGACTCTTTTTGATACATACCTCAATCCCCTTCATCTATTTGCTGCCAAATCCCATTTTTCTGTCTCTAAGAGTATTCAGAAGGAAAGACCAATTCACGTAGTCATAAGGTAACTAAACATTATTTGTGGTGCAGGACAAACGTCACTGGGTATGTTGTTGTTGTAGTAGGGGACAAATGTGCAACGCACGTTCCCAAAACTAGTAACTTCAAGAAAACGAGAAGAAAGTTGCTTCACTTAGCAACTTAATCATTCCCTTAAAAAACAAAAATAACAAAGGAAATGGTCAACTAGTTTACTTAGCAACAGATTCTTGTCAACTTAGGGAAAGGGGGATCGGTGTATATTATTGATCAGGATAGTATGTGGCAAAATAAAAGCTGATTGCTGCGGATGCTGCCAAAGGCCTTGACCATGTTCTTGTAGCTTTGCTCTCGTTTATGTATGATATATGGCTCTGTTTGTATAAAGTTGAGGGTAAAGTATTTAGAAGAAAAGGAAATTAATCAGATGAGATCAATGTCAGTGATGCGCCAATGCTGCTCAGTTTAAGTTTGTCCTATCAGTTAAAATTTGAGCCCTTACCAGGATAGATGAATTCAGTGGAGAAGGTTATGCACAAACAACTGGTAGCATGAAAGTATGACATGTTTTTTCTTTTCTAGAATTTGGAGTGGGTTCCTTTAGCTTCTCTCTTGGACAGGCCGGTTTGTCCGAAATGATTCCTGTTGCATATTGGATGTTATTCTGCAATCTCCGTAACTTTTGCAAATGACGAGTATCCAATTAGCATGAAAAGTGAGGGATATGAATCTGGAAAATGATGATTTTGAGGCAACCTATTAGACAGGAGGTTGTATTATAGGTCTAGTCTGGAATGTTTTTTTGATGTACTAGCTTTGGTTCAACAAATACCATGACGTGAAATATAATCCATTTGCTATTTTCTTTGCGTTTATGTAGTGTAAAATCTAAACTCTTGTTTAATCATTTTTTTCTCGGGACCTACAAACGCTGGTTCTCCAGCTTATCATGCTCAAGGCAACCATAACAAGACTCGAAGGACATACCAGCCACGAGGAGTCAATGCCATTCCTCTTGGAATACGTAGGAAATCCAGTCCTTGCACACCACCAGGGAATTCCTCAAACACTTTGGATAGCTCTCTTGGCACACCTAACAACTACTCTCCGCCTGATTCACTGCTAATTGGTGACAATTCCAGCCATGGTTCTCCACAAGTTTGTGGAGCTGATAGCCAACATGGACAATGTAGCCCCTACCAAGGTTCAGGATTCAGAACCAAGGCTTACCGAGGTTCAAAAAGAGGTAAGGGTAGATACAAATTTTACTATCACAATTCAATGGTGGAAGACCCATGGAAAGCATTGAAGCCGGTTATGTGGAAGCCACGTGACAATACACAGGACTCTCTGAAATCCTGGCTTCCAAACTCCATTAGGACAAAGAGGGCTAAACTTGGAGAAACTCCAACAAAATTCACTCCCCATAAAAGCCTCGCTGAATACCTGGCTGCCGCTTTCAATGAAGCAGCTGGCGAAGACACTGTGAATGATAATGAATTTAACTCATAAAGTTTTTGATGTTGGAATTTTTAGTTATTTTTATCTCATATTCCTGTAGTTTCTGCAAATAGTAAGTTATGCTGTAGTCTAATACCAAATCTGTATAGTTTCTGGCTCATTTTAGGATGAATTTACTAAAGAAAGTACATTGATATTGGAAGAAAATTGTCTTCAATCAATGTTTTGGATGTGTTTTTCCTCATTCTAAGAGAGTCGAGCTCTCGTCAATTGACTTAGTTTTGTGTTTGGTATGGCAGAAGTTACTATTTTATGGAGAATATTTCCAAAAAGTGTTTCGTGTTCGTGTTTGCTTTGTGAATGAAATATTTTTTTGAAAAAGTACTATATTAACAAGTAGTAACAATACTAGCAAATCTGATAGTGTTTTGAAGAATTTTTTAGCACTAGAGATTAATGATAATGTCAAAACATTACTAATAAAGTTCAAAGTAAGAGATAGTAGCAAGTAAAACTGACTTGTGAGAGAACATTTTCAGTAACCAATCACCCAGGATACGATTCTTTTTAGGAAAAATTACGTTGATAAGCAAACACATACTAGTTAATTAGCTAGTAAAGTTATAGTTTGAATTAATTACAGTTCGCGGCAACCATCTAGTTATAACTAGAGTTTGAATTTTGTATAATTCGCGCGATTTATACAAACGTTGTGCGCAATTATACAAAAGTTGTGCATGAATCAAATTGTATAAGGAAATGTACAAACACTATCAATTATGTAACAAATTATACAAACATTATGCACGAATTGTATAGCGAAATATATAAACGACATACAAAAACTGCGAATAGTACACACGTATACAAATGTTGCTATAACTATACTTACGAAATGTAATTGCCTAAACTATAACTATGGAGTATAATTAAGATATTTTTGAGTGGCTATATCCAAAAACTATATATTCGTGTAAAATAACTTCTGTAATCAAAACTCACCTCTTTCTTTTCTTTTTTTCTTTTGATAAAGTGATAAAATTTGGATCAAAGCTCCCTTAGGAGTCATTTGTATCCACAACCATTGGACCATGAAGAAGGTTTCCATCTTTCTTGAAATGTTATCCTTCAACAACATCAAAGCCTATTCAGATAACAGATTTACTTCAAGATTGAGTTTCATGCACACAACAGATTCACCTCTTTTATCACTAGCGATTATGGCTACGGGTGTGAGTCACAAGAATAATTTTCAGAGCATAAGTTATCAAAGCTTGGTTAGTAGCATCAAATCAACTGTGCAAATTGTATTCCCTAGCTAATTTCAGAAAGTAGATGTTTGTTTAATGCCAGAATCTCCTGTAAAGCGCATGCAAGTCAACTTTCTGCTCGATGCATATCTCATCCATGAATGTATCCATGAGTTGCCCTGCCAAACCTGAATGGTCATCAACAAAGGTGTCTATGAAGACTCGAACCACCTTTCTCTCTTGTGTTGTGGCTTTCAAGCTGAACCAAGTCAAGAACTTCACTCTGAAATCTGTTTCTATGAGCCCTTCATGTTCCAACTTTTTGATGATCCCTACGGAGAACTCATAATCACTTTCCTTCACTTGTGCTATGCCACTCAATTGCACTTCCTTTAATACATTAGTTTGGCAAGGTGTGGCAGGTGCGCTTGGAAGTGGACTAGCTGAAGGAATGCTCATCTTGGGAAGAGGGGATATAGGAACTGCATTAGCTCGGCTTTCAATGTCATTCAGGGAGCATGGTTTTGGGTCAAAAGTAGTTAGTTTGTTGTCAGTAGAACTCATTGACTCAGCACGCATCAGTGTAGTATCTATAGTAGCATTATCTGAACCTGACTTGTAGCTTGTCGGTACAGCAGGTGTTACCCATTTCACTTCCTGAACCCCCAAAGTCGCTGCCTTGCTGAAGTAAGAAACCTTACAGAAGTACTGTGTCGAAGGATCAAGACCATCCAACTTAAATCTCTTCACAGGGCTTAGTGCAATAAAAGTTGCCTCGTCTGGATATTTGTTTGTTGCGGACTTCCGATGCCACAATTTGAAGCCCATAAGTTCATTCAGCATACAATCATCATATTCAAAGACAATCGTTACTTTAGATGGAGACTGCTCCTCAAAATGTATCCGGCAAGCTGTAAAGAATGTTCAATAAAAGCAAAAGATGAAATCAGTAGTAGAATAAGTAACGTACACAGAACAACAAGGTGAAGAAGACAACGATAATATATCAGTTAGGCTTGCATGCCTCCAGATACTAGTGAACATAAAAATATACTTAGTTGTGTGGCTGGAACTTCTAGCAAAAACTTTGGTATTATTTCATAGTGCTTCACTATATATCCCAAAAAATGGAAGTCAAAGTTTAAACTTGAACAAAGAAGAAATTATTGCAATGATAAATACGAGACTTCCTTGTCAAACATTACAATATCATAACTTGTTTCCTTCCAGGTCTGTGTTTTTCCAGAAGGAAACAGTAGTAGAGCTATTGACATGCGGATATTCAATAACAAATTGACTAAGAATACTCACACATCCGAGTCTCTTTCTTTTTCATATCATTAGAGTATTGATTCTGAAACATGGAATCAAAAGTGTCCACTGCAGAGCCACACAGCTTCTGAACTGCAGTGCCGCAAGAAAGCCTGTTCACTATCCTGCGATCCATTTTCTCTGATGCCTGTGCAAGAGGCCCTACTTCGTTCTTCAACATTGCAGCAGCCAATTCAACAACTTTCTGCAGTCCTTTGTATTTCTCAGTTTTCTCCAGGATTTTATGGCTTAGAGAGATTCTTAAACACAGCACATCAACTCTTCTGGCCTCCTTTGCTGTCCTCAATTGTTTTCTCAAGGTTCTAAAGCAACTCAATCGGGTTAGTTTTTCTTTTGGGTGTGCGATAGTTACCAGCAAGCTAAAAAAAAATACCATTAAACTTGTCTGGGTTACTAAAAAGATACTAAACAACAACATACCCAGTGAAATCCCACAAGTGGGGTTGGGAGAGGGTAAAATATACGCAAACCTTACCATTACCTCATATAGATAGAGAGATTGTTTCTGGATTACTAAAAAGATACTCACAGAAAAAAAAATTAAAAAAAAAAAAAAGAATGACATTTTTCTCGACTGATGTACACAGAAACATTCCCTATCAGACATTTTTTGGGAAAAAATGATAGCTGTTAGCAGAAATTATAGACCATTCCGTAGCTTTTTGATAAAATCTTCTCTGTGTTAAAAAGGATGCTGTATAAGGTCCATTACTTCCTAAATCAGACTTCAGCACATGTATCCACGGAAAAGAGCATGCAGATGAGGGATCAATAGTTGCAAGAAAATCACCATTGGAGCAAAACATGATAAAGAAAAATGGCCTACCATGTACAGTCTGTATTCTTGGATCTACCTTTCTGGTAAACACAAATATGTTAAAGGTTAAAGAAAGAGTTGAATACCTCATCAGCCCATTAACTTTTCCACAAGAAACACAATAGAAATCTCCATCCAATTTTGGATTGATGCAATTCTTCAATATGCCTGATTGTTCGTGCTCAAGTGCACATTTTAGATGGCATGACAAACCACATGGCTTAGTTTCATCTTGAGAATCAGAATCACAGGTTAACCACAAGCTAGGGTCTTTATTATCATCGTACAGATGACAAATGCAGCAAGAACATCGTTTACAGAAAACGTCATCTCTTTCAAGAGTAGCTCTACACACCAGATTATGACAGAGTAGGACCTGGGTTTCGCTTTCTATCTCCCAATTAACTTCATCATTCTGAATGGAAGGTTGACACTGATATTCTTGCTTCCGCTGCCTTTTGAAGGCAGGACCAGTATCTATGTTAGTTTTACAGGAAACCAGCTTTAGAAGGTGATCTATCATTTTGAATTTTGTGTAGCCAGAGTATTTTCTCTCTTCACCCATCTCAGCACATATAATATCTAGAAGTTCTTTTCTGGTTAACGAACTCAAGATCTTCGGTGCATCTTCAGGGCATTGAGAAATTTCATGTACTAATTGCCTTTTATCTTCCATACTCAACTGGCTAAATTTACAGGGATCGAGAACAAGACCTGAAAGGGACCTTGGTATCAATTAAATCAAATTTGAGCATCACAATTCAACTTCAATACCTGTATCTGCCCTCTTGATTTGTTACTAGAACTATGATGTGTTTTAGCACACCGAGATAATCCAAGTATAGTGAAACAGAACAATGAAAGCAAAACAATACAAATCTAGAATATAAGGGGGTGACTACTATAAAGGATATGGTAGTCAAAGCAACTCGAGATTTTTCAGGTTGAATTAACAGATGTCACTGTGAAAATTGTTCCTCCACAACATTAATCACAAGTGCTCATGAAGATGTGTATTTATGAGTTAGCTAGTGCATATTTGTACAAGTGTATATACCAATCAACTCCATCTCAACACCAAATTATTGATTGGAGTAAGATAGGTCAAATTCGTGAATTCAAAATCACCTCGGAAACTATGGTATGTATGTGCTAGCATACTCCAACACAACCCCTCCCCACAACATAACATTATAGGAGAATCATATCAAGATTTAAAGGGAAGAAACTACCAAACTCCCCAGTTCTACAATGACAAGACGGAAGTTGTTATTGAAAAAAGGAAAACTCGTTACACAAAAGTTAGCTATGTGATACCCTACGTCCACAAGTCCAATAGCTAGTGCACCCTAGCTAACACCATTCAAGATAATTGGGTTCACTCTAGTTCTCTACCAAATACTCTCCTTTCATCAAGGATGAAACTTTGTTAATGTGATCAATCAACACCTCATTAGTTTTATTCTTTCTTTTTTCTAATTTGTGTTTCTTGTGTAACTTGCTCGATTGCGAATTAGAGTAGCTGGCTAATAGGTTAGTAGGGTTAGGCTGATGTCTGACCGTAGGGTATAGTAAGTTAGTAGGTTTTGTCGTGTCTTTATATCATGCATTATCATTACCTGTCTTATATGTGTTAATTTTATCATATTTACATATTATCATGTGTTTTTCGTTATTAGTCGCTCTTTCTGTTCCCTTTTCCTTTCCTTTTCTTTTTGCGATATCTAGTTTATTCTACTTATGGATTTTTGAGACGATGGTTCCCAGGAAACAGCCTCTCTACTTCTATGAGGTAGTGGTAAGGTCTGCGTACTTTCTATCCTCCGCAGACCCCACTTGTGGGATTTCACTGGGTATGTTGTTGTTGTTTGTATAACCTGCTAATAGAACCAAAAACCATGAGCTTTTCTACATAATATTGCACCCTTCTATTTGTGGTTGCTGCCAATTCTCCATCATAACAGAACTCTCATATCCTTACATCACTTGCATACTCGATGATCTAGAATCAGCCTATGGATGCTCAAGCTTCTCTTGCATCAGAAATAAGAAAAATGACTACACTTTAAGCATAAAAGGCAGTTCTCTTTTCTTATTTAAAACTCAGCAAGAAAGTTTGTGTACGCTTTACCGTCCCAGACCTTACTTGTGTAGCTATACCGGATATGTTTGTGGTGGTGTTACTTAAAAAACACAGATAGGACCTTCTCTAGCTGGTTAGTGCAGAAATTTGTCAATGAAGAAACCAAGTTGATCCAAATGTGTAGTCAACTTACATTGTCAAGTACAAAACTTTAAGGAACTACAACAATAACCAGTAGAATACTACAAGTGGAGTCTGTAGAATGTCCGCAGACCTTACCACTTGAGGCTGTTTCCTCTAACTAAATCATATAATAAACAAAACTAACAAGAGTATACACAGTACAACTACAACAACAACATCATACCCAGTGAAATCCCACAGGTGGGATCACGGAGTGTAAAATGTACACGAAGACCCTGAGCTCAAAAAATGGCGTGACCAAAAGCAGAAGATACTGACTAAAACGAAAAGACACAAAACCCACCACCAATAAAACATGTCCATCACCCATCATCAGCTCTACACAGTAAATACAATAACCACATTTCAAAAAAAAAAGCCCCTTTGTACCTGATAATGCAGACTCCATAGCATAAAATTTTCCTAGTCCTCTACTCCTTTCTCATTCTTTCAAATCAAACAAAATAAACAAACCCCATTAACTCAAAAACCCATAAACTGGTTCAAAATACAACAATGCTGATAAAAAGACAGCACCTTTATGAGATCAAGAAAATCTCAAAGCAAGAACAACATTGTTTACTACTTTTTCTCTTTGTGTGCGTGAAAGAGGCAAGTTGTGGGTGGGGAATATGGGGGTAGGGGGGTGAAGAGTGAAGGGTAAGCATTAAAAAGTAGGATAGGAAAAGACGAATAAGAAAAAATTATTATAATTATTATAGTATATGTTGTAGCCATGTATGTCAGATTATTGAGGTGATTTCCAGAATGTGAAAGCAAATGGGATTAATAAGGGACCCGCATGCTATTTATTGCAGTATTTACCCTATAAACAAACAAAAAGGCAACGGCCTCTGCATGGTTTAGCTTCACACGCGCCTCTCATTCACTGTCGTTGAACGTTTGAACACGTGATAATTTATTTCTATTTAAATATAAGTTTTTTATTTTTTGATTTGATACGAATGTTTAAAGTAAAAAAAATAAATTTTGGTGATTTTGCATTAAAAATATGTAGAGTATCAAAACCTTATCGTATTAAATATGTCACGTAAAATGTCAAAATCAAATAACTGTCAAAAAGAAAAAAGACATATTTTAAAATGAACAACAACAACATATCTAGTGAAATCCCACAAGTGGATCTGAAGAGGATAAAATATACCCAAATCTTACCACTATCCCATAGAGATAGAGAAGTTGTTTTCGAAAAATCTTCATTTCAAAGATATAGAACAAACAAATTACAATTTTAATTTCTGAATCGAAAGAGAAAAGATTGTATTTTTTAAATGCTTGTGATAAAATTAGTCACTTAAAATATGTGGCCTCTTTTGTTTATAAGCATTAACCTCAATATGTTGTAAAACATCAAGCCGGTTACAATTGATAGTGATGTGTATAATTAAAATGAGATGTTTTATATAATTTAACCATCTAATAGGTGCTTAAGAACGTGCAATAAATAAATAAAAAATTGAATTAAAAGTATATAACATGAACATTTTATTATGTGTTCAACCACTCATTTGAAACAAATCATAATTCAAATTTTAAATTAAACTTACTGATAGATTCATGGATTCATTAATTGAAGGTAGTCAAGATATTACAACAATCAAATGTAATCTCACATGTAAATATCCGGAGAATACAAATTTTAACCTTGCCTGGGAAAGATAGAGAGACTGCTTTCAATAGATTTTCGACTCAGAGAACAATAAAAAAGAGATAATAGTGACAAGCAAAAATAACAATAGTTGTAACTATTTTGGAAAAAATTACGTATACACTATATATATATATACACACACACACAACACCAATTGTTTATATTTTTATCCGTAGACTTTTCATATAGCTAATACTTCCTCCGTCCCAATTTATGTGACACCTTTCGAATTTCGAGATTCAAACTAATCTATCTTTGACCATAAAATTTTCATATATTTTTTTAAATATTCTGAATTATCAATTATTGTGATTTATAGAACTTTTTACATAGTTTTAAAGTATATAAATTTCATTTCAAAAATTTTGAAGATTCTATGCACAGATTCTAGGTCAAACTCAAACTGTTTGACTCTCGAAAACGAAAATTGACACATAAATTGGGACAGAGGAAGTACTAATTTTTCATATATGAATATATACTAAATACGAAAAATCCCGTTAATGGGCCCAATTTACGGTTTTAAATTGTATTTGTACGTAATTAATCATATTCGTAAATAATAAATTTATTCTAAATATTTTCACATAAAATACCACAGAGAGTGTCAATGGCATTACACTTTGAAAGCAAAATTTATATTTTTATAAAATTACAAAATAATTTATAACTTATTTAAGTTACCACAACCAACATTAAAAGATTATCTAATCTAATATTCATTTTAATATTATGTTAGACACAAATATTGAATTGAACAGATATAAAATATGTCACATCTAATTTAATTATATGTATTTCAAATAAAATGACATATTTTATGTGGTTAACATAACTATCTAATAGATGTTTGTGAACATGCATACAATTTTTTTTAAAAAAAATTAAACCAAAAAGGTCTCATATGAATATTCTATCATATATAAAATATATAATATTTTAGTAAATTAGGATAAAATGAAAGATATATCTTTAATTCTTTATATATTTTTTAAAACATTAATACATCATGAGAAAAAAGAAAAGAAACATAAAGAATTAAGGACATCTCTTTTCATTCTAATTTTTTTTATTTTTCATTTTTTTGACTTATATTTCTTGATAGATTTTTATTAGTGTGAAA
>JAPFFP010000080.1:21092014-21106160 GCA_026153255.1 Solanum medicagineum | reverse complement strand
ATACATATATACACACTTTATAATTTTATTAGTACACATTTCATATACATTTTATATATACTTTTCATATAATAAATAAATAAAATATTCACCATACACATTTTTATACCTTAGATTTTAGGATTTGGCAAATTGAAACACATCACCTGTACATGGGATTGTGAATATATGTGGATCTTCCTTATTTGGAAACAACTTATTTTACAAGATAGCACTACAATGGTGTGATATATCTCGACATTTCAAGAAGGACTTCTACCAATAGAATGCATTTCAAAGAAATTTTCTACTGATGAAATGTTGATTCAGACAGTGTTGAACATAGACAAAAATTCACGACCCTAATTACTATTTTTTATATATAACATAGCAATAGATTTTATAGTAGTTACATATCATTGAAATTTAATTCTTCTTTAGCATTCCAATCTCTCTCATTATCCGTTCTTTGGAAGTTTCTTTTAACATTACGTAAATATTGAGTTTAGGTGTGATTATTGATGATCTCACTGGGATTGGTAGAATTTCAACAGTGATGATTATTCAATTTCGAATGCAACAAATCATTAAATTTATTGTAAATGCAATGGCATTGGAGTGAAATTCAAAAACGATGCTATTAATTAATTTGAGCATCTGAATATATGTATTGATCCTCTTGTTAGTAGAAATATTATGTTATAGTAATATTATTATATATTTTTAAGCATTAGTTCAAGTTAATAAGATATTATTTATGTGTCGCCAATACATTACTTTGGATTTTGTGAAAAAGAACTTCATCATGAATACAAAAATTCTAGTTATTTAATTAATGTTCTAAAATATTTATTGTTGAACAATAGATAGTCTTTATTTATTGATTTCTATTTCTGAGAAAATTATACATGTTTTATAATTCTACAATCATCAATATTTTTTAACTATGGTTAAAGTTAAAATTATGTGTGTTCATACATATCCCATGCATTCATTAGTTTTGTGTAAATATACTATGAAGATAAGTTCGATAGTACTAACATTTTTGGAGTACCAAATGGATGTTTCATTTGGATCCTAAGTAGTGTCGGAATCATAACTTCTTTTAGGAAAGATAATGTAATTAGGCAAACATATGATATGTATTTACATTATACAATTATAGTTTGAAAAAAATTCAATTTATTGCTATAGTTAGGGTTTTATTGTTGTTTTCTCTCTTCCTCTCGCTTGCATCTCTCCTCTCTCTCTCTCTCTGTAATTTTTTGTCAAATATACAATTACATATGTATACCAGTTGTATATATACAATTATTTTGATAGATATACATAGTCACTTTATCAGACATACATATGCAATTCGCCTCTCTCCACTCTCTGTCCTCTCGTTCGCTCGCCTCTTTCCTCCCTCTCTCAATCTCGCTTGCCTCTCTCCTCCCTCTCCCAATCTCGTTTGCCAGATATACAAATACATATGTAATTAGTTAATACAATTTGCCTCTCTCCTTTCGCTCTCGATCTCGCTTGCCTCTCTCCTCCCCTCCAGGTCACATAGCTGAGGTTATGTCACGTAATTATGTAGGCTATAGCTATTTGATCATATTAAATTTCAAGTCTTGATGTTCAAAATATGAAAAAATAAACATACAAAAGAGACGAGGGAGATTCAATATCTACTGTATCCATAAAAAAAATCATATATAAATATGTAATTTTCTGTCAAAAGAGAGTCATATAAACCTTTTCAGCCTTATCCGATTCCACCTTTGATCTTAAAGATTGATTTCTTTAAGCAAATAATACTTACTTGATCAATAGAAGTCGTCTAAATTTAGCAAATCAAAGCTTTCTTTTCACTCACTGATTTCTAACAAAAAGAAAAGAACTATTGCTGACATGAGGGCCTTATCACAATTCCTTGTGTTCATGAAACTATAATATACTAGTTTTTAGGTACGCGTTTTGTGCGTGTATCCATATTCCTTATATTTTTAAAAATGTATAAATATAAATTCAAAGATTACTTATAGAGCTTTTTACATTTTATCGCCACAAATTCAAACCCCAGGAAATGTTTGCATTTTTAAAAGTCTACGTGAAATTGTCTCCTTCATTAATTATTATAGATTTTGTAGCCAATTAATTTCTTACCTAATTGTCCTGGCTATTAATCTTCATCAGTTTTTTTGACAAATTAATGATACTAAATAGGAATGGTAGATAGTATGAGGAGTAAGAGAAGCCTGCATATCATAATTATGAATATTTTTTCATTTTTCGTACATCAACAATGTAAAATATATAGTTAGAAGTATGATTTATTTAAAGGGTAAAAGTGTCCATTAACTTTGAATATACATCTTAATAATTCAACTTTATTTGGGATTTTCCACTTTTAATATGGCATCGGCTATTAGCCACAACACTTTGAAATTGATGGGATTTAGGATGGAATCGAATAGCAAATGCACTTGTGGTTAAACAGGTCCTGCATCTCCTATTGCTTGTTCATTCTATAAGACTTCCTTCGTGTTCTTAATATAGGAATTGGAGCTGCTATATTCTGAAATGTGTTTTTTTCATTTATTGTTTGAACTTTGAAAAGAACAAAAAAGTAATACTCCTAGGACTTTCAAATGTTGATTTTGTCTAATAATTTCAAATCACAAAATGAAATTACATGTCCAAACGCCAACTAAGAGTATCATTAATTATGGATAGTGATATCCATAGCCAAAAAACCGCTTCTTAATGGGGCATGGTAACTATAAATAACTCTTTAACTCCACACTCTAGTGTATTTGTTGAGATACCTATGTACAGGGTCGAGTAGTTTCTTGATCCTCAGCTAATACTTCTGGATTCAAAGGTACGAGAGGAGGAACACTGGTTACTGCTTAAACCACCATCCATGTAGCTGCTTGCAGGTGAATTGTACCCAGAACATGAATGAAAAGCCCTCAAGTTTCTCCAAGCTTGAAACGTCAAAGAACAGTTTCTCATTGCTTCAGAGACTTGAAGCTTTGCAGGTTGTTCACATATCTGAATGATGTGACAACATACCAAGTGGAATCCCACATATATGAATGATGCTAAAAGGAGAAAATTTGAATCAAATAAAGGCCTTCCCCTTGCAACTAACAAAATTTACTTTGCTTCTCTAAGATGTTACAACCAAACCTTTTCTCGGTTGAGAGTGGCACTAAACATCATTTCCGAAAATCAATATGCACAATATGGCAGGTTATTGCAAGTATCTGAGAAATTTCAAGGGGCTGTAACCTGCTCTTCTTCCAATGCAAGAGGAAACGCTGGTCTCCACGTAGTGCCTTCAGGGCTATCCATCAAAGCAATACCTACAGCAGCCAAATCTTTTCGAATTAAATCTGATCTATCATATTCTTTATTTTTTCTTGCTGCATCCCTCTCTGCGATTTTCTGGTGAACTTGATCGTCAGTCAACTTTGCACGCTTCAAAGCTTTCTTCCTCAATTCTCGCAAAGCCTACATAGTCCAAAAGCATGGCTAAGCTGTGAGATTCCATACTATGATTATTCATCCAGAAGCTACAACAGGTGGAAACTTGATTGGCAAGAGGCACAAGTACAACAATAGGGTGCAGGAAATGTTTTTCTTTTTACTAATTTTTATGATGCAGGGAATGTTGATGCAATCTGGAATACACCATAAAGCACGTCACTTTGTGAATGGACTAAATGCATAAATTCTAGCAGCAGAGCTGGAAGCCACCAGATATTGTACAAGTTCGCAACAATTCCTCAAGATGAACGTTTGCTTGAAACGTGAAACTAAGGCCTGTTACAGACGTTTCAGTGTATACAACAATAACAACATACCCAGTGTAAACCCACAAGGTAGAGTCTGGTGAAGGTAGAGTGTATGCAACCTCACTTCTACCTCAGGTAGAGAGGCCTAGAATCCTAGATATCCAGATTGTGTACATTTAAACACCACAATCCGGACTAATCTGTGGAGTGTAAACTCAGTATTCATATTGCCTTCTTACTTTTACTCATCCTATACCCTTATTCTCTAGTTTTCACAATTTCAACTTCTAGTTGACTCTTCCATTAATTTCATCAATTAACACAACATCATCTGAAAATAGTATGCATTATAGCCACCACAGGGACCATTTCTCAGGACAAAGTAACAGCATACAAAATGAAATGCTTGAAAGCAGACAGCAAAAAATATTTAGCACCTCTGCGTAACTGGCTGGCACAAGCCCCAGAATTGCTAGAACATTCCTTATAGTTTTTTCTAAAGCAACAAGTGACTCGATCCGCAATGCCTGCTTTTTACCCTGCAGGAAAGCCAAACACAGCTGTCAAGGGAACCTTTTCCCAAAGTTTTTTGTAAATAGGAGATAAGAAGAGAAGCAAGTTAACTCCATTCAGGTAATAGAGAAATTGTAGTAAAATATACAACAAAGAAAAATGGATTGTCTGGAAATGGTAACATAATCTGAATCATAACTACCATAAGTTACTGGAGTGGAAGATTTCCCCACTTTTACCTTGATTCAAATAAAACCCTAGCATTCGCTAGGGCTTTAAGCGCAAATAAAGTGTGCACTTTAATAAAAAAGGAGCAATGGAAGAAAAGAAATACAAATATATAGGTTTAGTCGAAGACTAATAATTAGAAGCATGAATGGCAAATATCTAAACAAAGAAATTGAAAAAAACTATGATAAAGTGAAATATCAATTGTTTAGTGCCGCCTCTTCTAAAGAGCCTCATTAGCAAGAAAAAGTATATCTTACAACCTTGATAACGACCACTGAAGCGCACATTAAGCGAAGTTCTCACATGTTTAGAACCTCACTTTAGGGCTTAAAAGTGCTTTAAGCGTGCCTTTGACAACACTAAAATTCAATATAGTTCTTACCAAAAATGTTAAATGTCAATCAGTAACGATCTGAAAGAGACAAATATTGATTTGATTCATCAGGTATCAGTTTGACGATTTTTCTAACTGAAACTAAAGCGTAGTAATTTGGTTTGGTTCCTTTTTTCCAAGATCAGTTTGAGTTTATGGTTTTGGGCTTGTCAGACAGGCTTCGTTTTCAGACCCAAAAACTGGGCACCCGAATAGCATTAAGTAGAACAATGTCAAATATTTTAAGATTTCGTAATTTCAATTTTCTGCAGTTGCTCTATTTTACTCAGTATCTTATTCCGTATTCCATGATTGAATACTTCTGTTAGTTTGATTTGTAGTGTTAGAGTATGGTCTTGATACAAGTAAAATAGAATCACAAGATAACCCAAAGTTACCTAACAGAAATTGACATATTATCCAAATCGACTAATAACTCATCTAATTAACAAGTCCTAAGACTACTACAACACCTGTGAATCAACCACAGTGCAAGACAACAAAGTCAAGAACTCTTCCATGGTCAACAATGAAATAAATACAACACAAAATGAAGAAACAAAATATCCTTTATTATGCCCAAGCGTTTTAGTTTCTTAGCCATTTTATATATAATCTCCAGACCCCCTTAAGAACATAGAACCTGACTAACAGAGCATTGAACTAAATTGTGAAAGCTAAATGGGTCCTAAGGATATTAGGAGACAAAAGAAAATGAAACATGCAAAGATTTTTGAGAAAATAGGGCTGGGCATTTAATTTTCTTTTGTGCTGCAATGCAGAACTTGGATGGAAGAAAAAAGGATTCCTAAGGCCTAAGGGGCACCAAAAGTTTGTTTTCCAGTTTACCAAAACATTGAATCATGGACCTCAGGTCCTAAACTTGTAATACTTCCTCTTATCAATAAATCTTCTTTGTTCGGAAGTAAAAAAGAAGTTGGGCTTATGAATATTTCAACCATAATAAGAAAGAATATTTAGATAACCTCTTATCGGAAATAAGTGTGTATCTACACAATGTCACTACGATGTAAAGCTATTAACCATATTAAGCCTCTGATTACAACTTGTTATTGACTGCAACCTACTGCCTCAAAGAAACAGGTGTTTTGAGTAATTATGCAAGAAAATAAAGTACAGAATGAGAAAATCAGCACAAGTATGTTTCACGGGGAAAATGCTAGCTCAAGGGAGGCAAGACCACGACCTACCTCTCTTAGGATTTTTCCAAAAAATCCTCCCTAAACTCGAGCAATATAAGGTTACAACTGCCCTTGTACACCTAAGGAACTGTTCCCACCAGTCCCTACCTTTACCCTCAGTAACTCACTCAATCGTTGGCTCTTTCTCCTAACTTCTTCAACAACTCTTTCCAGTCGATGAAGTCCTTTACAACATAGAACTGCACCTACTACAATCAACCAAGGAAGTGATCAAGATCCTGCTTTGGGACTAAAACATCATATTAATTTATGCTAGGCCATTATGATAATATGCCCAATCTCACAAAAAAATTTCACTTCCCAAATAATTATGTGAGTGAAGTAACTATATAAATGAATAGTCACTTATTTGATTGATATTACCTTTAGAAAAAGAGAATGATAAAATTGTTAAACTAATACTTTTCCCACATTAAAGCATGACAGTGAAAACAAAGCATTTGTCACACTACTGTTGACTGCTGTAAAATTTTCAGCAAGGAAAGTGTTGATTGGCATTTCAGTTTAAGTAAAAATCGCTTTGAGTATGTATAGATAGGGAACAGGATGCTGATATGTATTTCAGTTGAAGCAAAAGTACCTTTCGTGTATGCAAGAGATCATTGATCAACTTCAGTGGGTCTGACATTGCTGCCAGTGCAACAGGAGTATGTAGATCATCTGATATTGAAGAGAAAACTTCATCTTGGAAATTATTTATACACTTAGCAGTTTCTGCAGGAATAGAATCCTTCCGACTTGCCTCATCATGCTGGCTGAAAAGATTTTGACAATCATATAATGCCTAGTACCAAAGACAACACTCAGGTTAATATCTGCTTAATCTGATATAAAGGACAAACTCATAAGCAAACACCAAAGTTAGAGGAATATCTGCTCTTGGATCATTCAAAATATAATTTATTTATTTTTTTGGTACAGGCAAATAAGGAATTTGAATAAAACTAAAGACTAATTTGGACAGAGGAGTGTCTTTTCTTAAGAGGGAATTCACAAATTGACTCCTAATCTCTCCTTATGACATCTTCACCATACTAGACAACAATTGACATAAGCAAATTGAAATAGAAGAAGGAAGAAGCATTATTTTTAGCGTAAGGTCAATATTTTACTAATAATGGAGAACTCTCTTGTACACGAGCAACATATCCAGAAGTAGAGAATCCACAACACAATATATTTCTCCACGAGTGACACATTTTTCTATACAACATCATGGATAACAACTGTTGATTTACCATACAAATTAGAGATTGTGAATCAAAGTACCTGATATATGTAATAAAGGCGATCAGATGCACTCTCAATCTGTACAATTGTGTAATTTATTGGAGATCTATAATGTGTTCCAATTAAGAAAAGCCTAAGTGCCAATGGGTGATAAAGATCAATCACCTGAAGAAAAACAACACATAGAAACATCAAAATTATCGAAAAGAACGGGACAAATAGCCAAATAAATATCAATTCTATAAATGATGCACAACTTTTCTCCCCAGTATACCTGCCGAATTGTGAAAAAGTTTCCTAGTGACTTTGACATTTTCTGAGAGTCAATGTTGACAAATCCATTGTGTATCCAATAAGTGATGTTGCTCTCCCTACAAGCAGCACAGCTCTGGGCAATTTCATTCTCATGGTGAGGAAACACGAGATCCATTCCCCCACCATGAATGTCGAAAGAATATCCTAAGTATGCAGCACTCATGGCGCTGCACTCAATATGCCAACCAGGTCTTCCTGGACCCCAGGGACTCTCCCACAAAGGTTCTCCCTCCTTAGCAGTCTGATGAGAAAATAGACATCAATAGCAGAAGTGGTCAAGAAAACATCAATTCAACTCTCCATTTCGCCGGTAACTAAACAGCAATCAACTCAGTTGCACATCTTTTCGAAGCTTGATGTATGAAGTCAAACAGAAGCAGTTCACAACAAAATATGGTAGACATTCTACCATTTACCATTTCATGTTCAGCAGAACTGCCAAAAACAGCACCCATTTCAGATTGAAATTCTGATATGATTCTTTCTTTTATTGAGGAGAAAATATTGATACAAGGAGAATTTTGGAAGGAGACAAAAGGAAAAGAAGTGACATCCAAATTTCTATATACAAGGTATTCCATTTTATCCAATTCACCTTTGCTCTTTTGTTTCAATTATATAAATCCTTGAATTTGTCCAAAATTTCTACGTAGATTTTGGTCAAAGTACCCAAAATCAGTGGATCAGACTGGGTACGGAGCTGACACTCATGTCGTGTCGAAACGGTTGAAGCACCGAAAAGTGAAGAGTCCAAGCAACTAAAGTGAAGACTTTCATTTAACGGGTGAATTGGGGAATACACCATTTCATGATGCGACATCTACGACTTTTTTTTATTGTTTATTGAGAATAATAGAAAGACAAAAGTGAAGAGAAAGAAGCTTTTGGTATTTTCACATAATGGATAAATGTCAGAACACTTCAAAACCACAAAACAATTAGTATTTCTGCCAAAAAAGAAACCACAGTAGGTAAAAGATGCCCCAGCAATGTCTTAGGAGTTTCTTTCCATATTTCCACTCGAGCTATTCATCTCTAACTTTTTCATAAAATTTAGTGACCAAACCAAATAGTCTATTCAAATTATTTCAGACTTGGTCAAGTGTTATCAAAAGCAAAAAAGCATAAAAAAGCTCTAATGTCCGCTTAGGCTTTAAGCGCAAATAAAGCAGCAACAACATACCCAATGGAATCCCGCAAGTGAGGTCTGGGGAGGGTAGAATGTACACAGACCTTACCACTACCTCATAGAGGTGGAGAGAAAAGTGCAAATAAAGCATGGGCTTTAATTAAAAAAAGGCTCGAAGGGAAAAAAAAATACAAATATATATGTTTAGTACAAGACTAGTAATTTATAAGCATGAATGACAAATATATGAACAAAGAAATTGAAAAATAAATACAATAAAATGAAATATCAATTGTTTAGTGTCGTCATTTGAAAAGCGATTTTTGGCAAGGAAAAGTATGTCTTAGAACCTTGATGACGATACTGAACCACACATTAAGCGAGGCAAAGCGCTCAACACATTTTGAGCCTCACTTCAGGGCCTAAGCGCGCCTTTGATAACATTAAATGGTGCAAGCTGAAGACTTCTCATTTAAGGGGTAAAGAAGGGAATACATCCATTCCGTAATGCTAGTGACTGAAAGACAAGACGAATGAACAGCTGACTTCTTCAAAAGTTTTTATAACATAAACATGCTTGTTTGATAATTTTCAATGCAGCAACTTGGAACAAACAAACCCATCTCTGGGACACGCTTAGAAAACCAAGTCATAACAAGAAAAATAAGTATCAATCAGAAAAGAACTTAGTTCAGATGAATTGCATACCACACATGGAAACCAAATTTTAACAGTAGAAATACGGTGAATAGCCTTCTTCCTTTTTTTCATATTTCTTTAGTGGTGTCCTATTTTTTCTGTATTTGCTTTTTGTTCTTTTGACATGGGGACAAAGTGAATGTGAAAGATATGAATATGTGCTTAAAATCCAACACAGGACACAGCCAATAGTAAGAAACTTTTCAGGCATAACTACAAATACTCACTTTCCACAAGGCAAAATCAGCTGGATGCTTCTTCCTTGTGTCTACTGCTACACGTTCTCCTGCCCTATTATCTTCCAATTTTCGGCCAGATAATGTTCCATAATCAGGAAATTTGTCTACAGAAAAGTAGACATCACCATTGATTCTGTAAGCACAACCATTATCGAGAATCTGTCGCAGAAGACCGCAAAAAAAGGTTAAACCTCAGTAGTAAGGAAACAAGAAATAACACTGCCTGGAATCAAACCAAGAATATATCAACAGCAGGGGATTGAAGGCAAGTCTAGACAAAGGAAGAAACTGATGCATGCACACCCAACCTAGCAAAGGAGTTCAAGAGCTTTCCATCAAGCCGCTATTTCGGAGGCCTGAAGGGGGCTTGGAATGAAGGCCTGAGACTCAAAAACCTACTAAGATGGAAGTACAAGACTCCAATTGGAGGAAGGACTCGCTTGTGATATGAGATGCTAAGCTTGACCACAAGTCAGAGATTGCAACTGCAATTCGAGTCGCATTTAGCCTAAAATCTCAGAGCTCACTGTTTGGAGTTGCGGAGATGGATGCAACCGCAAGTGGGAGATGCTACATCGCATACTACGTGGACAGTCTGTTCTGAGATGTTTTTCAATTTATTTGAGTACTATGTTTGGCATTTTCGTAAGAGTTAACCTAAACTATAAATTGGTGAGAGTAGCTCATTGGAATTGTTTGCTTGAGGGATCATCCTTCTTGAGGGTTGTCTGAGATAGATTGCTTGTTTGAGGATTTATCCCTTTGAGGATCATCTTATAGATTTTGTGCTTGTCATTGAATTCTTTATAGAAGGTTTTGGCTTTAATATAGCCATCGTTGTCTATTAGTTTCTTGCTTTGCTTGTGTCCATCATCCATCTTGTTCTTAGTTTTAGGATTTCCTTCCTAGTTTGATTACATCAGAAAACCAGTTCACAAGGTTCATACCATCAAGAAAGAAAAGATGGCAGAGAGAGAGGGAGGTACATCAAAAGCGTTATTCTATATTTTTACAGCTAAAATCGGGAATAAATTCTACCAACAGAAACAAAAGTAAGATCTAACCCCACACAAATAGGGCTTGCCCAACTCCATAAGGAGGAAAAAATTCCACGACTACCAACCAAGAAAAATCATTGCAGAAAGAAAAGCACAAATAATGAAGTAAAAACCTGCTGAATCATATTGATTATATTAGGCATGTGATCAGACACACGAGGTTCCACTGAAGGAGGAAGACAGTGAAGATAAGCCATGTCTTGGTGAAACTCTTCGCAGAAGCGTCTGCTTAATTTGATAGGGTCCTCACCCAGCTCATTTGCTCTAGCAATAATCTACAGAATTTGAAAATATCAGCCTCAGCTGAATAATATAAGCTGTAGCAATGATCTACTGAACTTTCCAATATAAAATAGCTGAATAATACTAGCTCTTGAAAGAAAAAACAGTAACTCGCCTTGTCATCAACATCAGTGAAGTTGCGAACATAATTGACTTCATATCCCAAATATTTTAAGTATCTGCCTAACATTTCATAAAGAAACAAAAGCAAGAGTATCTGATTAGTTACACACACCAAATTTCCAAATACCCCGAAATAATCCACGAATAATAACTAGTACATTGCCAAAACGATTCCAAACGGTTATTGTAAGTATCCAAAACATTTTAAGGAAATCGATCAATCCTAATCATCTATGAACTTTGATTTAGATATTCAATTTATATAGAAGCAGGAAAGGGATAACCTGTATAGAACATCAAAGCAAACATAAACACGAGCATGGCCAATATGGCTGAGATCATAGGCCGTTACACCACACACGTACATTCCTACTTTTCCCGGCACTTTTGGTATAAATAGCTCCTTTTGTTTGCTCATTGTATTGTGTAACCACAGTTGTTGCTTCCTCAATTCAGTCTCAGCTCCGTCAACGGCGGCCGTTGGCTTTGAATTTCCGGTTGTACTCAGGCATCTAGCCCTAGGTCGGCTTCTCGAATAGTGCTTGATACTATCGACGGCCGCAGCAATGGGCATTTTACGGCTTTGGAAAGGAAGCAACGGTTTGTAGCATTTTAAAAGCGTCGCCATTCAGAGTGGCGGAGGAAGAGGAGCCGGTGGCCGGCGACTTGCAGAAAAGCTTTATCTTGCTTAACGAGTGTTGCTGCTCTATTCCTATTGGAGAAGCCGACCTTGTTTGGATGCCTATCGTATTGTTAATTTAAAAAATATTATATATAAATATGATTTTTAATTTTGATTTCTATTGATATTTATATTTTTTAAATTTAGATGCACATAAATAGATACTTAAATTTATACTATAAAATTAAATTAATAAACATATGTGTCCTATGTAGTATAATATACGTAGGATATCATATGAGATATAAAATTATCATGAACGATCCGATATAAGACGAATGTGTCTATTTACTTAATTTTATATTAAATTTTGTTGACTTGTACTGTCACACTTTGAGAGGGTACCTTTGGCATAGTCGGCACTCAAAAACCATTGTTAGTCTCCAAGCTAACCACTTGGCATGATCACACATTCGTTCATTCAAATCAGCGAAAGACTTAAAATAAATAAACAATAAAATGGGCAATTCCAAAACTCAATGTATATAGGCCAACAATCAATTTCCAAATCTATGACACGAGAAGAGTTTTAAAGGAAATCAGTCAAAAGATAAAGATCTCAACATCAACTCATCACTGTCTAGTTTGTGAAGCCTCTATTTACTATTATCTAGATGGTGTCAGTGATAGGTTCATGGCTACCTCAAATCAAAATAAAAATACTAAACTCAAAAGTAAGAAAGACATAAGTGATATCTCCAAATGTAAGGGTGGATTCATCAATCAGCTAATAGAAGATAAGATCCTCAACGATGTGTTTGTTGATGATCTCTAATACTTGTCTCTACATCATGGAAAAAATGTAGGTCCAAATGGACGTCAGTATGTGAAATGTATGAATATGTAAAATAGCAAGAAAGGAAAGGACACAATAAAGGATACTTAACTTAAGAGATGAGACTCAATCATCAAGTGAACTCAAGAGACTCAATTCAACACGATAAGGAACTCAATCAGAATGTCATTTATATACATATATGTGTGTAGTCTAAAGTAAAAAATATAGTTTAGACAGAGACCAATCATATACAATCCAATTTAATCCAATCGGAGTACTATCAAGACTTATTTGAGAGCTTCTCTTATCCAACAACAATCACTTATGAACTAGTAATCGTACAACAATCTCGTTGATGTCGCTACAACTGCTCAATACCTTGCCAGGGTAGAGAACGAATCAACCAATCATAAATTCAACAATCAAGCAAGTCATCTATAGTTTCAGGGACTTATTAAATAGGAAACATCCAACTTAACTGTTCAATCTCCTCCTACATTTGGCGACGTAGTTATTGAGTCCGGATTGGACTTACTCTCACTCAATTTGGTGTTATATACTCCTCCCAAGACTTAATGCTCATAAGAAAGCAAATTCCAATCAATAAGTCTCTTATGGACTCTTTTAGTTCATCAATTCTCTCATAATCGAGCCTTTTGGCCAATCAACCATCCAAATCGATTCTCAATCACATCTTTCAAAAGTCATTTGAATAATTATTTACGAGGACTATCAATTTAATTATTTAAATCAATCATTTGAGTTTAATTTATGAGGACTCATAAGACCATCCAGTTTTATCAACTCTATTATCATACTCACATTACACTCACAATCGACATTCATCTTGTCAAGACTCTAAACTTATCTCTTAAATTCATTCATGCAAATTTTAATAAATAAAATATAGGGTTTATACTTAAAATAGGAGTTCAAATCATTTGTTTAAGAAATAAATTTATAAAAACATTTATTATGCAATATTAAGTAAAATTGTAACGACACAATCCGCTAGTAATATTGTCTGTTTTGGCCTAGGCCTGCACGACTTTAAAACGTGTCACTGGTATGTAAGGTCTATTTACTTATATACCCAGCATATCTCCTGTGTTTTGCCGATATGGTACTTCTCATCTCAAGATGGGTTATCAATACACCCCAACTCCCTCTATGGACTCAGTGTTTAAGGATGATTTCCGTCTTTTTAAAAGTTTTTTCACTTTGTATTCCGTATCATATTAGAATTTGACCAAATTTGAATTTGCACAAGAAAATCTCATGTTGAAGGTAAAACATTATCACCTAACGAAAGGTGACTTCGTTTCAAATAAATTTCAAACCTCAAGCATCTTTTTCTCCTGTCATGATATGTTCGGCATGAGGAAAATATTTTAGGTGAAAAATACGTAAATTTTTTTATTTTTTATATTTTTAGAAATTTATTTTTCTAACAAAATATTTTAAAAATCACTTGTATCAATATTTTAATTTTAACATATTATAT
>JAPFFP010000080.1:21069650-21091914 GCA_026153255.1 Solanum medicagineum | reverse complement strand
CATAATTTTAGTTTGAGACTATAAAATTTGAATTTTTTTTTTAAAATATTTTTGTATCAAGTTAAAAACCCAACAAATTGAAACAAATGGAACTTTTTCATTAAGAAGAAAGAAATAATTTTGTATCTCAAAAATAATATCAAATATTGGAACAATTTTGCATCTTAAGAGACTAGAGGAATAGACTTTGAATTAAAAAAAAGAATTTTTTTAATACCTTTGATTCATTTTTGACTTTAAGTCATTGGTGTACTTGAGCCACTCTTGCACTTATCACATAGGATTTCTACTTAATTTCACTAAAATATCAAGTCGATGTGAATTACGCCATAATCTAATTGATTTACCTCTAAACCCATTACAATAATACTAAACTAATGCTACTAGAGCAAAGCTAGGGAGCAGTTTGTGGGTTTCATCGAACTTAAAAATTTTGGTTCAAATTTTATATACGTCTTAAAGTAATTATATATGTACAAATTATTAATTTAAAATTTAATAATTTAAAAAAATTTAAATAAATAATTCATAATCTTCAAATTCCGACTTGACGTATGTGGCTATCCTTTGAAAACAAAAAAGAACAAACTTATGTGATCGGTGGAGTGTATTGTGAATGAGTGCATGATGCAATTAGTGGATTGACTACATTTGTAAGAGTGGACAATCATTCCACTTTGTTAGAATCCAACAAGCTCAAATGATGACAACCATATTGTGTTTATCATCATCAAAGTCATAATCAACATGTAATAAATAATGTAAGTTTGTTAACTACATTTTGCCTTAGTAATTATCATTTTGAATTAGATCAACAACAACAACAACAACATACCCAGTAAAATCTCACAAGTGGGGTCTGGGGAGGGTAGAATGTACGCAGACCTTACCACTACCATAAAAGTAGAGAGGCTGTTTCCTGGGATCATTTTGAATTAGATCATTAATATATATTCAAATTTAGTTCAAATAAAGATAAAGTTAATTGAGAATAAGATGATTATGAATATTTAAATATTTATTTCATAATTAAAAGGTTAATAAATTGACGAATACACACACAGTTTAATCATTTTCTAAAAATTAACAAACTTTATTAATTACTTGATAGACATTACAGAAGAAGGAAAAAATCATAGCAGATTTGTCCCCGTCTTAAATCATAGTCTCATCAACCTACGATCCTACCTTCAACTAACATAACCACAACATCCAAACAACATGCTATAAATTATTTATAAATAATTTGATTATTCATTCTCTGTAATCTGTAGTTTCTTTTTTCCTTCTCGCAGTTCTAACAACTAAAAAATGTCTATTACTGATACTTTTCTTTTTGATAATGAGAAACACTTCAAATAGTTTAAGCGTATTTTTGACCCTTTATCAATCATTATACTCAATATAATTTAATCTATTTTAATTCAAGTAATTTTAAGCAACTAATTCATAAATTAAAAAGTCAACCAATTTTGACTCTTCCAACCAGATTTTTTTTTCTTAAAAGAGAAGTTAAAGCGCTCTTAAAGAAATTCGGCCAATTTATATATACTACTTTTTAAAAAATAAAAATAAATACAGTTTGCATTAATTAATATATTGGTCCCCTATAAGAAGTGGTATTTGTGAGCAATACGTATCAAAATTATGGGACACTAATAAAAAAGAAATATAAAACCACTAGACTATTATATACTTTTTTTAATTGTTTTTTCAAAATTTTATATACCTAAATGTTTGAGAAAATAAATAGTCTTATTTATTAATAAATTATAATCTTAATATAATATTTTAATATTTAAATGTATGTTCATATCTAAACATTTAGATTTTAATGTGCTTGTTAATAATTATATACATATTTATGTATATACATCTTAATATTGATGAAATAAATACAGAATTGATGGGAAGAATATTAAACTTTTATGTTATTATTATTTTATTTTTAAATTTATTTGTTGTCATTCTTCCTTCCTTTCTTTTTTTATTAGAATTTAGAAGAAAAGAAAACGTCAATAAATGGTCGCCTTGAAATTTATTAAAACAAATGAGAGCCACATTTCTAACATTTTCGAACAACATTAAATAGCAAAAACATTACTCCTTCCATTCCTTTTTAATTATCACCACTTTTAATATTAAATTATATAAATTTTGATTAAAATTTTTAAATATATAGTTTTACAATCAATAATACTTTTCTTATAATTTTAAATATTTTAATTTTTTACAAAAATACTAAATTAATTTAATCTAATTTAACTTTAAAAAATAATTAAATTAACTTTTGAATAAGCAGCATAGTAACTAAAAAGGAACAGAGGGAGTATATATTTATAAAACTTAAAATCCATTATTTTTGTTCTCTTTTTAGCCATTTAACTAAATATATCAATAAAATATTTTATACAATTTCACTAGTGAAATCTTAAAATTTTATTTAATTAACTTTTAAAAATATTAAATTAACTTTTAAAATTAACACGAGACATATATATAAACCATATACACAAATACTAAAATGCTTAAAAGAACTATTTAAAGGAATCAACTCAAATATTTACCAACAAAATATTGAATTCTCTTTTGAATAGATACAAAAGTATTCCTAGAGGGTGGATAAGACAAGAAACTTCCAACAATTGTTATGAGAGGAAAGAGACATTTAAATTTTGAATCACTTATATAAATCCAAAAGTAACTTTAATTTTTTAAATATTATTTTTGATTTTAAATATAAAATAAGTATTTTTAAATACTCAATTTTTATGGACAAACAAGCTTAACTTAGTGCTTTATTAATTAGGAACGTCTCGTAGAATGTATTAGTAAAAATAATGCATATATTATAATACTTTACATATTTATTAGTATCTTATTTGATACGTTTAATTTGTGTATAACTAATACTTGCATCAATTGTACACTGTATTGCGAATTGAAGTGTATATTATTAATAAATGAAAATTCATGGCATAAATAACACAGAGAGATTTAATACATGCATTAGGATAGTTAAAGAGAAGGTGAGCTTGGAGCAGGGGCGGACCCACGTGTTGAGTTCCGGGTGCTCGACCACCCACTGACCCCAAAAAAATCTTTGTGCATCCATATAGAAAATATGAAAAAAGGTATAAGTATAAGTTAATCACCCACTGAACAAGAAGTTTCATGGGTGCGGTGGTTCTCCATGCCTTCTTAAGATTCAGACTGACAACAAATTTTTTTCCTTTGAGCACCCACAGTCCAGGATTCCTGGATCCGCCACTGACTTGGAGTAATTGATAAAGTTGTTGCCGTGTGATTAGGAGGTCACGAGTTCAAGTCTTGGAAACAACATCTTGCAAAAAATATAAGATAGGGTTGCGTACAATAGACCCTTGCGATCATGCCCTTTCCTGGATCTCGCACATAGCAAGAGTTTAGTACACTGAACCTGCCCTTTTTTATATCACATTATCCATCAATCTTTTTTAATACCTTTTCCATCATAATTATGGAGTATGTCTTTGTAAATAAATATTTTTATATAATGTATGATATTATTAATACATCAAATCAAATAATACATAAAAAATAATTTATGTATAATTAATATAAAATAGTACGTATTAGTCCAAAAAAATTTAATATTGTTTTTGTACACTTTAACAAACAATTTTTAAATTTTTCTGGTGTCTTTTTCTTCCCCACAACAACCAACTCAATTTGTGATGCATGTGTTGAGCTCACACGTGTCAACAACCAAATATTTGAACCAATGAAAGTTGTGATGGCCTTATATGATGAATAGATTATTTATTTTTAATTAAAAATATTAAATTTAAGCTTTCTATGTAAAAAAAATCATTATGAAATATCATTTCTGAAAATCTTATATAATATATATTAAAATTAATTAAACTTTAATATGGATATCGAGCGAAAAATATCGAAAGTAACACATGGGGAAATTTAGTGACTGTACTTTTGACACGTCCAAAAGGGTGTTGAGCAGCATAAAGTCACACCACACACGCCCTTTTCAACAACATTACATTTTAAGTACAACACGCTTTTAATTAAGTTCATTTTATTCAACTTTTAACCAACTAATTATTGCAGCACTTTAAAGTTTAAAATGGAAAGAGTTGAATTTTTAATTCATAATATATTATAATCGTATGAATTTAATAATAAAATGCAATCAATATTCACATCAAAATATTTCCCTTTTTCTTTGGAAATACAATCTTACTAGTATTGTCATTATCATAATATTTTGACATGTGAAATCAATGATTTATTATTTTCTTTATTTAAAAAAGAAGGACCTAGTTTGATTTGGTATGAAGTTTGAGAAAAAAGGAGAAGATTTTTTCAATCATATGATCATAAATTAAAGTTATGTTAAATGTATCAAAATGCACTTTAATCTTATGAGTTATAGCTTTAACTTGTCATGTGAAAAGTTAAAATTAAAGTTTCGTAAAAAAAAAGAATCATTCTTTTTGAAACAAATCAAAAAAGATAGTTGATCATTTTTTTAAAACGAAAGGAGTAGTAATTAGAGATGGTAAATAACCGATTGATGCTGAAGTTGAACGTCTCAAAATAATTTTGTTTGTAAAATAGTGGACTGCTCACTCGTTCTAAAGACAATCAAATTAAAATGAACTAAACAATGAATCATAATTTAATCTAATTAAAGTTTTTTTTCTAGTTTAAATATTTAATTATGTAACTAATATTTTTTTCTCTCATTAGAGTTATTTGTAATACTAAAAAAGAAAATACATGACTAGTTATTCTTTTTTATAGGTCGATATGAACTAATATCATTTTAACTTTTAGACGATCGATCTGAACAAATCAAAATAAAATTATTCTAATAACTTGTCCCAAATAAATAAATTGACATATCATATTTGTATACGCAACAAAAAATTCTTGTCCTCTCTCATTTGTCAACTTCATCAAAAAAGAATTGAAAATAATATATATGGTCAAATTATTGCAAATTTAGACCTACAATAATTGATGCGTGTTAGAAGATACTAGAAATTTGTTAAATTGCCAATATACCTAAAAAAAAAACTAACTACTTTTTTTTGTGGCACTTATTGTATGCAAAACATAGTAACAATATAATTAAATAGAAGAATTCCATAAATAACATTATTTGAGAAGAATAATGAGGTTTTAATAAATTGAAAAATGCGTCATATTATTAAAATATAATGAAATATATTATATTCATGCAGATAAATAATAATGAAATATACTATATTTGTAAATAATGATAGCGAAATACATCATATTCGATATTTCTACCTAATCATATCTATACGAATCATCAAACTATTATCATATTATGTAATTTTCGAAAATTATCACTATAAACACATAATTAAAAGATTGAATGAATTAAAAAATATAATTCCTTTTTAAAAAAATATTATTCATTTTAAATTATAGCTATAACTGATAACACAATAAAAAATAAATTGAGATCCTAACAAAAAATAAAAGGTATAGCATGATAAAAATTATTTTATAATTATAATACAACAGAAAATGAATTGAGATCCTAACAAAAATAGAAGTAGAACACCATAAAAATCATGTTCAAAAATTATTTTTTTATAATTATAACACAATAGAAAATAAAGTGAGATCCTAGCAAAAGTAGAAGGTCCTCTACTGCTTTTTACTTTTATTTTGTTGAAATCATTTCCAAAAGTTGTTTTGAGAATATTCTTGAAATCTTTATTAGTGAAAAATCCAATATTAATTACTTTTACTATTTTGTAAAAAACAAAGTACAGTATAATTAATTAGCTTGTCTATTTGTCAACTACCTCAACTCCCAACCTCAATTCCACATATAAAATAATATTTCAATAATTTTAATTTATGTTTAAATTTTAATTATATAATTAATTTATATCTATCTAATATATAATCGTGGAAAGACTCTTAAATCTTTGTTATTTGATAAACTTCTATTTCTTTTTTATTTGAATCAAGAAAATACTTGAAGTTACCAAGGAAAATTCTGATTTATCATGAATTCTAATTAGTGATAAAATTTTATACGGAATAGGATCTTTATAAATAAATAATTTATCAAATTACATTTCTAGTGAATTATTTATTTTTTATAAGTTTATAATTAAATTAAAATATTTCTCACTTTGATCACGTGCTAAGTTTATAATTAAATTAAATATGTGAAGAAGCTTTATTTAAATAATAACTTTTAGAATTTTTTTTATTATGCGACATAAATTGAGACGGTGAGACAAAGGGATTAGTATTTTTATTTATTTTTATTATTTCTTCTTTTTCTCTCTCTTATAAATATGCAAAAAATTCTCCTTTTTCCTTATTCTTTTTTTTTTAACTTTTAAGATCCATCCAAACAGAGCTTTAACTGGGCCCAAGATAAATTTCTGGTCAAAATCTCACACACATTTAACCCACCACCACCACAGCAGTAGCAGCAGACCGGAACCTCCTCCCTCCTCCGTCTGCTCCGCCGCCTTACTCCGATCAGCCGCCGTCCTCCTCCTCCTCCAAAACCGTGCTGTTAACACCGTGTTTGTTTGTTTGTGTTTCGAAATCTCAACTACCAAACAGCCAACAACTACTTATCTACTTATATACAACTACTTTTTGTTGGGGTGTGTGTGTGTGTGTGTATCAGAGAGATAAAGGATCAATGGAATCGAGTTCGGAGTTGGTGAGATCGATTGAATCGGCATTGGGAATGTCGTTGGGGAGCGATACGGTGTTGGTGCTACTTACGACGTCGTTCGCGGTCATCGTTGGGTTTGTAGTATTCTTCTTGAAGAGATCAAGTGATAGGAGTAAAGAAGTGAAGCCTGTAGTGTTCCCCAAATCCTTACATGTGGAGCCGGAGGAGGAGACTGAACTAGAACCTGGGAAAGTTAAGGTCACCGTGTTTTTTGGTACTCAAACTGGTACTGCTGAGGGTTTTGCCAAGGTATATTCTGATCTTTGACTTTATTCTGTATTCCGGTTGACCTCTGTTAGATGTAATTAGGAAATTTTAGAAGATATATAATTATGCTAAATTCAATCAATTATCACATATGAGTAATGGGCTAGATCCACTATGAGCTACGGTAGGCAGAGTTACCTACTCTCCTGCTGGTTTGGTGGTAGTAGGTGAGACAGTGGAGAGAGCTGAAGTTGGTCCGGATAAGATTGTTATTTAAAGAAATACTCACAAAAGAACTGTTATTTAGTACCAATTCCTAGATCCACCTGTTGATTGGGCCACTCGATTGATTCTTTGATGTTTATACGCATAGTGGTTCTTTCTTTGTTTTCTCTAAAAAAAACAAACTTGAGAATGAGGGTGGTGGATCATGTAGAAAATCAGTCACATTCATAATTTTCTTAATTGAATTTTAATAGATCAGGAGGTCTAGACTGCGGTTCAATCTGTTCATGCTGAGTTGTCTGAAAGTGCTTCTCTACGGTTGACTTATCCATAGATCTATTTTGACTTCATCTACATGAGCATCATGGGAATGATATTCCTGTGTTTTATGTAATTTTAGTGTTTCTGTTGCATTTCGTCTCTGCTATCATTTTCCAGTCATGGTATAATAGCTACGGAGAGTCTGGTGGATACTGAGCTTGTAGATCAAATTTCTGGTCTTCTTCCTCCTCTCTTGTTACTGAACTATTTGAATGGAAATGTTGAGTATATGAAGGGAAATGGATAATGGTGAGATCAAGTGGGTGCTCTACAATATATAATTCAGTTGAATTTCTTGCTAGTGCAAGTTCATATTGCATTTTAGTCTTGTTTTCAGGTTTGTTATTGCAGTACATATTGGTGATTTCATGAACATGCATGCTGTTCTGTTCAATTCAGTTATGGTTTATTAATGAGCAAACTGCTTAAGTTTGAATTTTCATCATTAATGCATTATGCATAATCAAGGCACATAGCATAACCCGCAGAAAGTTATGTACATTAGTTCCATGACTGGCAGTGATGGATATAGCCGGCTATTCAGCTAGGCTTTCAAATAATCTCATATTTTCTGCATGCTCACATCAGTCTAAAGACTGGTGGTTTGCGTGGTCTTGATTGGTTCGTAATGCTGTGCAAATTTGACTTCTCATCCAACATAAATGTCAAGTCCCATTCTTCCTGTTTCTGTGGTTGACATATGCTTTATTGCTGCCGCGATAATGGCGTTCAGTGTTCATTAGATCCAACACCTGGATGATCAAACCCCTCATTGCAATCAATTAGCAAGTGATTTCCTCTCCAACGCTTTGGCACAGTGCATAAGCAACATAACTTTGTGTACCTGAGGTGTGGCACTGTCATGTGTCCACTTCAGCTAGGCTTTCCAAAATCTCATCTTTCCTGCATGCTCACATGTCTAAACACTGGTGGTCTGCATGTTCTTGATTGATAATTTAGCATCATGTTTCCTGCCAGGCTTTATCAGAGGAGATAAAAGCAAGATATGAGAAGGCAGTTGTGAAAGTTGTGGACATGGTAAGTTGCATAACTGATTTATCTTGAATTCCTTGCTTTGAGTCTTCTTTTCCGATAACACGACTTTCAACTCTAGGATGATTATGCTGCCGATGATGATCTTTACGAGGAGAAACTGAAGAAAGAAACACTTGCATTTTTCATGGTTGCAACGTAAGAGATATGTTCATTTTGAATCTGTCAAGTTTGTATATTTTTATTTGCTTTAACTTAAGCATATAGTTGTTGCATAGCTCACATTTTTACATCTGATGCTTAGTTATGGGGATGGCGAGCCAACTGATAATGCTGCAAGGTTTTACAAGTGGTTTACTGAGGTAGAAAAAGGAGCTATGATAATCATTTTTCTTTAAGTATGTTTCTTTCGGAGCAGCTTTTCTTTGTGTTGAACATTATATTTGTGTTTTATAATTAGGGACAAGATCGGGGTGCGTGGCTGCAGAACCTTACCTATGGCGTTTTTGGGCTGGGTAATCGCCAATATGAACACTTTAACAAGGTATTTGCTGGATATCGTTATAGTATTTTCCACATTCCTGTTTTGTTATCTGACAAGGATCTTTTGGAACAGATTGGGAAGGTGCTAGATGAACAATTGAGTGAACAAGGTGTGTATATGTTGTTTTTTCGCTATGGCATATGACCTACTGTTCTTGTTTCAACTTCTAATGCTATATATTGAGCTGCTTGAAAGTAGTTGGATGATATTGCCTCATAAATTATGCCTCCACATTTGGCCCAAATAAACTGCATTGTATAATGGTGATTCTATTCATTTCCAACTACCATGAATTAGTAATTGAAAATGATTTTGTTTGTTTCTTGGAGCATCTACCATTTATTCTCTTGCTTTTGGGGTTATGTAGTCCTGATATGCTTCAATCTTATGCTTAAGTGAAGGATGAAGGTAAACAGAAACATCTTTCAGTTATAGCCAAGATCCTTTGTTCGCAGAGCCTCCTGTTAGAAATTTATAATCAGCCGATGCACAATTGACTTTCTTACAATTTGTTATCTTGTGATATCATCTAAATAACAAATTTATGCCATAGTTGGACTCACTCTTCTGCATCACAGGTGCAAAACGTCTTGTGCCTGTTGGCCTTGGTGATGATGATCAGTGCATTGAAGATGATTTTGCCGCCTGGTAATTTGTTCACTCCTTTGTTTGTTCTATTTGGGTATGTTCTTGGAAAGATTCTTTATGCATCTCCGAGATGATATGATAGGACAAATGGACAATGGTTTGTTTTGGTTATTTACCGTGGTTTTTTTACTTAGGCGAGAACAACTGTGGCCAGAACTGGATCAAATACTTAGAGATGAGGATGATGCAACTTCTGCTGCCACTCCATATACAGCTGCAATTCCTGAATATCGTTTGGTTATCCATGATAGTGCTATGAGTCTTGAGGATAAACATGCAGGCATGGCTAATGGTAATACCACATATGACATCCACCATCCATGCAAGTAAGTATGTGAATACGCTTCTTTTTCTGTTACTCTTTGGCTGGTTACAGATAGTTCTCCCTTTTTGAACCTTGCAGAGTAAATGTTGCTGTTCAGAGAGAGCTTCACACACCTGAGTCTGATCGCTCATGTATTCACTTGGAATTTGATATATCTGGCACTGGGATTTCGTAAGTTTGTACATCTTTTTCTGTCTAGTTGATGATTCTGTGTTACCATAATATTAGAGAGAGGTTGAAAGTAGGTGAAGCAGTTGATTATCTTTCTGTCATGTGTTCCATTCTATTCCTAGTGTTCTATCTTATTATCATAACATGTTCATTCTGAAGATGTTACAATAGGGAAAATTCGTTCTTTGATATGCTTTGCATTGTGTGGAAGATGCAATTAAGTTTTTCTTGCTGCATGTGGGGACATGCTTTAATAGTGATGGAGAAAGGTCTAAGGGGTAGTCTGGTGGCTCCCTATCCTTTAATGGCTTTCCATAACAATTAGATGTATCTCTATATGTTATGCAACGTTGTATAATAAAATTCGGTGTTCTGTTAGTGAAGACAAGTTTTGCATGGTTAGAGTTCAATTGTTTTGTTGTGTGCTAAGTCTTCTCATCTAGGGATGGTTATGCTATTCTGTTTCTTTATATATCATTTGTTCTGAACTGTGAGAGCTATTATATCGGTGCTTCTTACATTGCATACCTGTAATCATGATGCCATGATGATTGTGTAATAAGATTCTGTTGTGTAATGCATCAATTTCTTCCAATTCTCAGCTATGAAACAGGAGATCATGTGGGTGTTTATGCTGATAACTCTGAAGACACTGTCGAGGAAGCTGCGAGATTGCTGGGGCAGTCACTAGACTTGGTATTCTCCATTCATACTGACAAGGAGGACGGTACAGCTGGTGGAGGCTCATTACCCCCACCTTTTCCTGGTCCATGCACTCTGCGTGCTGCACTTGCTCGTTATGCAGATCTTCTGAATCCTCCACGGAAGGTGTGTCTTCATCAGAGAATACATTTTACTTACTTTAAAGGTTAATGTTGGTGTTGCTTTACTGATGATTCTAAATGATGTGTTTTCAGGCTACTTTGGTTGCACTGGCTGCCCATGCAGCTGAACCTAGTGAAGCAGAGAAGCTCAAGTTCTTGGCATCTCCACAGGGCAAGGTGAAGTAGTTTTGATTATGCTGTTTAGTTCATTCAATTGTTGTCCTGTGACTTGCCATTGACAGAACATAGAAACCCAAGATGTTAAATCGGTATCCTAATATACCCTTGACTTTGGTTTCATTCAGGATGAGTATTCTCAATGGGTTATTGCAAGTCAAAGAAGTCTTCTTGAAGTAATGGCTGAGTTCCCTTCGGCGAAGCCTCCCCTTGGTGTATTTTTTGCAGCAGTTGCCCCTCGTTTACAGCCTCGTTACTATTCCATCTCATCATCTCCTCGGTGTGTAGTCTTATCTCAATACTCTGGCAGATATAGTTTAACGGATCCCCAAAACACAAATGCAGTATACTCGGCCTCAATTCTGGTGAATTAAATTGATGGATCCTTTTTTTGTCATCTGTAGATTTGCACCTGCTAGAGTCCATGTAACCTGTGCGCTAGTCTATGGTCCAACTCCCACCGGCCGAATTCATAAAGGAGTGTGTTCGACTTGGATGAAGGTAATAAAAGAATCTCACACATGCATCGTCAGTATTCAATCTTATTAAGTTTCCTTGCCCTTCTAGTTAGTTTTGCTCTTTATACAAAAGCAAGTAGGTTTTGTACTAACATCTTGAGCTCGTTCAACAATAAACAGAATGCAGTTCCTTTGGAGAAAAGTAACAATTGCAGCTCTGCTCCCATTTTCATTAGGCCATCTAATTTCAAATTACCATCCGACCCTTCAATTCCAATTGTCATGGTGGGGCCTGGGACTGGTTTGGCACCATTCAGGGGATTCCTGCAGGTGCGACGGTTGCTTTTTATTTTTTCAATAATTTAATATTGCCTGTTCTGGTGCAAATGCTATAAGACAGATGGATTTTTCAGGAAAGAGCAGCATTGAAGGAAGATGGGGTGCAGCTTGGTCCTGCTTTGCTGTTTTTCGGTTGTAGGAATCGTAGAATGGTAGGTTATGACTGATCCATTACGAATATGTATAACTGAGATGTCTGATGAGTGATACTATCTGGTAGATAATCCTTTTGATATTTGGTTTTAGGATTTTATTTATGAGGAGGAGCTTCAGAGTTTTGTGGATCAAGGTGTAATATCAGAGCTGATTGTTGCATTTTCAAGGGAAGGGCCGCAGAAAGAGTATGTTCAACATAAAATGATGGAAAAGGTTAGTGTGCTGATGAATATAAGAATTGAGCCCGATTGTTGTAAAGCTAAGTGATTCTAATGCAACTTGTGATGTATGAGCAGGCCTCCCAAGTTTGGAATTTGATCTCCCAGGAGGGATATCTATATGTATGTGGGGATGCTAAAGGAATGGCCAGAGACGTACATCGTACACTCCATACCATAGTCCAGGAGCAGGTATCTACTACTTAACCCAAAAGTAAAAAATATAGTGGATGATTTGGTATCCGATTGTACCATGAATAATCTTATACTCGTAGTATTATTTTTATATCTGATTTGGTTATCGTGTTTAAATCAAATCCAGGAGAATGCCGACTCATCCAAAGCAGAGTCTATTGTAAAGAAACTCCAAATGGATGGAAGATATCTCAGGGATGTGTGGTGATCAACTTATCGGCAAGGCCTTGGTCCATTTGTTTTACTTGTAGCGAGCTTGGCAAGGTCCTCTAGGTTGCTTTGAGTTCAGCCAGAAACGATTACAGACAATAGCTGAGGTGTGGATTCACTGCAACAAATAAGTTTTGTTCACTAGGTTGGTGGTTGCTCTTTCATTGGAGCAGATAATATAAAATACCTTTAAAATTCTGATCAATTTTTTTATAAGAGATTCAGTATTGATACAAAAACTATTATATGTAGTTGGTCAAAAACAAATCCAAAATCATGTTGTAAACTGTCCCAAAAGGGTCATGTAAGACTAGCTGTACAAATGAAGGGAGGGTAGAATAAGTGTGTTGCTATGTTGCTGTCCCTTCTAAATTACACATTCAGATATCACAATTCTTGTGGTGTTCATCAATTTGTGTTTGAACACATGAAATCCTGCTTTCACACAGACGAGAATCTACGTCTACTTATTTTGGGACGAAGCATTGACAGGTGAAGGTCACGATTACAAATGCAGCAGTATGAATCTGAATTGGGAGTAATCCATTCATGATTGAGTTGGGACTTCCAAAGTGTTTTACTAACATCCAAGATATTTTTGAATAAAAGTAGGCAGAGCTATACTATATTACACGTTTTGAGCTATTCTATATTATTCGCAATTACTACAAAAATTATATATAGTAATTAAACGATTCTAACGAAAATAATAATAATGTTTTCCGATTACTTAAGATCTTTGAAAACAAAGACCGGTTAATTTGCTTCAATTTGGTTTTTCCTCAAACTTTGAATTTTTTTTTTTGATTAAAAACCAAATGAAAAGAATTTAATAAGTGCCTATTAAGGCGAAAAAATATTAATGTTGCTTCAATTTGGTTTTTCCTCAAACTTTAACTATTCTCAATTTTTTTTTGATTAAAAATCAAATGAAAAGAATTTAAAAAGTGCCTATTAAAGTGAAAAAATATCAATGTACGTCTTATTTATCGAAAGAAAAGAGGATAAAAGTTATAGTAAACTCTTTTTTTTTTCAAAAAAAAAAGATTTAACTCCTTTTTCAACCGTAAGTTATTTTTAAAATAAATTAATTTATAATTTAAAAACTCCTGCCAAATTTTTATTTTTACCTTTTTAATTCATCGCCGCTGCTTTGTGAGACTTCAAAAAGAACAAAACTTGAACCCAGATTGAATTGGGTCAGTTACAGAAGTCACCAAGAATTGAAGCTACATCTATCGACCCAAAATCCCTCTTAACTGGAATTCCAAATAGTAAGCATTTTCTTGATCTATTTTCCTGTTCTTCTTTGGTATAACTTACAGTATGCTGTTTGTTTTTAGGAACCATTTTGCTCATTCCTGGTCAAAATTAGCTTTTTTGTGTAGTAAAGATCCCAACTTTAGTAAAATTACTTGCTTGAACACTTCATATGAGCTGTGTTCATCAAATTCTAAGCTACTTTTCTCTCATACCCACTTTGGTATCTTAGCTACAAAACCATCTCTATATGTGTTTCTGCATCGATTGTTTCCTGTTAGTTTCTATTCTTCAAGTGGACCTGGATGGCTAAGAGGACCCCCATCAAGATCTTTAAGGAAAAGGATGAATAGAAGAGCAAGAATTGCAGCAATGCCTGTTCTTGATGAAGTCCAGTTTCAAAATGCTGTATCTCAGCTTCCACCTAGATTTACCCCTGAAGAACTGAGGAATGTCATGGTTTCACAAAAGGATCCTTTAGTGTGTTTGGAGTTGTTCAATTGGGCGTCGAAGCAGCACAGGTTCAAGCATGATGTTTCGACCTACCATGTCGCCATACAAAGGCTTGGTGAAGCAAATATGTATAAAGAAATGGATGCTATTGTTAATCAAGTGCTTGCTGTTCCATCGATTGGGTCTGAGGAACTTTTCAATTCGATGATTTATTATTTCACAGAAGCTAGGAAGTTGACCAGAGCAGTGATGATATATAAGCATATGTTAAATAGTAGGAAATTCGATTGTAGGCCGTCGATTAAAACTTATAATATTCTTTTCATGGCGCTTCTTAGTAGGAGGAATAATTCATATATAAATCACATGTACATGGACACTATAAGGTCTCTGTTCAAGCAAATGGTTGATAATGGGATTGAACCAGATATCATTTCCTTGAATACTATGATAAAAGGATATGTGCTTTCACTTCATGTAAATGATGCCCTTAGGATATTTCACCAAATGGGCGTGGTTTACCAGTGCCAGCCTAACTCATTTTCATATGATTATTTGATCCACGGGTTATGTGCACAAGGAAGAACAAAGAACGCTAGGGAGATTTATGATAAGATGAAAAGCAAAGGATTGATACCTAGTAGTAAATCATACAACTCGTTAGTAAACTCTTTGTCTCTTGGTGGAGAGGTTGATCAGGCTGTGAAATTCTTGTGGGAGATGAATGAAAACCGAAGACCAATTGACTTCATCACCTTTAGAACAGTAATTGATGAAGTCTGCCGGCAAAAAAGTATGCAAGAAGCTATTGGCTTGTTGAGGGAGTTGAAAGATAAGGACCTTGTTGATGGTCTTACCCATAGCAAGCTTCTGTGTGAACTTGAAGATGACATTGATAATTTAAATGCCAGAAATTGTTAAAGGTATTGCTTTACATTCCTTGATTATTTATATCTCCTTCTAATCGATGATAATATGCTGCCTGTTACTGTATCTGAAAGCTCCATAGCTGTCATAGAATGTGGACATGCTTAACTTGGTACTGAGGTTGTCAGATGGGTGTAACTTCACAAGAAGATAAATTTGGATGAACTGGCAAGTACTTTAATGTTCACCTAGTCTAGTATTCTCAGAATTCCATTGAATAAACAAATGACTCTAAAACCATCTCGTTTTCTCTTCATTTGGCTGACTGCTATGGACAAGAGAAATAATGGATATTTTTGATGTATACTCTCTTGTTCTCCATGTGATCAATAGCATGTCATAGTTGCACATTGTTCAAAGGACATTATTAATTGAATAAGGTTTGTCTAAATTGTCTCCCAGCTGATCAACATCAGTTCACTTAGACATTTTTTTCTTGATCAAGCAAAGATTTTATTCATATGATTCTAGCACCAAGATGTTGCTGAATAGTACAACTATCAAAATGTTAGAATGAAGCTCAATTTTGTGGCGCGTCTGTAAAATCTACCAATTTCCCTTCATCGTACATCTCAACAAAATTACTTCATGTATCCAAGTTCCTTAAACATTTAAACTTCGACATGTTGATGGAAATAGCTTCGCCTAATTCCTCAAATTCCTTTCGCTCTAGAGAGTCCAATATACACAACCAGGGATGGTCCTCCATATATGTTTAAGCTTTGTGCTCCCTTTGAAGAACTCCATCATTACATCAGTTTCAGTAGAGAACTTATAGAACTGGTAGTATCTTTCTGGTAGATTGGATACTGTTGCTGCGTTGAATGAGCAAAATTGACTTGGTGAAAAGAACACTAGTAACACTTCAAACCTCAATTAAGGGAAGTTTCTGTAAGTTGAAACATGAAGGTCTGTCCCTGTAATTATCAAGTACCACAAGGGTCTAAAGATAACTGTTCTAGAATTTATTACGTTAAAAAAATTCAGTAATGTCATTGATTGGAAAGGAAATAAAACCTGGTGGACGTGCCAGAATTTCAAAGTTCTGTGAAATATGTGTGTGGATTTGAGCATTCTTTTCTACTTTTAATTGTTGGCCTGGGAGGTAGGAGGGAGGGAATAAATTTACACACCTATATTCTGTTCTAACCAAGCACAGCAAATATGATGTTGAGCATTTTCTGATGCTGCAGCTAAGCTAAAAAGGATAATCGACATGGTGGCTTGGGGGAAAACAGTTTCTACTGACAAGAGCTGAACTCACAGAGTGCTTGGCTTGAAACTTTGGCAGGTACATTCTCTAATATTGCTTGGAAGCTACTGTTGCTTCCAGTTTTTTTCTTTTTCATCTCGTTTATAACATGCCTGGAAATGATGAACTATTGAAATCTTTTGAAATTTCCTTTTCATGTCCTAGAAAGAGCTGTGAGCTGGTATTCTCAGACTCTGTCTCTATGGTCTTTTGTGTCTTCTTTTGTGTATAGCATTAAAGTTCAATGACATCTTTTTATCGAGGAGGCAAGTGTTCTTGAAGAAGTTTTCCTTAATGTGGACTTTTATGAAACTCTTATTCACAGGGAAAAAGCTGAAGTTGAAAAGTTCGTGCTAAACATTTTATTTTAAGTTTGGTGAATTCCATGTCCAGTTATGTCTATATTCCCCAGCTTGATCACACCTCATTTACCCAGTCACTCCCTCTCGAGATGAAGTTCACTGGTTAGATAATACTGGATGAGAGAGTTACTAACTCATGATTTGGTGAATTGTTAAGTGGATAATTTAGCGTTGATTTCCTTGAGTTAAAAGGGAAAAATATATGTTTAAAGTCTGGATATCAAATTCTTCAGTGCTTTTTAGTTTCTTTTTAACTGGTAAAATAAATTTTGGAATGGATTGGGTGGTGAAGAGAAATGGAAGATGCAAGGGCACTATAGCAGGAAAGGGGAAGCATATTTAACTGACAGTACTAGTGGTTGGAACCAGATCATGTATGATTACTGCAGCATTAGGATCTGCACACAGTATTTGTGTCATTTTAGGAGCTACTGAACCCAAATGTCTGCAAATGAACCTTTCAATATGACCAAACTTTTAGAAGATGATAATGCTGAAGGAAAAGCTATAGTTAATTATATTTTTATTCTTTGAGGTTCCAGTTAAATTGACCCTGGATCTTTTAAATGTAGTGCATACTTATTAAACAGTTTGCTGGTAATAGTTTTCAAATATCTGTGTGAATGCAATACTATAATTCCGTAAAGGAATGGCTTAAAATTAACATGTTGCACCAAAACAGAACCCTTCATTAGAGCTCATGTGTGATACATCTTACTGAAGTTCTCTTAAATGTAAAATTTACCTAAAGAAAATGCGATCCTTTGCTAATAGATATGTTCTATATAAAAGAATTATATCAAACGGAATTCCAGGTACATACTAATTGTTTTTGGTTCTACATGGACGTGGCTGCTTCGCTGCACAAATTTTCTTTGCATGACATCAGAAAACCAGTGCTTTTGCTGCCGTTAGCCAAAAACTTATAAGATAGAAAAATAAGAAGTGCGTCATAAATAAGAAGTTGCATCATAACAGAGGTAAAAAGTAAGAGCAGTGCAAAGCTGCAAGTTGAACCATTAATGTCTTAAAGCTTTGATTACTTTTCTGGATAGCATGGTCGAAAGGATGACAAGTTTTATCTGCATCTTTGTATGAGATTATGGAGCAACTATCCTAACATGTGGAAAAGAAGTTGCAAGTTTTACCTAACATTAGGCATGTAATAATTTACTTTAAGCATGGTGTATTGTACATTAGCTTGTCAACGTTTTCTCTCTTTTGCACCTGTGCTTGAAGGGTGATATTCTGTTGTAGAAAATTCACTGACTAGCCACTTATCAACAATAACAACATACCTAGTGTAATCTCACAAGCGACTAGCCACCTATCAATAAACAAAAAAAGTAGCTGGAAAGCATGGTAAGTTATCTTCTAATTTTCATATGAAACTTCAATCAGGTGATTGCTTATCTGCCATATGAGTACTACTAGCAAATCTGAAAATTAAAATTTGCCTTATGCAAATGCCAAGGAGAGCTAGAGAAACTTCAGTATATAACGTAGGGGATATTTTTTTGTGTCTTCTTGATGATGTCTGTGATAGTCCTCTCTTTGAAAACAGTCATGTCACATCAGAATTTGAACTGTTGTACCTACTCCCAGGCAAAGGTAGTACAACATGGGATGTGTGGTAGCTGTACTCACAGGTTCAAATCATGCTAAGGAACCAGGTCTGATATTTAGGAGGAAGAGAAAAACAGTGGCGGGGCCGGCATTTATCCACTGGTTTCAAAACTAGATAGCAGAGACATCTCTTATCGTAACTAATCTGAACTGTTAGTATCTTTTTTTCTTATAACCGAAAAATCCCTGAGCGCTGGTACAGTTCGAAACCTTATGGACAATGGAGCCACCCCTTTACCCTTTCATATCTTAGAATGCAGCTAATAAGAGTGCACAATTGAATAGGCAAATGCTGCTAATTCATGATCATTACATAAGTAATTGGCACAGAACCTTGAATTAGTGTCGGACATGATCTTTTTAATGTATTCTGTTTCTGTTCTTTTTCTCTGTGATGTTAATTGGACAAACAGTCTGAACTGTTTTTCACTCTTTTTGGAAATCATAGAATGAGAAAACCACCTTTAAATATGTTATTTTGAAATCCTCCTCTTAATTTATGAAAAGCGAGAAGAAAATGGTGAATGTTTTCTTAAAGATGATGTAGGTATTGTCATGCTCTGTATAGTTGTGATATTTGTTTATGGCACAGCACATAGATTGACACCTTAACGTGGCTTCAACTGACAATTAAGCACCCAAACTCTGGAATGCACCTCTAGACATCTTAACTCGGCCTCGTAAGCACCCAAACTTTGAGAATGCGCCTCCTTGAAGTGTCACAATGAAGGTCGGGGCTGTTCACTTGACTCCCCAGCCGGTTCCTTTTCCCATCAATAAACAAATATTGCCTGGTACATATTAGTATCAGACAACTTTGTCCATCGAGCAATAGTAATATCTCACATGAAGTCTAGTTTATCAAGGGGTGCCAAAAAGAAGTCATTTTTCATGGAGAAATTAGAGTAAAGTTTCCTCATGTATTTGCATCTAATATGGATGGAATGAGAAGCAAGAGTGAAGAGACAAGATGAATCAGTTCAAAATCTTTCTTCTTATGAGATAGACGAGGAAAATCTTGAAATTTATGATTTACTGCAAACATTTCTGTCTTTTCTCAAATTAAAATCTTCACTAAAGACATGTTTATCTCCTTTCATATTTGGGATTTACTTTTTGAAAATTTTTCAATATAATATACTTAGGATTTGGTGATACAACACGTGTTACTTCTTATATTTTTAATCAAATATAATTTGATTATGGATTATACTTAACTAGGCGCCACCATTATGTACGTAAGACTACTTAGTCGGAAGATTATTATTATTTTTAGTAATGTTACTTACTATAGTTGGAAGATTATGAAAAATAATAAATGCCGACATAATTTATTATTTTAATAATACCGACAGTACTGTAGTCGAAAAATTATTTAAAATAATAATTTATTGTTTTTAATAATATCGTAATTGGAAGATTATTAAAATAATATTATTTTTAATAATCTTCCAACCTATCTCAAATTCTATTTAAATTCGAATTCAAATACTACATTAATTTTGTAAAAGAAGATATTTTTATTATTTTTCTTTTCTCTTGACTTCTTTAAATAAAATTAATTTTGATGTTAGCTAAATATTTAAAATCAATGGGACGATTTTATTTTTCGTTATTTTCCTCATTTATCTTCTTTCCTTTCTTCTTTTTTTTTCTTCTCATTTATCTTTTTTTTTTTTTTCATACTCCTCTTTTCCTCAATTATCTATGGTGAATTTCTATTTTTTTTTACGAAGAGAATTACTGTTTTTAGATTATTATTATTAAAATCAAATATATTCAAATATATTTTATAATTGAAAAGATAAGCTTATGAAACAATAAGAATTCATTTAAAACTCTATAACCATGACTTTTTAGATTTAGTTACGCTAATGACTCTTTTTTAAAAGTCCACTATTTTCAAATTCAAAATACTTTTTATTTTTCAAGAAAGTAAAATTAAGGGAGGTGAGATTTAAAAAAAAAAATTAAGGAATTTTATTCATTATGTCATTTTCTATCGTGTAATCAAGAAAGAAAGAATCTTAATCGTGTCATTTTTTATTAATTGAAAGTGTGAGTTACAAAAGGAAAAAAATAGCAAATAGAGGGGTGAGATTAAAAAAAACTAAGAGAAATATAAAAAAATGTATTAAATTCATTAATTGCAGCAACATATAGTTAAAAATTCAGTTTAATTAGAAAATAATGTGGTTTTTTTCCGAAAAGCGTCATGAAAGTTTTTAAATGTTGTACTATCTATCTTTTTTGTGGATATTCTTCTTTGCTTACCCTTGTGTGGTTCTTCTTTGTCTTCAATCCTTCTCTCTTTCTGTAACACCTGTGAAAAGATCAAAATACCTCTAGAAGTGACCTTGCGCGTAACGTGTCTTTCGATGCTTCATTTGAAAATTCGAGACCGGATCGAAAAACTGAATCAGAAAATGGTCTTGACTCGACTCGACTTTAACGCGAAAAGACGCAAATTAATTTTTTCCAAGAAAATAAAAAACAGTGGGGTTTCTGCACCCTTTCCGCGACGCAGAGAGGACGCGGAATCACACTTGTGCTTTTCTGAAAATTTGACGAAAAACGAAGATTTGCGAAAAAGTTGAAATTAATGCGCACTAGTGTAATTTCGAGGCAGTTTTCTTCTTTTAATAGGGAGGGGCAATTCCGACTATTCCCACACTCCCTAATCCTAAACTAGTTAGTTTAAGACGAATTTTAAGTCCAAAAATGCCTATTTCATTCATTCGTTCAGGCAAGAAAACCCTCTCAAGAATTCACCCTCAAGAAATTCAAGAACGGTAGTAGAACTTAGGGATTCCTTCCAATTCCTCAAGAAGTCATTCCAAGGTATGTAAGGCCACCCTAAAACTATTATTTTCAAGAATATCTTTAGAAATAGAAGCTAGTTTTCACCCATGAACTATCAAGTAGTAATTGAGACTGAATACCCGTAAACTTTGAAAGTATGTTGATTTTCATGATCAATTCCATAGATTTTTGATGAATATATAATTCTTGGTCCCTATATGATCTAATTAGAGAATTGTTATCAAGTTTATATTCATTTATGATCAAGATTTATTATTGTTGAGTTTTCTTGGAAATCTTAATACTATTTCAAGAAAAGAGAAGACTAATTTGAGTACCTTTAAGCTAAGTTCAAGATGTGCATTTTTTAAAAGTTTATTTTTGCATATTAGCTAAGAAAATCTAGCATGTTTTGAGTCACTTAGTTGATTTTAGTTTTTCCAGATGAGAAAGCTAAGTAGTAAGTTGGGCTAAGTCTCCGAAAAATCAGATTTCAAGAATCTATAATTCTTTAAGTATGATTTATGTAAAGATATTTTGGGAGTAGTATTGAGCACCGATATGGGCGAGAGTAGAATTAATTACTCGAACTCATAAACTATGTAGCCAGTATAGCATAGGAGTGTACCACAGTTCCTCATTAGCCACTAATATGACCCAGTTTTGGGATGGATCCACTCCCCTACTTCTTCGTCCCCTACCCCGGCAAAGTACGGGACGGCTCTGGTAGTGTGGGCAGTGTGTTGTATCACCACGACACTATAGTGGTGGTTGTCGGTTGAAGAATCTCCCCAAGTTAAGAAACTATGTTTTACTTACCAGTTTTCAA
>JAPFFP010000080.1:21037851-21048400 GCA_026153255.1 Solanum medicagineum | reverse complement strand
GTTTCCATAACTTCAGAATCTACTGGGTCTTGAACATCAACTGGGTCGGGTTGAAGAATTTGTTGAATTTGCAATTCCTTTTCTCTAGCAATAGATTGAGAAACTGTAGGAGTTGTCGTTTCTATCTCTGGTTGCTCCTGACTATTGCTGATTTTTGACTGAACCTGTTGGAGAAAAGGTTCCCCTTCTTTGGCAGCTTCTGCTATCTCCTTGCTTTTTAGTTCCCAATTTTTAAGTGCCAAATAAAACTCTCCGCAAGAGTTTTAACTTCATCAAGTCCATTAAGAGCAGACATGTGAGGGTCACATGTTCCTTTAATGAAATCGGATTTAATTCCAGCAGCCTCTTTTTCTATTGCCTTTGGGCTTTGGCCCAAATTAGGCTTTAGGTCTTTTGAAATAGACCCGTCTCCCTTGGCCCACTCTCGCCTTCCTCTAGTTCCTGCAAATTCACGTGGGATCTCATGCTTCCTATGAGAAGTCTCCATCAAGAAAAACTTTCAGAAGGACCATCTTTGACCAGCGAATCTCTGTCACAGATCTTCCGTGCAGAGGTACGAGAAGAGTCCCTTTCTTCGATAACGACTCTCACCGGCGATTCGATCCATAGCTGCAACTTGAAGAGAAAACCCCCATTTCAATGGCGATCTCCTTCAAAATATTGTGACAGTCACCGTGTACCCTAATACTCGCCCATTTGAGATGGTTCCTGAGAGTGGTTTCCTCCTCTGTTTCGACCCATCCACCACATCGATCGCCGATGGTTTTGAATATGGTTTGCGACCAGAGATGCAATGGTAGACCTACAATTTTGACCCATGTCGAGTCGATTTTCTAAGACTCCTCTATGGTGGTAGCCAGCGGGTCCCACCAGTTGAGTTTGACTGGGGACTTCTTCCATTCCCAGCTCCCTTCCATAATTTTCTTTGCTTGTTGCATGGAATTGCACTCAAACAAGAAGAAATTGTTGCCCATCTCATAGACACTTGGGCCATAAGCTTGTTTCCAAGTGTTTTGAGACCACCTCCTGATGTCAGACAATGTCGCCTCCCCTCTAAATTCCCCCACCAAAGTTCTCTTGAGGACTTCATTAAACTTATATAGAGGGTCTATAATGCTAATGACTTCTTCTTTCAAACCACTAACTTTAAGTCCCTTCCCTGCACTGTTCTCCCACTTCGAATGCCTGACCATCTCGGCATAGGATATATTCTCCTCAGTGGTTCTAAACATCTCTGGGTTAATGTCCAGCTTGTGAGAATTTATAAATCTGGCCACCTTATCTGCAACCTCTACCCACCCAGAGTTGAAGTTAAATTTCGGGATTATCAAAACTACCCTCCGTCTTCCCCTCACACTTATCAGACTTATGTATCTTCCGTACTTATTATAATTTCGGGCACAGTAGATTTCTTCTATCTCATCTGTCTTCCTCCACCTGTGCACGAAATTACCTTTTGTACGAGAAGCTTCCCTTAGAACTCTTATTATCCATTCCATGGATCCCTTGTTAAATCTTGCCCTAGTAATTGCATTCCTACTTCTCTCAGTCCACTCATACCAAATTCCAGAGGTCCCCGTGATTCTTTCTATGTCGAAGGATTTGAAGCCGATCGCGAAATAAATGCAATTATCCATTTGTGAAAGTAGGCAGTAGGAAAGAGAAAGAAAGCTACCTCGTAAGGAGCTAGCTGAGAAAGAGATGAAGAGGGTGGTGGGGGCTGGGAAGATCCCGGCGGCCACCGGAAAAAAGGGACTCTCTCTCCTAGTAAGTAGGAGAGAGAGTGGCATTGGGAAATGTGTTTGAGAGCATTTTATTCTCAAGAGTGTATTCGATTGACGGAGGATTTTCGCTTAGCTCATGTTACATATGTTAAAGATAAATGTGGAACCAGTAAGGCCTTGTTTCATATAAATAAGATGATGGTATATATCCTCATCATCCACTTAGAAACAATGAGTGTAACTGGGAAAGGAACTTTTCAACGAATAGAGATTGTTGTGAGTCGGGTATTTAGCAACAACAACAACAACAACATACTCAGTGGAATCCTACAAGTGAGGTCTGGGGAGAGTAGAATGTACGCACACCTTACCACTACCTCATAGAGGTAGAGAGGCTGCTTCTTGGGAACCGTCGTCTCAAAAACCCATAAGCAAAATAAACTAGATATGAAAGACAAGGGATGAAAGAAAGGGAACAGAAAAAGCAACTATAGCGCTGTTCACGGCCTAGCTGTACCTACCGTCTTTTTTTTGGGATCAATATCAGCAATGCAGTTCATCCAACGATAAACTTAATCCGAATTATAGAATTATAGAGCTACGACACAATCAAACCCAAAAACACATAATAGTATGCAAAATACGATAAAATTAACATATATAAGACGGATAACAGCACACAAAATATAAAGGCACGAATAAACCTACTACCCTACTATACCCCACAGCCAGATATCAACCTAACCTACTAACCTATCAACCTGTTACTCTAATTCGCGACCTCCACTCCTTCCTATCTAAGATCATGTCTTCGGGTATTTAGCAAAAGCAGCAAATCTGTATGAACACACTTACATTTCTCTTAGAATACCTTAATGGCCTAATTTGCCAGCGATATATGATTAATCCAAATGAAGCCTTTTATTATGTAAGGTCTTCGTCAGTAATGTGTTTCATAATTTTTGATAAGTATTGGCCAAGATTCAAGTTTCCCTGCTATCCAAGAAATACAAACAATACTAGAAATCATATTCAAATAACAAGAACATAACAGCAAGAGACTCTTACCAGTAGCATATATATCCTTCAAGTTTCCAATGGCTTGCAGAAACTTATCTTGTGCATTTTCTTCCACATTTGCACAACTATAGCCATAGCAAGGAACAAGCACAGCAAAGCTATCATCTAAATCATCATCATTACGAAATCCAGGTCCATGAGGCTCCAACCATCCAACTGACCAATCTGAATCATCAGACTCAGACCCTGAAACACATCCACCATCTGATGGCACAATAACAATATCATATTCCCTGTCAATCTTTCGTTCCTCACGACTCTGCCATTTCCGCTTACCCCTTCTTGATGAGGAACCCATGTTCCTCCTGTGGTCAAGAGGAAACTTCAAAGCATCTGATTCCCACAACACCGAATCAGGTGATGAATTTAAAGAAGAGCCATTTGAAATTTTAGGTTCTTGATGCTTTCCACTCCAAAGCAACCATGACAAGGGGGTGAATGTTAAGGCCATATCTTCCTATATACGGCTATTCATCCAATGCAGACACCAGCCACAGAGTCAGACAAATGTATCAAGATTCTGGAACCTTAATGAAAAACTAAATGAGTGATTTGTTCCTAATTTCAACAAAGATAATGAACACAATGAAATTAATGGCAAACAAACATTAAGACAGGTATGTTATGCTTAAGCCAATATCATGATTATCAATAATACACAAAAGTCAAGAAACTTTGAATCTCAATTTCATATTATAATAAAGCCATGGAACCCCAAAGAGAGAGGGATCTTCTTCCATTGAACCTAGCCTATGATGTTGCCATTATTCAGGTAGGCAAGACATCAAAAAGTTTTCTAATATATAAAACAAATAATATGAAACATGATTCAAGTTCTCTCCTTTTTGTCTTTTACATATGTATTAGCAGCAATTAACCTAGTCAAGTTTTCAAAGCATGTTCAAGATCATCTTAAATCAAAGGCAAGAAAATTGACAGCTAATAAAAATCCCAAAAAAATAGGTCATAATACAACAGAACAAACTAACATTTGACCCTGAAAAATAGCTGAAATTTAGCACCAGATATTTCAAGAAATAAAATAAAATAAAAAATTCCAATTAAATCAGTTCAACCAAACCCCCAGAAGAAAAAAAATCACAGCTTTCCAACTATACCTCCTCATAAACAAACAGAAAAATAAAATCTTTTCATTTTTTTTCAAAAATAATCTAATTTTAAGATAACTACAACAAAAAAGTTGCAAACTTTTTGAGATTTCCAGCTTGGGTGTCTCATAAAGAACCTTAAAAACTTTCCTTCTCCATCAAACTTGTAACATTTTAATAAAAGATCCAGTCACAGAAGAATCAAGAAAACCCCATAAAAGGGAACCCAAATAGAAATACTTTAAGCCAATGTAATATAATATACCTTGGAAACTCAAAACTCAGAAGCCCACTTCTTATTTTTGCTCTTTAATCTGAAAAAAAAAATATTGAAGGCAGTTTTCAATAATTCAACCACCGAACCAGAACAATTGATTTTACTAAAAACTATAAATAAAAAACAGCTATAAAACACAACAGCTAAACAGAGATTTTATCTTCTGCTTTGAGGTTTATGTGAAATGGTGGATTTGATTTTCTATTGGCTTGTAAAGAAGGTAAATGGGGGTTGATTTGGAACTTTTTGGAAAATTTGGAGTGTTGTTTGGATATGATTGATGATTACAAAGTTCGTCTCAAATTATTTATCGTGTATGCTTTTTAAAAATAAAAAATTATGCAGGTAAATAAATATATACTAGATAAATTAGTTAATATAATTATAATTTAAATTACGGCTCACGCAAAATATGTAACTGTAATTACAGTTTGATTTTGCATAATTCGCACGATATATATAAACATCGTGCGAGATTCGTGAATCAAATTGCATAGAGAAATATACAAATACTGTGAAAATAGATAGCATATTATATAAACGTTATACGGAAACAGAAAATTGTATAGCAAATTATACAAATGTCTATAAACACTGGTATATCTATAGTTACGAAATGTAATTAGCCAAACTATAGCTATTAAACATAATTAAGTAATTTTCGAGTGGCTATATGCAAAAATTTCTCTAAAAGATATTAATTAAAAGGATTTTTTTTTAAAACTATTTTACTCTATTGTATCGTCGCGATAGATAATTTGAATCAAATGAAGTAGTAGTTTAGTACTCATCTTTGTCTCAATTTACCTCGTATTTCATTCGTTTTAGTTTATTTGTGTTACTCTTCTTAGCATATATAAAAAAAAAATGTCTCTTTTTTTTTAATTTGGAACTCTTTAACAAGAATATTATATTTTAATACATTTTATTATCTATAAGATTATAAAATATTAAATAAATTGAAATAGAGAAGAGTAATTTCCACGGCATATTTGCAAATTTTTTCTTTTATTTTTTTTCCAACTGACACCTGTTTGCAAATATTCTCTTTTTTTGGTTCACTATAAGAAGATATTTACACGTTACTGACCGACAATTTGACATACAATCCTGTACACAAATATTATTTTCTTCGCTTTATTTTATGTAATATTATTTAATTTGATATAATATTTTTAAAAAAAATATTTTTATTAATCTAAAATTATTCATAAATATTTGTGTGATTGAAAATCATTCATAAAGATAAAAAGAGATATTTAAAGTTAATTTTTTTCTAATTCTAGTAAAGTAAAATTATTTTTCGGGACAAATTGAAAAAAAAAATGAATTGCATGAAATAAGACGGAAAGAGTATATAACTAGAAGGAATAATAATAATTAAAATATTATTTCTGAACGAAGTTTTAGAGATAAACAAGTTCCTGTCGACAAACATAACTGTATCTTATATTAATTTTATGTATAATATAAGAGTAGTAAATTACTCTAATTATGATAATGACTATGTTGATTAAATATTAATCTCTAATTTATTCTTGGTTAAAAAGTAATCAATTCTACCTCGCTTGATAAGCACTAATTTAAACAAAGAATATGCATAATACAAATCATAATATTTTGTATTAGTATTTGCCTATGTGGATTTCCATTAATCTTTCATTTCACTTACCTATAAATTAAATTATTTCCTCAATGATTAATGGCAAATCAATTATAATTGTTAGGCAATAAGTGCACATGGCAATTTTTGGTTTGAGGAGGACAAAAGCACCACTAATTGGCTATATATGACTTAGCAATTTTTATTAATTTGTGGCCTAAATATATATAATGGAATAATTAATATGCCACATAAGCTTTCAAGATGTTTATATCAATCATTTAAATGTAAATAGAATTGATAAACTCTAGAGAGAGTTCTAGAAGGGATTTGACATTTGGACAAAAACAAATGTAATGTTAATGTGACATTATGACAAATGAGAAAAATAACAATAACAATAACAATAAAATTGAAAAAGCTTTAAACAGTGTAATTTAACGTAGCACGAAATTTTTTATATGATGTAGTTTGATTTATTATAAAATTTATTTATTATTTATTTGAAATTTGTGATCTAAAATGATGGATAATGTTTATGTGGTTATAAAAATCATTTCATTAAGAAAATTGACATTTTAACATTAAATTATTACTCTCTTCATTTAAAAAAGAATAATCTAATTTGATTTGGCACGGAATTTAAAAAAATGAAGAAGTCCTTTTAATCTTGATTCGCCACTCGTTGACATATTTGAAGTTGCCCATGGGGACACATGGCAATTGCTGGTTGGATTAGGACAAAAACACCACAAATTGGTTTGATATGGATTAGTCCTTTGCATGTTCTGGCATTATTTCATGATTCCATATCATGCCATATGTTAAAAAAAGATCTTCCTATCAATAATTTGATTTTAAAATAATGAGAAGATTCACTAAAATTAAAGAAAATTCTAGAAGTGATGTATATACCTCTTTGATGTTGACATAGTGTATGTTATTTTTTGTTTATAGATAGTTGACAATTTTGTTTAATGTTGCGAATATTTAAAGTTTATTTTTTTAATTTATATATTATATTTGATTGGTAAAAAAATTGATTTCATACTGAGATCAAAGACCTAAACCCGAGCCAAGATTTGATTTTGACACCGAGTTGGGGTCGAGGTTTATGAGTTGAGTCTGGGGTCATGAGTCAAAGTTGGTCTCAACAATAGATTAAAAGTTTCTAACATAGAACCATAAATTTTTATATTTTTTCTAACTTAATAATGGAGAACTCCTTGAAACTTATGAATACAATATACTTTAAAGAGTAAATTTCATGCAAGGTCCCTCAAGTTTATGTTCATGTCACAAAAATCATTTTCTTTTTACAGTAAAGTTACTATTTTAACATGTCTATGTTAAGAATTCTACAAAAATGATGGTTCAGAAATAATTTCATTCATTCACTATTATCACTAGTTGTCATTACCATTGGCTATTATTTACGATCATCATCCCTAGCCATCATTGATTGATTTTTGATGCATTTGATTTTTCGCCTGTAAAATTACTAAAGAAAAGAACAACACATACCCAGTGGAATCCCATAAGTGGGGTCTGCGAAGGAAAAAAATGTACGCAGACCTTACCACTACCTCATAGAGATAGAGATAGAGAGGTGGTTTCTAGAAAACCCTTGTCTTAAAAAATTACTAAAGAAAAGAAAAGCTTGATTTTGCAAGAATCCACATTGTTTGTGCAGAAGGAACTTGAATATATTATCACCACAGGCTATACAACACCAAGAAAGGTGTGTTGTTTAAAGGTATTGTGACATAGTACAAACAGAAGACCTTGCAGCCTAGGTGTGGACAGTATAAGAAAACAAGGCAGCCAGGGGATTTTTTTCCATGGTATTTCTAATACCAGATAGAGGCTTTCAGACTGCGTCAGCTTTTTCAGAATGTGCATTCTGAACAAACATTGTGCCTTGAGAAGACAGCGTTTGGCTATTCTCAGCAATATCATCACCTAGAACATCTAATGAGGACAATTGGTTGTCTTTCTTGATAGAGGTCTTTTGGTTGCTGCACTTTATAGGGTCACAACCACATGATACCCCCAAAAAACGACTTACAGCCGATAATCACATCTGTTTGACTTGCATGAAGATCTTTTACTGCACAAACAACGTGCTGAACCATAGTCAGTGTCAAACTTGTCTCCGCCACTGTAGATTACGGAAGTCCAAAGTACATGCCTGTCAATGCTGCTAAGCACATTAGCGACAGCTGTATGTCGTTTCAATGGGGTGTTTAAAACCCAATTTCTGTAAGCAATTCAAACAAGGAAACAATTTGAAGCACGAAAATGAAAGATTTTGTTTCCAAGTTTACAATTGAGAAGGTAGATGTCATATCAAGAGCATGAAACAGCTCATCATTAATGCAGCACTCTCACCAGACATAGCCTAGAGGACTCCAAAGGCACTGCCTTAGATCTCTGGCAAAAAAAATACAGTACAGGAAATGGACGAAAAAACAGACCACCAGCAAAGCTTATGGAGAAATGTATGCTTTACTTGGTTGGTGTCCAGATATGCATGCTCGACACAAGAAGTGTTGAAGAGAAAGTGGGAGATTATTGTTTCCTAATGTCAACTATGTGGGAAGGATGAAGAGTCCAATACTCACCCTTTTAAGCACTGCAGATTCTCTGCATAGCTATGACATTTTTTTAGTCTCACAAATACAAAATGGACAATACCTAAGAATAGTGCAGATTTGTTGAGTTGTTGGATTAGAAGAGGAAGCAAGAGCCAGAAGAGATGGTAGAGAATAATGCCACACTGCAGATGGTGGACTGTGTGGAGGGAGAGGAATAGCAGAAACTTTAAAGATAGATCCAATTCCATTCAGATAGTAAAATGGAATTGTATAATATCCTTTTACTTTTGGTGTAAAGAGAAAGTATAGAGGAGACAGAACTTGTAGATGTGTTATGATCTCTGCAATAAGTTTCTTTCCTGTTTATTCTCTTGTTTTTTTGATGGTCTCCGGCATTAATAACTGGGAAGGGAAAAGCCGGAATATTTGATGTAGATCGATCAATCCCGCCTGTTCTGAGGATTACGACATTATCAGTTTCCAGAAAACGAAAGAAGTGTTCTTTTACATTCAGAAGTGTCTGATATATATAATGATTAGTACCTTTTGTGTCTTAAATTCTGTGGATTTCATCTTGAAGATGTTTTGCTACATCATCGGTTTCTAACTTTACTTCTTTTTATGGTCGTTCCGCTCCGTTGATCAATGATAGTATAAGAGATCTGTAACCCCCTGAAATTTTTTGTTTCCTCTCAAACGCTGTCTAATGCTTTAAACAGAAGTACAAACAAGTCTAGTCCTTAATCCTTTCATTTAAAAGTAACAACACCCATTTCAATGACAATGAAAAAGACCAGCATATTCAACCACAGTAGGCCATCACTCAAAAGGCACCTATAGAATGAAACCAATAGCCTTTCTCATGTAAGAGAACGTATGTATTTTACTGACTCATCAAAATAAAAAATACTACTCAGGTGACTCCATAGCTACAAGAATCTGATCTGCCAAAACAGCTGAGGCATAACGAGATCTTTCCAGCCTACACCCTCTTAAGTAGATCTCTTTCTCAAGTCCCAGAAGTCTCCCAAAGTTATAAGCTTAGGTAGCTTATAACTTAAACTAAGGAGCCATCAATAGAAGAACAAGTATTGTCAAGAATTTTGTTTCTGATCCCAACTGAATTTTGTTAATTTTATTGTATTTACACACTATCATGTGCGTTTCGTTGTTTGTCGCTCTTTCCATTTCCTTTTCTTTTCCTTTCCTTTTTGCCATATCTAGTTTATTCTGCTTATGGGTTTTTGAGACGAGAGTTCCCAGGAAACAAGCTTTCTACTTCTATGAGGTAGTGGTAAGGTCTGTGTACATTCTATCCTCCCTAGATCCCACTTGTGGGATTCCACTAGGTATGTTGTTGTAGTTACTATTATAAAGCATCATCAGGATTCGCAAAAGTTACCTCCTTCTGTTTGAATTTTTTGTCCAACTCCTTAAACTCCATATCCATTTTTTCTTGAAGAGAAGATTGTTCCAGCTCTTTCTCCTCCACTGCACCCTCACCATAGCATAGCAAGTTTGGCATCAGATTAGTTCCTTGATAGGGCTAGGTCCAAGATAATACGTTTGAGATCAAACAACATAAAGACATGAATAAAAAGACAATATTTAGAACACACAGTAAACAGCAGCTATATCAAATGGTCATTTGCCTATCATGCATTATTTAGAAACTGCTTACCACGGCAATCACAAATGTGAACTCGTGAATACAATAAAGAATGAGCATAAATGTTCAATCCAATCTCTAGCAGAATTCAGCAGTTTGCAAGATGATACAAGGAATGCAACAGAAAATAGAGTTTGGGGACCACTTAATAAATATCAGCAAAAACCAAGCTCCTCAAAAGATTTACTGATTGAAACAGTTGAAATTTCCAATTATGGCTTTGAAACCACATTTTCTCATAAGCAGTCAATAAATAACAAAAATTACGGTAAAGAATATAAATTGTACCTCCGTGCAGCAAAAACAATGACAATAATACAATTATAAATATGGGTAACATTCAATTGGATATTCATTCTTGGAACATGGGAAGCCATTCTGAAGATTGAGATGAGGAAATGAAGCAGAACGTCAAGTCGGAGGCCATACATCCTAAACTGATTAACATTGAAGAAATCATAATTTTCCAGCTAGGGCTCCAAACACCCCA
>JAPFFP010000080.1:21016992-21035470 GCA_026153255.1 Solanum medicagineum | reverse complement strand
AAGTCGGAGGCCATACATCCTAAACTGATTAACATTGAAGAAATCATAATTTTCCAGCTAGGGCTCCAAACACCCCATCCCCCCATTTTCCTACTGTACAGTAGCCAAAAACACCAAAGACACAAAATCAAAGCAAATTCGACCTCCATCCACCCATCTTTATAAGCACAATTTCAACTCACAAAGCAATCAGCAATTCACACAAAAAAGCTAAATCGGAGACTCAATCTACAGCAAAATGAAGCCTCTTGAAAAATTCGATCTTCCAGTTAAAGCTCCACACTAACCACATTTTCCTTGTATACGCTTTTCAAATCATGAAAATCACAACAAAAACAAATTCTACCTCCGTGCATCTGCAACAATCTGCAGAAAATAGAACTTACCTAGTTAATATAACCAGTTATTTGGACAACACTTTACAACCAGAGATTCAAACTCTGGTGAACAGAAGCCCAGTCCTAAGATTATGATGATGAATTTTACAATCATCTCCATTCTCCCCACCCGAGTTAATATTCCATGGATAACCATCAAATTTGCCCAATCTTCAGAAGCACAGTTGGAGAACATAGTACGATTATGTTGCCTTCGTAAAGGATGACTTACTCTCAAAAGGAAATCTATTGAATTGCTCCCAATTGTTTGAACATAGGTGTGACGATTTACTTCACAGCCAAGGTCTCTGGCTCAAAAGACCAGGATGGCCAAGCTGCAAAAGCATTCTTCAATTGACTACAAAGATAATAGTACTCTTATGCTTAAATAACAGGAGGAAACTTGACCCCTTTGGCCATAAAATTATTCACTTTTTCCAAAATAGTTCTTCACTTTATTTGAAAAATCAATGTTTATCATTGAAAATACCAAATCCAACTTGAAGTTTGCCTGTTTTCAAACTCATTTTTCACTGTTGAAGTTGTATTTAAGCAACTCATACATGAACATTATTCCAAATATTCTTTGCAAAAATGTATAACCAAACACAACTCCATCTTCAACTCAAACTCCATAAATTCCAAATAAATTGAAAAAGATTTGGAATCTATGTCCAAACGCCTACTTAAACAGCTGCTTACTAATACTTCAGTTGAACATATCCACGGGGTGGAACTCTTGAGAAGTTTGAAATCCTTGACCCAGACAAAAACGTATGGATCTGTCTATTTATCTCAACTGAACTTTTGCCAGGAATCTTTTCCACTTCCAATTCTTCCAACAAAACTTTCAACCTAGCTACATCATCCCACCTTCCAGCTTCAGCATAAATATTTTTCATAAGTATGTAGAAAGGAACTGTCTGGGAATTGAAATCAAATAATTGATCTGCTACATATTCAGCCATCTCAAGATTGCCATGAATTCTGCAAGCACCAAGCAAAGCTCCCCAAACATTTGCATCAGGCTCAATCGGCATGTTCTCTATAAATTCATAAGCCTCAAGAAGTTGGCCTGATCGTCCTAGAAGATCCACCATACAAGCACATTGCTCCATCCCTGGTACTATCGAGTATTCCATGCTCATGCTCTCAAAGTGCTTCCTCCCTTCCTCCACAAGACCTGAATGTCGACAAGCTGTCAATACAGCAGTGAAGGTGAAGCTATTAGGTTGGATTCCTTCCTCTTTCATCCTTGAAAATAACTCAAGAGCATCTCTCCCATGACCATGTGAAGCACAAGCCCCTATAATTGATGACCAGGAAACCACACTTCTATCAGGCAACCTGGCAAAAACATCTTTAGCCAATTCTATACTCCCACATTTTGCATACATATCAATAAGTGCATTTGTGATTGGAACATTGCATTCCAAACCGTTGCTTTTGACAAGTTCATGAACCCATTTCCCAGTATCAAGTGCCCCCAACCTGGCACAAGCTGAAATAACGGTAACTACTGTAATATAATCAAACTCTACCCCTTGATCTAGCATTCTATGAAATAGCTTTATAGTGGAGGAGCCAACATCATTCTGCTCATAAGCAGCAATTATTGCATTCCATGAAACCACACTATGCTCCTTCATTTGATCAAACAAAGACCAAGCGACATGAATGAGTCCACACTTCCCATAGAATGTAATCAAAGCATTAACTAGTGAAACATCGGCTTCTACCCCTAACTTAATACTATAACCATGAATCAACATTCCCAAAACCAAACACTCCAACCGCGCACAGGCAGGAAGTACACTCACCAAAGTAATAACATTAGGTAGAGTACCCGAATTGACCATTTTGAGAAAAACTCCCAATCCCTTCTCAGGAATTCCATTTTGCACATACCCTGCAATCATAGCAGTCCAAGAAACAGTATTCCTCACTCTCATTTGATCAAACACCAACTCCGAATCCAAAGTCTCCCCGCTCTGCGCATACAGAGTAATCAAAGAACTCTGTACAAATACATCAGATTCAAATCCATGTTTAATTATGTTACAATGTAGTTCCCTACCTTCCCTCACAGCCGATAAAACAGAGCAAGAGCGAAGTACAAAAGGGAATGTATAGTTATCAGGTAAAATACCCCTTAAATGCATGTCTTTGTAAAGAATTATGGATTCTTGACAAGGACCCATATTGGAATATCCACGAATCAAGGTGTTCCAAGCAAAGACATCTCTTTGAGGCATTTGGTCGAACAGTTTTCGGGCATAGTCCATTGTGGACGATAAAGAACAAGCTAAAGATACAATCTTGGTGCATATTAGGAGGTTTTTGTGGTACCCAGTTGTCAAGACCACAGAATGCAACTGTTTGAGGACTGGGAAGGAGTGACATGAGCTTAAAAGGTAGCTGAAATGGAGGAATGGCTGGTCGGCAGTGGCAGAAGTAGGCAAGTCAAATGGTACGGAAAAGAGGGGCTCAAACTTCCTGAGTAATTTCCTTAGCGAATTGGCTGACATGAAAGGAACAAAATTGACATAATTGTGAAAAAGAAATACGGCTTTTGCTCAATCTGGAGTTGGAAGAGAAGAAGAGAAGTACTATAGTTTGTTTTGGGTTCTATATTTTTTCCAAAATAGTAAAAGTTTATATTTTCGTATCATAATTATGTATTTTTAAAAATTAAGATTTTGTGTTGCTTAATTCTTATCGAACTTATATGGATCAGATCAAGAAGTATGGTTGAGATTTCGTAAGTTATATAGTGAAAAGTATTATATTTGTGAATTATAGTTCTATGTCTCTCAACTTCTTATGGGGATACAAAATATGATCATAATGAAGAAATCAAGACCTATCAAAAGAGGTAAATTTGAAGTTTTGTTAAAGCTTACTTCTAAACTAACCGGTGATTATGTTCATTTGGATCTCAAGTGAGAGAATAAGGTCGACAAAAATGATGAACCGTTACGCTCGAAACTTAGCTCTAACTTATACTAAACTTACAATACAATGAAGTGGTAATCAACCTCGATGTTCGCCACTTAAGTTATATGCGAGGAGCTTGTAGTTCCTACAAACCTAAAGGAGTGAGGAAAAAATTCAACGTATAGTTATATCACATTATAAAATTTCGCTAAACTCATTTCTAATAAATTCGATACTACATAAGTTATGTTTGAACAAATCTTTGTGCAATAATGCTACTACTATTTTTCTTAATTCTAATTTTCTAATTTATCGACATAAATAGTTGAGACGTAAGAAATTAGAGTGTATAAAATAAAAAACAGATAAGATGCAAATAAAAACAAGTGTATATACTTTAGGGTGCAAAATGCAAATTACTCAAACATCTAGATTCTACCCTTCATCTTCATCTTCATCGTAGATACTGTTCGCCGTCAATGGAGTCACTGTTAATTTCTTCTTCTTCTTCTTTAACAAATTCTCCCATTTTCTCTCCATCCAAACACGCCCTTATTCCTAAACCCCAAACCCTCTCCTTCAACTCCAATGCTCGGTTAGCATTGCTCATCTGTGCAGCTCAGAAGATGAACTCACCACCCTCTACGGTAGCGACGGCGGCGGCGGAAAAGGAGGTGAAGCTATGGGGTGGACGTTTCGAGGAGAGCGTCACTGATGCCGTTGAGAACTTCACGGAGTCCATTTCGTTCGATAAAGCTCTCTACAAACAGGATATTATGGGTAGCAAAGCTCATGCCTCAATGCTTGCTAAACAGGTGAATTTATACGTTTTCAGTTTCTGGGTACTGCCTAGATTGGTTCTTTTCATCAAGGGGTTTTCTTTTGTTCACCAATAATTAACATTAGCAGTTTAAATTACTCTATGTGGGGCTAAATTGTGTTGTTTTATTCCAATGAGGATAAAAAGGTGTTTCCAATGTATGTGAATTTTCAATAATTTTGCAGGGATTGATGAGTGATAGTGATAGAGATACTATTATAAAAGGTCTTGAAGAGATAGAGAGGCAAATTGAGGCAGGTCAATTTGTATGGAGGACAGATAGAGAGGATGTGCATATGAACATTGAAGCAGCTCTTACTGATTTGGTTGGTGAGCCTGCCAAAAAACTTCACACTGCCCGGAGTAGAAATGATCAAGTTGCAACAGGCTTTCGCTTGTGGTGTCGTGATGCTATTGACGGAATCATTTCACGCATTAAGAATCTTCAGGTCATTTGCGTTTTGTTTCGTGTTATTATCATTTGGATGTTCAACACAATATCCACTTTTTTCTTTATGTATTTGGTCTGCACATGAATTTAAAGATTCGTGTTTTTCATATTGTTGGAAGAAATAGTGAATTGGGAGAAAAATGGATCAATTTGTGTGTTGCTTAAAGGTTATTGTGCGCTCATATTTTTGTTGCAACATAACCTGCAGATTGCACTGGTTGAATTAGCTCTCCAAAATGAGGGTCTTATTGTTCCCGGATACACTCATTTGCAAAGGGCCCAACCTGTTCTGTTGCAACACCTTCTCTTAGCATATGTTGAACAGGTTAGTAGAATTTGACTAACTTCATTGCTAATGTCCTATACTTAACACATCATTTTATTTATTTATTTTATAATGGTGCGCAAACTTGGACTATTCTACGAAGTATCTGCTACGTCCCTCCAACACCTGCATCATTTTATCATCATATGAAGCCTGAGGAAGTGAAGATTAATTGAAATGCTTTTTTATGCATCAAAAGAGATGGTAAAAATAAGCTATTTCTTGTGGCAAGCCTCAGACAATGCCACAAGCTTTTACATTCCTTTTCCTTGAAAATCAATGTCTTCTTACCTCACTGACTCCCAGTATGTTTGATTAGTTAAAACTTGTCCATTTGAATCAGCTTACTAATGGGTGTTAGATCTTTCAAGAGAAAAATATTTGCAATGACTATTCCAGACGGAGCATTTTCTCATATTTTTCTGTTGAAGAACTCTTTGCACTGTATGCAAGTGCGCCTTTAATTTGCTTGTCGCATATAGATCCTCAAATGCATGCTATAATTTCTGTGGAAGGAGTATTGCTTTTCTCTTTATTTGCTTATAAGTAACGTTGTCTTTTGTTGTTTCTTTTTCGTTCTTCCATCTACCTTTTTCCTTTTACTTGTTTGTTCGTATATTTATTTGAATTCTTAGAAAGAACTTTGCTTTCTTATTCGTTTCTGCACTCACTTTATCTCTTTATCATCTAACCACCATGTTCTTATTCGCTTTGGATGCCAATGTGACCCTTTTCTACTAGTTCAATGGCTTCATTGAGCTGTGCTGGAGCTTAAGAATATTAAACCTACATGTTGCTGATGACAGAAGAATAATTTCTTTGCAGCTTGAGCGTGATGCTGGTCGCTTATTAGATTGTAGAGCGAGGGTGAATTTCTGCCCTCTAGGTGCATGTGCATTAGCTGGCACCGGTCTTCCCATTGATAGGTTTATGACGTCTGATGCATTGGGGTTCACTGCCCCCATGAGGAACAGGTATCAATGTGTGATTTATTTCATCTAATTATATGTTTAATAGCAATGGAACTTGCAACGTTGTTGAACTTCTCCTTATAGTAACATGTGTACTGTGTTTTCGTTTTCCTTACTTTTCTTTAGAAAGGGTTGTGAGGAGAAGGTGTTCTGTGCTGTGTTTTGTTTTTAGGGAATCAAGATATAACTGATCGGAACCTTTTCTCTTTGGTAATTATCCAACTTTTGTATTAATCGCCGTGAAGAGAATTACAAAACCATAGCATAGCCTAACTCATAGAAACCTATTGCCACCAAATTTGGTCCGATAAGCTCAAGTCTCAATCTAATTGATGTCAATAAACTAATGATTGATCGAAAAACCTAGTGTGCTCTCATAAGATTATTTGGAAGAAGAATACTTTTTGCTACTAGTTTCATTTTTTATTTGGAAGAAGGGATCCTTACAGTCTTGTTTCATGCTTCTGTATATCCTGTATGTCCTTGGACTTACTTTAGTAGACTTGACATAGCGCTAGCACTTTCTGTGTGGTTAATCTGCATTTGCTTTAGATTCATTCTGGCATTACATATGGCCTTTTCAATCATGGTGACAATGTTTATGTGCAATAGCATTGATGCAGTTTCAGATCGAGATTTTGTGCTGGAGTTACTTTCTGCTAATTCCATCACTGCTGTTCATCTCTCTCGCCTGGGTGAAGAATGGGTATTGTGGGCATCCGAAGAATTTGGCTTCTTGACCCCTAGTGATAAAGTTTCCACTGGAAGCAGTATAATGCCCCAGAAGAAGAATCCAGATCCAATGGAGCTTGTTCGTGGAAAATCTGCTCGAGTCATAGGGGACTTAGTTTCACTTCTTGTGTTATGCAAGGGACTTCCTCATGCCTACAACCGGGATTTGCAGGTAAAGTAGTTTCCTGGAAGGCCTATAGATCAACAATAGTCTAACGGCGAGGTGGACAGCCAAGTAGTTCTTTTATGTTTCCTGCTTCACCATCTTAATCAGCATGTTCTGTCTCTGCATAATTTTTACTCTTATATCTCTTACCTCTTTTTATATTAAATAGGAAGATAAGGAGCCTGTATTTGACAGTGTCAAGGCCATAGTTGGGATGCTCGAGGTCTCAACAGAGTTTGCACAGAATATTTCCTTTAACCGAGAGAGAATACAAAAGGCTCTACCTGCAGGTCATCTTGATGCCACTACTCTCGCTGATTACCTTGTGAAAAAGGCAAGTAATTTACTACTCCTAGAATCTTTGACTTGTTCCGTCTCTAGTTATTTTGACCTATAATTAGATTAGCTTTCTATGCAAATGTGAAGGAACTAGTCTTGTACTGAAGTGGCATTCAACCCATGACATAATAGAACTTTTGCCAAATTTTCATAGTGAATCCCAGATATCCAGAACCTTTAAACATTGTACATCAAACTAATCTGCCTTTTTCAACTAAGAGTACCCTTGACATTTTATTCCCCTCGCAGCTTTACAAATTATTACAAACTCTTGGTCGATGAATAAACTTGTAACTCAGTGGAACTGCTTGGTTCATTCCAACTTTGTTGCACAAGTGATTGCTTATTTTATGAACAAAATTCTTATAATTAGAATATGTCTTAATAATGATGAAGTTGTGATATTTTCTTGCAGGGAATACCTTTCAGAACTTCTCACGACATAGTTGGGAAGGCTGTCGCTTTATGTGTTTCCAGAAACTGCGAGCTTCAAGACCTTAGCCTTGACAAGTTGAAAAGTCTACATCCAATATTTGACAAGGATGTCTATGAATATCTAGGGGTCGAAAATTCAATAAAGAAATTCAGGTCATATGGTTCTACAGGTTCCGAATGTGTTGCTGGTCAGCTTGATTACTGGATCGATAAGCTTAGGATCAGCAGGGGAGAGGTAATTGTGTAGGGAATGCTCCACATTAGAAAATGCTATGGCTTCAGTGGAAGAGCGCCTGAAGTAGTATTGTAATCTCTTTAGAGATGTATTCATATGATTACTTTCACTCAAAATATTAGCATCAAGAAGTTGATATTCTTGTGGTGAATTGAATTAGACTATTTGAGTTGTGGGGCATGTGTTTGACAACCAAAGGAAAATTTTGTTGTGATATAGCATAAATTATTGGAGCTCAAAGTTCTTGTTTTCATGTTGTGCTAAAATGATCTTGGAAATTATTTTGGGTTTCCATTTTAGCCATGGCTATTTTTTATCAGATAGAAAAAGGGCAAATTATATCTCCACTTAAAATAATTACAAAGAAATAACCCTCATTGTATAGACATGTATAGTCATTGTATATTTGTGTATCATAATGTATAAGAAATATGCATTGTATAGTAGTATATATTTTTTATAACTTTTGACATACTATATTGTATAGTTATGTATAATTTCGCCGATTTAGGGTTATTTTTTATGTAAATAAAACATAGGCTACTTTTTTGTAAACCTTTTACTTTTTTGTATATATAATGTAAATTTCCCTAAAAAAAAGTCAAAATTGAAGAATTTTAGTATTCTAGCTGGTTGGCTACCTGAATTAACACGTTATTTGCAGGAAGTGAAGAGCATGTCACTAAAGAAACTTCCCATCGCAGATTTGTGCTTCTTGCACATAAAGAAAGCACAAATGAATTGGAAAAGGTTTCTATGCACTGAAAAACAACGAATTTCTCACTTAAATATCGGAAGAAGTTTTAAGAATTACAACAGAGATGCTCTTCAGATTAGAGCCTCCATGTGTCCTAATACAAAGATCAGGACCTATGATCAAATGAGGCACCTCTTTTTCAGGTTAGGAAAAGATTAGCCATACTACAAATATCAAGTGGCAGAACAGCCATGACCAACCTCTATACATACAATTTGAATCAAACAAATAGAAATCATGCTCCTCAATTTTCTTTCTCATCCGATGCCTTTGCCTGCCGTTGAGGACTCTTAGGAGCTGAAGGTGTTATCAGGTCAACTACTGAATCATTAGTCTCGGAGTTCCTTTCTCTTAAGGTGTTCCCATTTGTTAATGCAGAACGCATGGCTCTGGGTAATTTTAATGCATGAGTATCAATCTCACCAACATTGTTTTCTGTTTTTACTGATGCATCAGCATTGCCAGGTTGAGCTGTTTTTGGGGCATCTATATTGCTTGCTTGACTCGTAGGAGCAGTAGGAACAAGTTGAATTGTTGATTTACGCCATTGCTTCCGTTGATTGGGTTTTGGTGCGTTTGATTTCGCCTGTAAAATTACAAATTCACATTAGTTGTGCGGAAGGAATTCAAATAGATCAGCACACAGGCTATACAACACACCAAGAGGTGCGTGTTGTTTAAAGGAATTGCGACATCATTGCATAAACAGAGGAGTCAGCCCAGGTCAGGAAAGAAGAAAAGGAAATTAGGTGGGGCGGGGGGTTGCTTACCCTGGTATTTCCAATATCAGATAGAGGTTTTCTTTTTGGTTCACCCTCTTCCTTTGACTGCAATGGCTTTTCAGAAAACGCATTCTGAAGTAACATTGCGCCTTGAGAAGCCAGTGCTTGACTGTCTGCTTCATCAGCTCCCGGTGTGTTCCCCTCACTACCTACAAGATCTAATGAGCGTAACTGGTTCTTGATAGAAGTCTCTCTGTTGCTGCACTTTATAGGGTCACAACCACATGCTACCCCACAAGAACCACCCACAGCCCGGCATTCACATCTGTTTGTCTTGCATAAAGATTTTTTACTGCACGAACAACATACTAAACCATAATCAGTGTCAAATCTGTCTTGGTAGGAACAATCTGAATCAGATGTATCCATATCTTCTTCTAGCTCAGTCTTGTTCCATCCACCATTGATAATTAAGGAACTTCGGTTCCCCTGCAGAAAGGGGCTGGCACATGTTAGCAAACCCTAATACAAATACACCCAAAATTGTTTTAAGTTATTCAAGGGTCCAAGGTAAATGCCTTTTGCCTCAGGTCATACTCATGACCATCAATGCTGCTTAGCACATTAGAGACACAGCTGTCTGTCCTTCCAATGGGGTGTTCTAAACCCAATTTCTGCAAGCAATTCAAACAATAAAACAATTTAAAGCACGACTATGAAAGATTTTGTATCCAAGTTTTGCTACAACCCCATTTGAGAAGGGAGAGGGGTCATATAAATAGCAAAAAACAGCTCATCAGTAATGCAGCGCACACACTTTCATTTGAGAAGTAGAATTACAAATTATATTCATTTTCACCAACCCCCCGCCATTTAAGGAAGATAAAATTATGAGACCATATTATACACTGGGCACTTGTAAAGTTGTTTTCTAGGTAACCCATAGGTACAGTCATTACAAAATATGCCTGCTGGAACACATTCTCCCATTTAACTATTTCACATCCATCAGTTCCTATTAAAGAAATCTTGACAACATTACACTTGCCTTGGTAAAAGATATAACAATTAATAAAACTCAACACTTGAAGTGAAGAAAGTGTGTCGATTTGAAAAATAACTTAGTTTCTTCTATTCGTCAACAAATGCAAATAAATAGGAAGCTACTCAATCAATATTCTACTAATTCATTCAAAGGATGTACTGACCATCAACTTTTCCTGCTGAATCAGTTCACTGTTTTGCGACTCTAGCTGTCTCAGTTCACTCTTTTGCAACTCTAGCTGTCTAACCAAATTTACAACCTTCTCCTTCAACTCCCTGATTTCAGCATCCTTTTCTCTGCATTCAACTTCTCTATCCCTTTGATGGCATCTAGAGGAAACCAGAACCAAGACAACAGTTAGAATTTATTTCAGTATAGTTAGCGTGAAGCAGACTTTTATGTTTTAAAGACATTTACCTAGAAGATGATGCAAGGTTAAATAAAAAGTTCATAATATTTTTTGCATCCGCAAGAGATCGGACTTGGTTCCATCTGCCCCTACCACTAAAGGTACGCTCACGCTCTTCTGCTTCTGATAACTGTGATGCCATGGAGACAAGTGTGCTAGATGAAGTGGCAAGCATGTTTTCAAGTGCAAATATCCTGGAATTTCTTGCACCGGGAGACATTTTCTGGGGGCAATCACTGCAAAAGCAAATTATATAAGTATTTTAAGTTAACAAGAGTATAAGCACTATCAAATGCCCTTCGCAGAAAGAATACACGTCACAAAACTTATTGCCAATAAAAGTTTTACCTCAAGGTTTTCAGCTTCAACTCAGCAACCTCATTGGCCATTTTTGATCTCCTGTAGTTCAAAATTTCACATAAATTATGGAAGTGACAAAATTGTCCTGCAAGCTCTGCTTTTTATGTTTTGTTTTATTTTATTTAAAGAGCAACGCTATCTATAATATACAAGCTACATAACAAATATTCAAAAATTTACACTAATAATACAAATATGAAAGTGTGTGAGAAACCGGACGTTTTATATTAAAAACATGAAACATACACAAAAACATGAAATATTCAAAGCATAGGCTATATCAATGATCTGCATCCATGTTGGTACATTAAGGCAAGATACAGTTTCCAAATGGAGAGAGTAAATGACTGAACAATCTTGCACTACCAAGGAGCGCTAAGATTCTTATCTGTAGATTCATAAATTGGGAGGATTTGGAAAGAAGAGAACATTGTCCATCTAGTTCCAGTGGACACAAAGCATGCATATATATATATACAGGAATTGTTTGGGAGAAATGAGAAAAATAGGAATTGTATTAGCCTATATATAAGGGAAAAGTACACAAACTAGACCTAATTTGAAATTATTTACCGTTAATAGACTCAATCCAAACTATTTACCCTTAATGACCATAGCCCAAACTAGTCACCTTCTAAACCCACATACCCTTTTTATTTCGCCCTGACGTCATGCTGACGTCAGTATAAATACTATGAAATATAATCCGGCGATATATATACACATACCGGTATCACATAGAATGAGATCAATTCTCTGTGATACTGTACCGGTATATTGATACCCAATTGATATCATATAAGATTACGTTTTTTCTAAGAAATATATAAGAAACAAATAAAAAAATTACTAAACTCTAAATTAGTAGAAAATATATTTGTTGTGATACTCCATGGTATATTTATACCATATTGGTATCGTATAAGACTAGAAAATTATTAACGTTACAAAATTATTTATCAAACTCTAAATTAGTAGAAAATATATTCTCGTGATATTCCATTGATATATTGATATACTATTGGTATCATATAATTTTGAGCTCTTTTTTTAATAAATAAAATAATTAAGAGAAAATTATTACAGTTACAAACTTAGTTAGTAAATTCTAAATTAGTAAATATGTTCTTTGTGATACTCTCGGTATATTAATACTATATCGGTATCATATAGAACTGATTTTAATCCTCTGTGATACCCGAATTAGTATATCATACAAGGTGGGTGCTGACATCAACATGACGTCAGTGCACAAATTTTAATAGTATGGGGATATAAAATGTAAAGGAGTATATGGATGTAAATAGTTCCCTTTAAAGGGGCACAAACTTAATTTTCCAGGATATAATACAAGTCTCAGTCCTAGCCATAAGAATACAGTTGTCAATATAGGCCAGCCCAGCCCATCCGAGTTTAGATACTAGCTTTGAATATTACAGGCCAGACCAGGCTAGCTCATTATTTTGGCGGGTCAAAAAATAGTCATCCCAACCCACAAAACTATGCGGGCTACGGGCTGCACCGGGTCAAACAATTTTTTTAAAATGAATGAAAGTATTTTTTTATAATTTAAATTCTAATTTTAATATATTAACATAATTATCGACAGACAATATTACTTGGTGTTACTATTTGTTAACCAAGTCTCAAATTAAGTATTATTCATATCTCAAATTCATGAATAATACTTAATAAGTTTGGCCTCAAGTAAAGATTTGGTTGTATGACAACAATCTGAAATCATTGTCATTATATGTAAATTTTTTGAATACACACGCACAAGAAAATATTTTTAATATTTAGGTTTTTCAACTGTATAATTTTTATATCCACATTTTAAGATTTTCTTCTTGTTACTTTTAGTATTCTATTTTATTTTATTCGGCCCATGGGCCAGACCAACTCATATTGCTCAAGTTCTAAGCTAAGCTAAAAAGCCCTATTCCTAAATGGGATCTAAAAATCTTAACTCAGCCCTATTATAAATTGTGGGTTTGGCCGGGCTGGCGCGACGAGCCTAACCCTCATTGATGGCTCTACACAAGATCCATATCCTCATTATGTTAGGTCTTAGAAACCTAATCATGTCAACTCTACCACCAAGTTTTTGATAACTAGTGGCACTTCAAATGACATAACTCCTAATTATCCACAATAACAAAAATGTTTTCCATTGCTTCTAATGTCTATAGAATTATAATAGGAACGGGAATAATATATAGAATCCTACTTGAGTAAGGACTATAATGTAGTCTCTATAAATAAGACTCAATGGAATAATGTAGATAAACAATTCAATATAAACTTTTTTTATATTTCTCACATGGTATTAGACCATTAGTGAGAAGCATCGAGTGAAAGGAAAATTAGGTCAAAACAGCTGTCATCAAATCCTTGCGTCCACTTGGTATTCGTCAATGTTGAGCGAAAACCAACACCACCACGAGGTCCCCCAGCCTCTCGTGACCATAATCCACCAAAATTACATAGGCACTTTCCACGCACCACCCACGTGCCGAGCATGTGTTGCTCGCCACTTTTTTTAAAGTATTGTTGTGCATCATTCCAACTAAATCAATAGCCACTACAAATTTCGGTGACTACGTGCAATTATTTCTATTTCTGTTGGTGTTGTGCAAAAACCTATACCAGTTTATCACCAATAATGATCAGGATGGTATCGCTAATTTGAAGCAACATCTCCTTCAGTATTTTCAAACTAAAGTCCTCGACAGAAGTATTGTTCAGATATTGAGGGAGTTTTTAAAAGGACTTGAAAAGAGGTGAACTTGCATATCTGCTGCGTTGGTGGAAGTGAAGCCTGATGTTCAGATTGAAGTTCATGATGATGTTGCTAGATTGTTGAATGAATACAAGGATGTGATGCCACCAAAACTATCTAAAGAGTTACCTCAAAGGATGAAAATTGATCAAATGATCGACTTGATTCCTAGATCTATGCCACTGGCATGACATCCTTACCGCATGTCTCCTTTAAAGTTAGTTGAACTAAGGAAGCAATTGTCTAAGTTGCTGAATGCGGGCATGATCCAGCCATCCATGGCTCGCTTTGGTGCTCCTGTGCTATTTCAGAAAAAGCAAAATGGAAGCATTAATATGTGTGTTGGCTACAATGCACTAAACAAAGTGACTATGAAGAACAAGTATCCTGTGCCAATAGTTCAAGATCTGCTGGATAGGCTATCTAAGGCTGGTTTCTTTTCTAAGTTAGACTTAAGGTCTGGATATTGGAAAGTTCGCATAGCCGAGGGGGATGCCCCAAAGACCACATGTGTAACTAGATATGGCAGCTACAAGTTCCTTGTAATGTTGTTTGGGCTAACTAATGCCCATACTACTTTCTGCAATCTAATGAATAATGTCCTTTATGATTATTTTGATGACTTCGTAGTAGTCTACTTAGATGACATAGTCATATATCGTAGAACAATAGAAGACCATTTACTGCATATGAGGAAGGTGTTGTAGAGACTTAGAGAATACAAAGTCTATGTCAAGATGGAAAAGTGTGAATTTTCTAATCACAAGATCAAGTTTTTGGGCCATTTGGTTAGTGAAAACCAAGTGCACATGGACCCTAAGAAAGTGCAGGTGGCAAGCACCCATTGGGGTTAAAGAACTAAGACCATTCTTAGGGCTAGCAAATTATTATTGAAAATTCATTATTCGGTATCCAAAAAAGGCTGCCCCATTGATGGATTTGCTGAAGAAGAACCTGAAATGGGCTTCGTCTGAAGCAAGAGAAAAGGCTTTCAACTTATTGAAGAAGGCCATTACTTCTGAACCAATATTGTTGTTGCCTGATTTTGATATACCTTTTGAAGTACACACAGATGTAACTGGTTATGCTATTGGGGGTGTGCTAGTTCAAGATGGTCATCCTATTTCATTTGAGAGCAGGAAGTTGAGTCCAACAGAGCAAAGATATTCTACACATGAAAAGGAGATGGAGGCAATGCTCCATTGTCTTCAAACATGGAGGGTGTATCTCTTGGTCACAAAGTTCGTAGTCAAGACGGACAATGTGGCTAATACCTAGTTCAAGACTTAACAAAAATTGAGTTGGAAGCAATCAAGATGGTAGGGGATATTGGCAGAATACGACTTTGTGTAGATACATAAGCCAGGAAAGAAAAACCAAGTGGTTGATGCATTGAGTCGTCAAGAGATATTTGCTGTTGTTTATGAAATAACTAGACTTGAACCTAATTCTCTTAATAAGATTAAGTTTAGGGATTCATTATATGTCAAATTAATGGATCAAGTTAAAAAGGGAACAATTAGACAGTATTTGACCGAGAACGATCCGCTTTATTTCAAGGGGGGAGGTCGTGGTACCTCCAGGTGATGAGCTTCGAAGAGAACTCCGCAAAGAAACACATGATACTATTTATGCTCGACATCCAGGTGTTGAAAGGATGATGACATTGTGATGTGCTGCCAAAATACAATATTTTTTATGATTAAAACTTGGAATTTTGTTTGTTCTCAATGTGATGTTAGTTGGTTTTATGTGTTTTAATGTTTATATTTGCAGCATTACAGGTTGGCCTTGATTTTGGGGAAAAATACAGAAGTTGCTGATCTTTTGTTGTTATATGAGACTCTCTATGGGTTGTAGATCATTCTACGGGCCGTAGGGTGGTTTCATGAACAATTCCACTGAAGGGTTGTTTTCTGAAGTTTATTCTACAAACATGCAGAGGAATCGTAAAAGGTTTTACGAGTCGTAGAAGATGGTTCATTCTCTGAGACAGAGATGAGGACTTTCTGAAGTTTCATCAGACGAAACCCCTTTTATGGGTCGTAAGCCACTTTACGAGTCCTAGAGGGGTGTCGTAGAGTTGAAGTCCATGTTTCCAGCAGCTGAGTACGAGACCTTGATTATGAGCTGTGGAATGGAATATGGCCCGTAAACCCCTTCCGTATGACGTGCCGACCAGTTCTCTTATTTTGTTTAGGACTTCTAGTTGACTTATTGTAAATAGTTTTTTAGGTTATTTTTCATACGTTTTCGCCTAGTACTCAGAGAACTCACTAATAAGAGAGAAAATTATGAGATCATATTGGAGAGACTTTGAGAACACTTGTGTTTGAATTTCATCTTTAAGCTTGTGATTCTTATTGAAGTTGGATTTGCTTGTTCTTAATTCTATTGTGTAAGTGTCCAATTATGTTTTCTCAATCCATAATTCCTGCATCTGCACAAAGCATGAGTGGCTAAATCCAGAACTACGGTTGTGGGAACCATGGAGAACTAACAAAGTAAAACTGGATAATTCATGATTCTTGGAAGGTGTACATGCATGTATTAATTAACTCTCTTCGTTTTGCATGTTTTCTAGTAGTGGCCAACATTAGAACCCGCCTATTGTTATTGACTGGACCAAGGTAGTAATGAATAGAAAAAGAGATTAATTAACAGGATTCAATTGATTTGTTCTCTTCTAATCAACCTAATTGGGCCAAGGGGAGGTTGTGCTGGGAATAATAGGTAAGGGTTACTAATGCACACTATGGAGATGGGCCAAGTCGTACAGTGAAATTCACCTCTCACCTTTGACCAAAGGGCTTGGCGAACATAACTTACCATCCTGCATGCTATATAGTAGAAAAGAATTAGGTTATCCGGTGATATTGAGTTAGGGAATCATGGGGAACACAATACCCTAGTTTATCTATATATTGACTTCTCTCTTGTGATAGTTAGTTTAGTTATATTTTTCATTGATTATTGCAAACCCCCTCCCCCCTTTGGGGAAGTAAGTTTGTTAATCATTCGAATTGCAATCATTGAATCCTCTTGAGTCTACGTATTCCCTGTGGGTTTGATCCTAACCTTTGTTAGGTTCTATTTCTTGACAACGACCACTTTATCCTCTAAAAAGGAGGTATACTTGGGCGACATCAAGATTTTAGCACCGTTGCTGGGGAATACGGCTAGACTTAGTGAATTCATAAGTAATTCGGGTGTTAATCCTTAGTTCCCTTATTTTACTTTTGTTTATTATTTTTGTTCTTTTAAGGGTGTAAGTATAGTGTATGCCCAACACTCGGAGTCAAGCCAATCCCTTAACTCCATTTGACCCAGAGATCCATAAAACATTGAGGAGAATCACCCAAGATAGCGCTAATTACACGGCCAATAAAACTCTGAACTGGAACAACAATGAGGATGCTGAGAATGAGATACCACCCCTTCTGGAGGATATTGTTGTACAGCCCTAGGATTTCAATGCCAATGCTTAATAGTGGAATCAATATAGGCTAAATCCTATTGCTATGAAGGTGACTTGAGCCATTGTATTGCCACCACTACCAGCAAACACAATGATTACAATCTCGAGTGGGTTACTTCAGATGCTGCAGAACTATGGCCTATTTGCAGGCTTACCATCAGAGGATCATCATATCCACCTACACAATGTGGCATTCATCTGTAAGAGTGTGATGGGAACACAGAATCTGCCTATAGATACTGTGGGACTTCAGGTCTTCCCATTGTCTCTTACGGGTAATGCAACATTATGGTTATTTGAGTTCCTGCATAGTTAGAACACCAATTGGGCAGACTTGCAAAAGGCCTTTTTAGAGAGGTACTTCCCTAGATCGAAGACGCTCACATTGAAGGACCAGATCAACAACTTTGAGCAACTTTCTAGTGATTTGATCAGTACTACTTGGTAGTGGTTCACCAAATGCCTGAGGAGCACCCCTGACCACAAGATAGTTGATGATGCCTTTTGTGGAGATCTTCTATCGTGCCCTTGATGGGAACAGTCAAGCCTGTGCTAACACTATTATGGAGGGCATGTTCTTCGATCAACCATTTGCAAGGATCGCAGAGTGAATGGAAAGAGTGGTCAAGACTAATCGTGCATGGGGGCAAAGTGATGGAGCATCTACCAAAAGTTCATCTGCTATCAGTGTTGATTCGAAGTAAGCAAAGATCAATGAAGAAACCATGCAACAACTTGCCCAGATTGCACAGGTATGTAAGTGAAATAAGAGTGAGTGAATGCAGTGGTTCATTAACCTCCATGTGCACCCATGTATAATAAGACTTATTATGATGAGGACGCGTGTTTTTTGTCGATCAGCCAGGGAGTTTCCGGACTAACGCACAAGGGTCCAATCAGGACTATTGGTGCCAAGGTCAAGGAAACCAAGGTCGGGACTTTAATAAAGATGGAGATTGTTATGTTGAAAAATGGCTTTTGTTTTGAAAAGAAATTCGAAAATCAAAAATTGATTTACACTCAATTAATTTGAGGAAACCGATTCTCGAAATTCGAAATGACACAGAGTCGCCACCTAATTTTACGGATAATTAGGAAACCATTAAAATATTTTAAAAGATCTAACAGAAAAATCTT
>JAPFFP010000080.1:21005511-21016892 GCA_026153255.1 Solanum medicagineum | reverse complement strand
AGCCATTTTGCTTTATTCCATCATACTCCAAGGCCAAAAAATAGACAATCTTTGGCTCCATCCGAGATTGATGGAAATCGCTAAGCAAATTAAAATTTGGAGAAATCAATCAAATAGAGCTTGAGTGTAATAACCACCTGGCCCTTCATCTAGCATCAAACCTGGTATTTCATGAGAGGACTATGCTCATCTAAGTTGCTCGGACTCGGGTACGGGTATTCGACACGAGTGAGAATCCAGAGGTCGTATCCTTCATGATCTAATTTTTAAGATTTGGGGATATGGATCCATGTACAGACACGGGTGCGGGGATTCACCTAAAAATATTCAAAATATCTAAAAATAAAGTGATAAAACCTAAATTATGAGATATTATGTGGAAAACTTGAAGAGAATCCTGAAAGGATATTAAAGAAAAAGGTGTGACACAGAAATTTCTATATAAAAGGTATTCTATTTTCTTCAATCTCACCTTAGCTTTTGTATTGATTATAGAAATCATTAAATCATCCAAACTTTCCTCATCGATTTTGGTCAAAGTACCCGAAACCGGTTGACCAAATCAGACACTGATCTCACACCCACAGGCACACCCATGTTGGTGCAGCACCAAAAGTGAAGAGTCCGAGCAACCAAAAGATGCTCATTGAGATTTGACGATCACTTTGTTAGAGAAAAGCCATTCTCGGAGATATTGTTACAAAATTTGTGAGGTCGTATGATTAGCTTCTTTGATATCTTCACTAAAGTCCCTCATTGGTCCTCCTATTAATTACATTTGTAAACATGCTCGGTGTATATAGCTTCTATGCACCAGTTTGAGGGGAAGTTGTTAGAATTAGAATCGGAAAAAGGCCAAAAATGTCCTAATAGTCCAAGGGGCAAAGGGTGGATGAGAGGTATATTTAAACCTTTTCAAATAGTCCAAGGGTATTTTGAACCTTTTTCCAAAATTAGAATAGGAAATAGTATATTGAAAATTACAAGGATAATAACTGTAATATAGTGTCTATAAATATGGCTCAGTGTAATAATGCAAATATACAAGTCAATACTCTCTCTCCCATTTTATGTGACACTCTTTCCTTTTTGGTCCGTCTCAATTGGGGAAACAATTTAACTTTAAAATTCTCCTTTCACCTTAATGAATGATTCTCAACCACTCAACTATCTAAGAATAACAGACCAAAAATCTTTCTTTTTTCAACACCGAGAAGTCAAAGGGTATTACATAAAATGAGATGAAGGGAGTAATATTTTTCTCTTGTATTTCTCACACATACATATTAGACATAAGTCATTTTGTCACCTGATTGCACATTTCCACTACAAGGACTTTAAGGATGCATCAACTGATAAGGCTAGCATGAATAAGAGGAAAGTAGATTAAAAGAATAGGCGAATGACTTGAACTATATAGATTGGATGTCTCCTTGAACAGTAAGCAAGAATCAGAAATCTTGAGGCCAGGACTCAAATGGATTGGCATGGTGCAACATTGAATTTGTTTGAAAAACTACCCAGGTGGCATTTATTCAATCAAATATTATATGATAAACCAAACTAATTGAATTTTTCTGGGAAGGATGGAATGCAGGCAAGAAGTCTAATTCATTGATATTGCCAAAAAGAATGTATCCATTTAAGTGCAAAAGACTTAAAATAGTAGATGCACACAATCTGGACAGAAAGGCAACACTAAACAATTTTCAAGTGCTAAATATAGAACATTGGCAAGTTCATTTAATCATGATGAATTGACGAACTTACTCTTGCATCTGGCGCTCATATTCTGAACGCACTTCATGCACCCGGACGGTAACTTCAAGTTCATGTTCAATTGCTTGCATCAACGCCTGTATGGGAAAAGAGACAATTAACTGGGTGCGGAAATTTATGTTTCCAAAGGTCTTGATGATATATTCTATGAAGTATGGACAAGAAAAATGGTCTTGTAATCTCTCTATGAAGGAAATTTAAAGGTAAACTACAAAAGAAAAACATTTTTGTGATGAAAAAGAAATGCAAAAATAACCCCTTCTTGGCACTGATACCTGGAATCCTGCAGCAGTTGCGGAGCCTGCAGCATCACGCGATGTTTTTCGAGACTCTAACAACTCCTTAAGCCGTTTAGTGGCCATAGCAGCTTCTTCAGTTTTCCGCTGCAACACCTGTATACCACTTAACGTAAGCCATGTGACACTTTAAAAGCAGAATTCTTAACAAACTATTCTTTTACCATCTTTTGCCTCTGGTTCAGTGCCAAGAGCTTGTGCATCTCATATTCATTTCTTCTTCCCTCCTTCTTAAGCTGTTGAGACGAGGCACGGCATTGACAGTTAGTCACAAAAAGAATGATCTTCTCAGCAATAAAAGGAAGTTTACCCTCTGGATACGAGATACTGTGCTATGTACATCTTTAATAATCAAGAAAATGAACAAACATTATCATTTAGAATGGAACAAAAAACAGGCGAAGTCAAATGAAAAAAGTCATAGCATGTTACTAATTAAAAGAGATACGCTTATTGGATGATTTGAATAAAATAGGGATTCTAGACCTATAAAACATAATCGTGACAACATGAGCAGAGAAAGGGGAGGATTCTACTTCTAACTGCAGAAACGAATTTTATTTGACAGGTCTGTCCTGAATTTTCATAGGAAGCTAGATAACTTACCCAACTTAACATGAATGCAAGTTTCATTACATAAGACTCCTGAAATAAGAATCAAAAATTAAATTAACAGTACCTGAAGGACCTCCTTTTCCCTTGAAGCTTTCCACAACCTGAACTGCTCAGATTCTTGTTTTATCTTTTGTTGTAATTGAACCTAGATAAAGAAAAATGAATCAACTACATGAAAGGAAATATTCCTTTACAATTGAAAATGCCTGATATATATAATAATTAGTACCTTCTGTGTCTTCATTCTGTGGATTTCATCCTGAAGACGTTTTGCAGCATCGTCACTCTTCTGTTTTTGTCTCAAAAGTTGAGATTGAGCATCCTGTTTCTTCTTCAACACAGCAACCTGCAGATGCAATGAATGATATGAGGCAATGTTTTTCATAGTACAGGTAATGCTTTTTCCTTACAGGTGGTTGGAGGAGGATTGAGTTGAAGAAGAAAATGTCTTGATGATACCTGTGATTCTAGAAGATTTAATTTCTGAAGATAGTCTTCCTTCAACTTTTGAGCACTTTCATCAGAATTTGATGAAATGTTAGAAAGGTTGCGCTGAAGAGATTCAATTTCTTTCTGCATCAGAGTGTAAAATCAATAGTAAGAAAAGGAGAAATCATGAATACTTCCAGTGTCAGCAGATAGGGCATATTACTTACCTGCAGAGCTTTCTTTTCCAGTTCCAGTTCATGGACCTTTTTCTCATAATGTTGCTTTAAAACTGAGGTATCAACTGCCGCGAACCTCTTCATTTCAGCCTTTAGTAGATGAGACAAGAAGTTGAAGAGAAAAGTGAAAAGAATATTAAGCAGCAATAGTTGTGTATGCATTTTTTTGAAATTATTGCTCACACTGTAAAACCCAACTAAATCCATGAATTACCTCAAAAAGAAAATTTCAAAGGAACAAAAAACTTGTAAAGCTTAATGCTGTCTAATGCTTTAAACAGAAGTATGAAGGCGTCTAGTTCTTCACCCTTTTGTTAAAAAGGCAACACCTCCTTAAATGATAATAAGAAAGACCATGCATCATCATGATGTTCTCAAAGAGCAGTTCGACAACATATTCAAGTACAGTAGGTCATCAGTCAGGCACATATAGAATGAAACCAATAGCTTTCTTATTTAAGAGGACATATCTATTTCACTACAACAACAGCAACATACCCAGTGAACTCCCACTAAGTGACGTCTGGTGAGGGTAGTACGCAGACCTTACCACTACTACGTGAAGATAGTACGCAGACCTTAGCACTACTAGGTGAAGATATAGAGGTGGTTTCAATAAGAGCCTTGACTAAAATGCATCAAACTCAAGTAGAAGAAAAGTAAAAGCATAAAAAGACATAACTGTTAATAAGAAAAGTCTTGTAAGGTCTAGAAGAAAGAAACAATAATAACAGCAAAATTGTGTAATGATCGAAACACAATAAACAAAATATGGCAAGAACTACAAAAGCATAGCTACTACTATGACAGGCACTAACAAGTCTAAGCCTTAGCAAGGCAACACTCTAACCCTACCTAACCTTCTACTCTTAATACTTGACCTCCACTCTTTCCAATCTAGAGTATGTCCTGAGCCCTCGGTGATTTGAAGTTGTGTCAGTTCCTGTCTAATCACCTCTCTCCAATATTTTTTCGACCCATCTCTACCTCTCCGCGTATTCCCTACAACCAAACTCTCACACCTCTCACTAGGGCATCAATATATCTTCTCTTCACATGCCCAAAATCATGTGAGTCTCACTTCACTCGTCTTGTCCACCACAGAGACCACTCCCACCTTCGTTGACTTGTCAAAATAAACATACTACTCAGGTGACTCTATAGCTACGAGGTTCTGCCAAAACAGCTAAGGTCACTAAGAAATCTCTCCAGCCTACACCCTTCAAAGTAGATCTCTCTCTCAATTCACAGAAGTCTCTCAAAGTTATAACCTTAGGCCTAAGGCAGCTTGATTCTCTTGCAAAAACTTAAATAAGGAGCCACTAATTGAAGAGCAGAATTTTGTTTCTGCTTACTAACTGAATTTTCCATAAACTACAATAAAACAGAATCAGGATTTGCGAAAGTTACCTCCTTCTGTTCGAGTTTTTTGTCCAACTCCTTAAGTTCCATATCCAATTTTTCTTGAAAGGAAGAATGTTCAAGCTCTTTCTCCTCCACTTCAGACTCACCTTCACAGAGCAAGTTTCAATCAGATGAGGTCCCTGATAGGGCTTGGACAAAGTGATTACTATGGGAATCAAACAAGATAAAAAAATGAGTAAAATGGACAACCCAGAAGACCCACTAAAAGCAGCTATATCAAATGGTTATTTGGCTATCATACATTATTTAATAACTGCTTACCATTTATATCTACACTTCTGATGTCAGAATCCTCTGAACATGAACCCTTCGATAGAAGCTCACCGTAGTCTAACCCAAGATAATCAACAGGTTCACCATGCTTTGAATTACTGGAGTTCTGTGAGTGAAGCAACTCTGCTTCTAGTTCTTGAATTCTGCTTACATACTTCTTCACCAAATCTAAATCCTAGAAGAAAGAGATCTCCAGGAGCAGATCAGAAATTCTGCTAATTTACTAATAATGTGAAATAAGTTTCAGTAGTAATGGAGTCAAACCTGATCAGAGTTGTCTATCTCATTCCAAGGCCTACCATTTTTCGAAGACTCAATCTTCAAGATTAGTCTATCCCTTTCTACCTGTCATATCAGATCCTTAGAAGAAATTTCCAGCGTCAAATTATTTTACAATTAAATTTTAAAAAATCACTAGTAAACAAACCTGGGCATCAATAGCACTTTGTGTTAATTGTTCACAGCGAATCTGGCGTTCTTTCACCTCCTTCTGTAGCTCCGCGTTGCTTGCTTCAAGCAAAGATATCTTGTTCTTAAGAATCTGCCCAACAAACATAGAAACTCGAACAGTCAAAGCCTAGCACTGATGTGTCAAAAATCTCTTGCCAAGCACATCCTTCCAGGCCCCTTATCATGTTTCTTTGAAAGGGTTGGTACAGACAGATAGTAATGTAGACCCTCAAGAATAATAGTAGGTATCTCCAATATGTGCAGATAGTCCTATAAATGCTGGAAGTTCAGTCCTTTAGGTGTGTTCAGTATGAAGAAAAATATTTTCTTGGAAAATGCTTTCTAGGAAATATATTATCCTAAAAGCAGACAAATAATACGAGAGGTGGGTGTGGAAGGTAGGGGTGGTGGGGATGGAGGTGAAAATGAGGTGTGTTGGAGGAATATAGAAGGACACACTCAATGTGGAACGCCACTTGTGAAATTTGTTTTCTCTACTTCCACTATAAGGTCATTTCCTCATTCTTAAGGAACTTGTTTTCCTAGGAAAAATGGTTTCCGAAATTTTTGACCAAATAGACATAGGAAATTTAGTAAATATTTTCCTCCATAACAAACACACCCTTAATCACTAAAAGAATATTTTACCTGGAGTTGTTCAAATGGTGCACCAGAATCTCCACGAACATAAAGAAGCTCGGCTTGCAACTGCTCAATTTGACTCCTCATTCTTTGCATTTGGGCTGCCATTGGATCACGGTTGACCTGCAAAAAAGAATAGGTTCAGAAACAAAAATGAAATGTTGGTTTTGTTAAGCAAATTTTAACTTACGATAGCCTTGTTCTGAATGTTGCGAGCACGATTTGCATACTTCAAAGTATTTAGGGTCTCCTCTGCATTGGTGTCAGCAGGACTGACACAAGCTGCATTCATTTGAGTTAGAACAACACTACTTATAGCAACAGAAATATAGTGCCAATCTTGTAAATTAAAATAAGCAGTAATTTTGCTGCAATTAATAGTAAATAGATACCAATCATAACTGTCTTGCTGTTTCCTCCAAGTGAATCCTGAAACAAATGTATGCACAAATTACTTTAACAGAACATTTACTTCCAATTACTAGCAATTATTTAATATCGGGTTCTCCTTTTTTAAGGAGAATTTCCTTATACATGTGTCAGAGTAAGAATTCTTGTGCTATTTTTCTTTCATTTGGTTTCATTTCTCTACAGAGTAAAAATACTGGCACGGCTCTGTATGCAAATGTCCAATTGATTTTGGTCTTCAAATGGACAAGCAGATTGAAGGGTCAGTTACTGACTTATGGCATCCGATGTGATTCAACTTAGTGTATATTACATTATATAATTACATTGCAAAAGGCAATGCGGAAAGCAATCACAACTGATTGTATTATTTAATATTTAAGAAGTCAAAAGCAGAAACCAGTGAATGCTACAGAAGTCCATACCTGTAAGAGACGTGTTAGCTTGCTATCTCTGTATGGGATGTGGGCACCTTCTTTCCGCTTCTTCTCATCACCAAGGGCACTGATTACATTGCCAAGAGCAAGCAATCCCTTGTTGATATGTATGCCTACACCAAAATGCTGAGACGATGAATACTGGATATGCATATTTTATGTTAGTAGCTGGGAGTAGGAGAAATTATCCATCTAGTCAGTGATTTCTCAACTCAAATGGTAGTGTTACAAAATAAAAACATAGTATCAGTCATATTTCCAAAAACATAATTGTCATTACCCTCTCGCAAACGCATTTCGTCAGCTCCAGTTCGCTTTGCTCGCTCAGAACCAGCTAGGTCAACCAAATGAAGCTTGGCACATAATATGTCATCAGCTTCATCATTCGTTGATCCACTTGAGTAATTGGATATTTTCTTTTGTTCCAATGATATGGTAAAAATGGCATGTGACCGACTGTTGACATGAACAGAAAATAGGTGACCCCGCAACCAGAACCAGAACATGTTATAATAGAAACTTCAGTCTGGTCCATTCAAAATAAACAAAGTCATTCCTAAGGTGATGTATACCTTGACTGACTATTCATCTTTGTGCTTCCAGTGGCTCGTGCCACTGATCCTCGCAACAGGAAGCTCGCCATCTCTTCTTTTGTGCTAACTTCTGCCTCTGTGACACCTGCCAGAGTAATTCCTCCATGAACAGTTTCCCTTATTTGAATGGGAACCCTAGCAGGAACCCCTGTAGGCTTCGCTGCCCCATCAGCTTTGCAAAAGGCTATTGCATTTTGATCCAACAAATCAAACACTTCTTCTTTAAAAATCTGCAAGAAAAAGAGAATTGACAGATAAACACAGCATATCATTTTTATCTTGCAGGGACATATATTGAATGAAATACCAGACTTCTCTTACCATACCTCAATGAAGGATACCCTGATCAGAAATTCTGTTGACTCCTTCATTGCCTCTGCTCTTGAGAATATAGTATTCATGACCATTGGGATCACTCCACCAGTCTGCTCTTCGCCATTATAATTAGTGCCCATTGTATAAGTTTTCCCAGAGCCCGTCTTCAACACACACATAATTGCCGAATGTATATAGTTAGTTTCTTATGTCAAAACGGTACATTCAGTTCAAGGACATAAACAAGATCAAATAGAGTTATGTAAAAACAGGAAAAGTTCAAGGAAATTAAACCTAGAAATGACCAAGAAATGAACAAAAATACTGGCACCTTACCTGACCATAAGCAAGCACGGTCCCATTGTAGCCTTGGAACAATGCCTCCACAAGAGGCGCAACACATTCATCAAATATACATGAGGAAGCATAGCCCCCACTCCCAAATACATAATCAAATGTGAAAACATGTGATCCAATTTGCACCTGTTTGTGGTCAAGAATATCAACAAAAGCCAAATCAATGTAGAGATCATACGTCTGATGTGATCAAATATGATTGTTGAACCTCATTAATCCACAACATTGCACAATAAAAACTTACCAATAATTCAACTCTGAACTACTAAAACTTTTGAAATGCAACAAGTGCAATTATTTAAAATTAATGCACCCAATGAGAAATTACAAGTAAAAACATAAAAGTACGATACAAAAGAAAATTCCCCAGCTAAAATTAATAAAGTACGAGAACCTGTGGTTCACCGGGAACTACTGTGACACAATCAGTGCACCCAATGAGAAGCTCAGAAGTAACTAGTGGTCTAATGTTCACAGCAACTCTCACACACTGTGACGTGTCCTTGGCCTCAGAAGTCTCCATTTCCACTTGATGTCAATCCTAGAAACCCAATCTTAATCAGCCCAAACAATGGCAGCACAACACATGCTCCTCTAAGAATCACCAATTAAAACAGTCAAAGGTTCAGGTTGGGGTTATCAAACAATATTTTCCGTCTATGTGCAGACAAGTAAGCTAAGAATACAAAAAATAACAAAAGATTTTACCTCCATGCTTCTAGACAATCACAAATATGAACCCATGACTACAATCAAGAAGAAGCATAAATGCTCAATCCAATCTCTAGCAGAATGAAGCAGTTCGCAAGATAGATATAAGGAATAAAACAGAAAATACAGCTTGAAGACCACATAATAAATATCAACCAAAACCAAGCTCCTCAAAAAATAAAAATACTGACTGTAACAGTCAAAATTTCTAATTGAGGTTTCAAAACCACATTTTCTTATCAAAATCACAAAAATTACAGTAAATAACCAAAATTCTACCTCAATGCATCAAAACAACGACAAAATTAAACTAACAAAATATGGACATCATTCTTTAGATATTCAATCTAGGAGAAAAGGAACCCACTGAGATGAGGAACCAAAGCAAAAAAGTTAGTAACAAAACCACATTTTCTTATCAAAATCACAAAAGTTACAGTAAATAACAAAATTTCCACCTCAATGCATCAAAACACCGACAGAATTAAACTAACAAAATATGGACATCATTCAATTGGATATTCAATCTCGGAGAAAAGGAACCCGTTGAGATGAGGAACTAAAGCAAAAAGTTAAGTTCGGAGGCACACATCCTCCATTTCCTCAGCTAGGGCTCCAAACACCTCATCGACAACTTTCCTTCTACACATTCACCAAATACATAAAAATAAACCATATTCTCTACTAATAATTTCAACTCATAAACACAATCAACAATTAGCACAAAAAAACGCTAAATTCCAGATTCAAACTCCGGCAAAAATAAAGCCGCTTAAAAAATTGAGTATTCCAGTTAAAGCTCCACACTAACTACATTTTCCTTTTATTCAAATCCACAGCACAATCAACCAAATTCTACCTCCATGAATCAATACAAACAGCAAAAAAATTAAAAATTAAAACGAAATTACCTAGTAAACACAACAGTAACTTTCCGATCAGAGATTCAATCTCCGGTGAAACGAATCCCAATCGGAAGATTGAGATGATGAATTTGTACCTGCTATGAGAGATTTGAGATGCCTGTTGGGGGGGTAGGGGGTGGGGGTAGTAAAAAGGGGCGGTATGCTGTTTTCAAAAAAATGTGTAACGGGAAGTGTCGTTTTAAATTGAATTTGTAGAAGAGATAGCGCTTTAGGTCCGAATTCAAATTTGTATGAGTTGTCACGTGCCTGTGCGTGTGAGTCGCGCTAGTGTGTTTTTTTGAGAATTATTCGAGTTTTGTAATACTCTTTTCTTCTATATTTAGTTGTTCACTATATTATTTTAGTATATTCAACCCTTCATCTTATATTAGTTGTCATGGTTTTTATATTTTTAGTCGAACTATGTAGATTTTGACTAACATTAAGATATATTTTTTCATGAAAAAATTACTTAGGTGGATCTTTTTTAATAAATAATTACTGATTTTAGCGATAACTTTTTATTTATAGCAATATGTAGCAATAATATGATAAATCTGCACTTGTATTAAAAGTGAATTATGCATGCAATAGAAATGCATTATAAGTGTTTTAAAATATATCGTGCTTGTTTGGTAAGAAATTGATGCAATGTATTATAAATGTACGAAAGTATATAATAAGTGCATTATCCATCAATAAAACTTGTATCAGATATATTTTATAAATAGTTTTCTGTCATATGAATTAAAATTGTATTATAAGTGTTCAGTGAAAATAAATTATTATTGTTATAGATGGTAAATATTTTCTTAATCTAGTATATCTATGTAAGTCTCTCTTTTTTCATCATATTGATATGAAAAAAGTTTCAATCAATAATAATTTTCTTATAGTTTTTTAATATTCAAAACTTTATTTTAAAATATCAATTTAATTCAATCTAATTTAACTTAAAAAATTAGTCAAAAACTGACTTTCGAAAAACGCAACATGACAACTAAAATGGGACAAAGGGAGTAATGCTTGTTCAGTTCATAAAATCAATAAATAATTTATCATCTTGTGTCTATTTTACCCTTATTATTTAAATATTACGAGTAATATTCATATTCATTGTTTAGATGATTTATATTTAATAAAGGTGATTTACTAAAATTATCTTTATTATTTCTTAATTTATATGTCAACTTAATAATGGACAATTATTCTTAAAACAGAGGTTTATATAAATTGCTTTGAAACCCTGCTATCTTAGTTATGAGGTTGATCATGACTAATGAACAGAAATGTATACTTATTAATGTTAATTTAAAGTGAAATATTGATTATGCTTTTTCGTGATAATTTTGAATTCTACCTGTTTATTCTAATTTTGTGTTGTAAAATGCAATAAAAATTGGACAAATGAACTTAAAAGATCAAAAAAATAAATATATTAGACAAATAAAATGATTAAAAGATTGATTCGATTCCATGTATATACATATATTAATGCATGTAAAGTTAA
>JAPFFP010000080.1:20963701-20979160 GCA_026153255.1 Solanum medicagineum | reverse complement strand
ATAAAGAAGGAAAAGGGGGAAAAGAACCCCAACATCAACCATCATACGTCTATGTCTATGAAGCCTCTATAACTACTATCTAAGAAGGTACCATGACAGGCCATGGCTACCACAATCAAATGAAATAACTCAACAGAAATAAGAAAGAACCATCCTTCGAATGCAGGGGAGGACTCACAACTCTATGAAATCAAATAACTCTAAACCTCAACGATTCGCTTGCTGAAGTCCTATGTCCACTGAATCTGCATCTTAAAATGATGCAACACCAAAAGGGTGTTAGTACGTTGAATGTATTGTATGTAAAATGGGCTAAAGTGAACAATATAGGCAACACAATGTAGTATGACATCAGCTCATCAATCACTCAATCTCAACTCCAAATAAGGAATAGGACTCTATAACGTCACCATCAGTCAAGACTCATACTATCACATCAACATTAGAGTACTATCAACATGAAAACTATCTGGGAGTTTCTCTAACCGACAACCATTACCTATGAGCTGGTAGTGATACAATGAAGAGATGTCGTTGTCACATCCGTCTAGTACCTTGCTGGGGTAAGGGATGAGTCTGTCAGTGGATCTATAAGTCTGTCAAGTCATCTGGGGGACAAAGGAAACATCCTCTTTCACGGTCTAATCCTCTCCTATGCTAGCCACGTAGTTAATAGGTGTGAGTGAGACTCATTCTTACCCATTTCGGTGCTTAATACTCCTCCTATGACTCGACTTGCTCATAAACTGTCAATCAGTCAAGAATTTCCATCACCTTACCTCTACGAGCAATATACCTCAACTTATCTCATCATCTATCAACTCCAGGAATAGGATCATTCTTTCAAACTTTATTTCAATCTTGCTTAGACCCTAAGGATACTAATTCCATCAACTTCAGTCATCAATACATTCACCTCAGGACACGGACCATAGCAATCAGTATACGCTGACAGTCAAGGCTCTAGACATTACCCCTAAGTTTGTTCTTGAAGTCTTTAGTAAGGAATTCATGTAGGGTCACATAATCATACAATACTTCATGTAAACAGTTAATTCAAGTTATGATGATCATCAATTTAAGAAAATATAAAAAAACTAAAGATAATTTTCAAGATAAAGTTCAAGAATTGTAACACAAGACCCATCAACTATCAACTATCAACTATCATCTATCAACTATCATCCTACTACATTCATCGGGGACATGGGAGAATAATCCCATATTCTGGGTAGCCTTTACTTACCTGAGGTGAAGATTGTACAAATCTTCAACAAGAATTTGACCTGAACTTTGGAAATCTCCAAGCCCTTTCTTTCTATCTCTCTCATAAACTTTCACGTACTTAGAACTAGGAGAATATAAGTTTTTGAAAACCATCGTACGAATTAAAGGAGTTGAAACGCATTTTAGGGTATTAAAATAGGTCGGGAATACCCAAAATACCTTTCCCGAATTTAGAAGAAAAAACGTCACTAAAAATGTACTGGTCCGCGGTACGCCAGAGGCGTGGACCAGTGTATTTTTCTCCATTTTTTTCGAACGAATTTTTAACTTCCCATCGAAAATATTTAAAAGAATCACAAGTGTCACTCTGCGCCCAGCCTGCGCTACGCTAGGGGCGCTGATCGACACTGCTTCCAGTTAAACTTGCGAAAATTATTTTTTTACCTGTTGCTCTAAAATCAGGGTGAATAAATTGAGAGTATATCTTGTAGATACTCCTTTCGTTTTTATTTAGTTATCACTATTTTAGATTTCACACCACCTAAAAAATTAAGTGCGTTTATAATGTGTTGTATTTAGTATTTTCTTGAAGTTAAGTTTTCAATAAAGGATATTACTACATTGGTAAAATTCATAATCTTAAGGGTAAAATTAGAAGAATAGTGTCATTTATGCATTACAACAATCCAAGTCGCGAGCTTTCCTTTCTCTCTCTTTGGCGAGCCTATACAAGCTCTTGTCCCCCACCTTTATCACTTAGCTCCACATATAGGTGCTCAAAAGCTAATGTCTTAGCACTTGTCACTGCAATCTTCGCTTCTGTCTTTGCGGTCTTATTGAACTCCTTAAGCCTTCACTTTTCATCCTCCTCCCTACACTCTAACCACTTCGTATAAGCGACCTTCTCAACTTTCACTTTGCTTTAGACTTTTTCATTCCACCACCAATCGCCTTGACGTCCCCTAAAGGTCCCTCTTGAAACCCTAGTACCTCGGTAGCTACTTTTCTAATGCAACCATCGGTGTGTTATTTATGCATTGATTTTGTAAAATAACAAATACTTTCTCAATTTATTTTTATTCATCCACTGTATTATTTTAAAATATCCAACCATACTCGTCTAATTTAAATCAATAAATAATTTATCATGATGTATTTATTTTACCCATGCTATTAAATACTATTTATTTTTAAATGTTTATATAACTTATACTTAATAAAAATTATTTGCTAAATTTATTTCTATCATCTATTATTTGTTAAAAATGGCAACTATTATTGAAGAAAATAATATTCAAAGAATGTCTATTTTTAATAATGACTATATGTAAATAAAAAGGGAAGTATTAGTAAAAGATAATTACTTATCTTGGTTTTTATGGCAAATAAAAAATAAAAGGGAAGATATAATGGCCACTTACAAAATCCATGCATCTATCCATTGATTAAATTTTAGCAATTCATCAATTTCTTAGCCAAATTCATGAACTAACGTTCTCTAGTTATTTGCCATTTTTCATAATCATTTTAGTCAAAAATTAAATTGTTACCTCTTTAATAACAAAAAATAATAGGATTGTTATTAATGCAATTAAATTTCTGCCGATATAATTCTAACCGCAATAATATTAAACACATAGTTTTAATAATATAAGACTTGTAAATAATAATTATTTTTAAAATGTAAGTATAATTTGACATCATGAAAGAATGGTAAAAGAATGTACAGAAGAAAAAAAATATATTACATAATGACATAAATACCCTCAGCCAAATAACAGCAGTCCAATGCGATTATCTATTTTAGGTGTTCGAGGGGATGGGGGTGAGTTAGTGCAGAGTGCAAAGGTTGTATATTTTAGGACCGAATGAGGTTTGATTGTTATAAGCTGGCTGAGGGTATTTATGTCATTACACAGTGAGATTTGACTGTTGTAATGGAAAAATATACCATTAGAAATAGTTTAAATATATTGTGTGCTATACTTTTGGTTCAAATATACCTTATCAGTTATACATTTGGACCAAATATATCTCTCTCCTTATATTTTGACATAAAATTATTCTTGATTTTAACGATTGACCAAAAAAATCACATGTAAAGATAAAAATATTGATTAAATTAATCATTCTCTATGACTTTTTAGCTTATAAAAAATTTTAGTTTGACTAAAAATTTTAATTGTTTATTCTCAATTTTCTTTAAAAATTATTTCAAACTATCTTATTAAAATAAAATAACTAACTTCCGTTTTACATTTTATTTTTCACAAATACCCGTAAATTCATTAAATAATATTAAAAAAAAACATATCCAAAAGAAGAAAAAAAGAGTATCATTTAACTATTTATTAAAATTGAAGATAAATTTATGTTAAGGTATAATAAGTGAACTGTATTTGAATCGAAAATAAAATTAAGGATATATTTAACCCATTTCCATTACAACAATCAAATTTTATTATATAATGACATAAATACCCTTGGCCAGATTAGATAAATCAAACCTCATTACACTGTAGATAATCTCATTTGGTCCTAAAATCGACAACTTTTGCACTCTGCACTAACCCACCCCACCCCCAACCCCTTCGAATTCCTCTTCCTCTTCCCAAAATCATCCATCATTTTCTCCGTCCCCATTTCAGATCAAACCCCAAAACCCCAAATCCCTCAAAAAAATTCCAAGAAAATGGAGCATCATACGACTACAAGCAGAGCAGAAGCAGAGAGACTGTTGGGTGTTGCAGAAAAGCTTTTGAGGGAAAAAGATTTTGCCCCTTGTAAGGATTTTGCTCTTCTTGCTCAAGAAACTGAGCCTTTACTGGAAGGACCTGACCAGATCTTAGCTATTGCTGAGGTTCTTTTAGCTTCACAGAAGCGAATCAACAATCACCATGACTGGTACTCAATTCTCTCAATCCAAGGCCGTACTGAAGATTCAGAGCTTATCAAGAAACAGTACCGCCGTCTTGCTCTTCTTCTTCATCCTGACAAGAACAAATACCTATCTGCAGATGCTGCTTTTGGGCTTGTTGCTGATGCTTGGGCTGTTCTTTCAGATCCAACAAAAAAGGGTCTTTATGATAATGAGCTTTCGCTTTTTACTCGGGTTAATTTGGCTCCCGCTGGACGAGGAAGACCTAGGGGTAGTTATAATAAGCATAAAAAAGGAGATGAAAAGTTGCCTGTGAGGCGTAGCAGTAGAGCTAGTGGTGGGGGGAGTAATTCGGGTCAAAATCAGAACCCGACTCCGGTGAGTCAGAGGAGTTATCACAGTGCCCCGCCGCCGCCAAAGCCGACGGCGCCGACACCGATGAGTGGTTTGATGAGAGGGCAAAGAATTGTGAATTTGTGGACGGCGTGTCCTTACTGTTACAATTTGTATGAGTATCCTAGGGCTTATGAAGGGTGTTGTTTAAGGTGTGAAAAGTGTAAAAGGGCTTTTACTGCTACTGAGATTTTGTCAATGCCACCAATGGTGCCAGGGAGAGAAGCTTATTATTGCATTTGGGGGTTTTTCCCAATGGGTTTTGTGAATGGGAATTTGGAAGATTTGGGTACTGGGAAAGGTGCTGCTGCTGCTGCTGCAACTACTGGTACATTTCCTACTTGGATGCCACCGATGTTTTCGACTGAGGGGAATGTGAATGTTGTTAATAATCAGAATGCTACTCCAATTCCAGCTACAGTTCAGGTTCCATCTGCTGCTCCTGCGCCAGCCCGGCCTCAGGCTCCTCCGGTTGCTACTACTCCGAGGCCAATGTCGACAGGAGCTAAGAAGAGAGGTAGGCCTAGGAAGTATAACTAAAAAGGTTTGATTTTTATGGTTTCTGAAATGGATTACCTCAGGAATTTTGAGTCTGTGGGAACTGATGGAATTGGTAAGGGGCTCTACATGAGACAAGAATTCTCATAAACTGAATGAGCCAATGTTGTAGTAAGTTGAGTAGGGAGCAAAAGTAGCTGCTTTTTTACTCATATGAAGTATATAACTGCACAACTGTGCTGCTTCTCATTGTAGAAATTTCTCGTAGCTTGTTGTTAGATGTCTTGTGTTTGTAGAATTTTCTCTCGCTGTTTGTAGGTACTATATTTATTCAATTTTCAAGACTTGTAGTCGTAGATTCGTTTTGTGATTGAATGATCTTTATGCCAAATTTCGAAATGCTCATATTTTGTCTTAGTTAACATTTTTCTGAAGCTGTCTTTGAGGTTTGGTGGATGTTATTTTGTCTAGCAGTGAAGTTTTGATCAGGTACTGGCGGTGATTGTTACGATTTTCTCTGAGTTTTTGCGAGTGGCATGTTTATATTGTCTATAATTCAGCTCATCGTTTTGCCAAGAATCCTTTTTAAACTGAATGCTCCAGCAGTTAGCAAGTGAGTAGGTGATCAAAGGAGTTGCTTGTCTTCATTCAAGTGACCAGAGTTTCACGATTATGCTTTTTTTTCATTGTAGAGATTTCTCTTGGTGCTGGTTGCTTTCTTGGGTTTGTAGGTACAGTATGTTATAGAGTTGTTAGTAGTTGAATGATCGTTGCATTCAAATTTCTTAATCCTGTCTTGTCCTAATTCACATTTTCCTAAAGTTGTCATAGAGTGCGGTTGAATCAAGGGGGTTTTGGGCTGGTAAGTGTCCAAGTTTAGATCAGCTATGCGAGTTAAATGTTTATGGTTTTCTTTGAGTTTTCCCAAGGCAGGTTCATGTGTATATTGTCTATATACCAATCTTGTCATTGTCTCAATTTATTATTTGTCTAAAGGCAAGCCTAAAGTGACTTTCTTGAGCGAGGATTTATCAGATGCAGCCTCGTGGTGGGAATAAGATCTGCGTATACTCTACCCGCCCCCTAAACATCACTTGTGGGACTATAATGGTATGTTGTCGTTGTGTAAAGCAATGCTTGTGCTTTGACCTATTGGGCAATTCTTTGTAGTATTATTCAAAATGCTGCAGTATCTGGAAATTCTTCTTCCGCAAATTCAAGATTTTATTGCCAAGCAAGGAGTAACCCTCCTTGAGCCTTGGGGTTTTGCTTCCTTTCATGTCTCAAGATCGAAATCCACTGGGTGCAAATAATTTCTGACTGGGTAAAACCTGAATTAACCGTCGTGCACTTATGGGAAACTCCTTGCCGAGGGCCTGTGCACCCCCGGGATTAGTTGGGGCTCTAAGAAACTCGGACACCCGGTGCAACTCGAAAAAAAAAAAGGCCAAGCAAGGAGTGTCAAGGATCACCAAGAATAGGTAACTATTGAGGTGTGAGCTCCAAAGAAGTTGATAAAAGGCTGTTAAAACTTATTTTTTTTCCTTGTGATCGAGAAATCCGTTTGTGGCCGATCCTTTAGAACGATTGCAACTGTCAAAACTCAGAACTCGTGGATAGTGACCCTGCTTGTCTAACCCTTTTCCATTTTCGCAAGCCCTTCAACCTTGCCTACTGAACTAAAGCCCTTGGGGGCTATCTTTCTCCGCTTTCAAGTCACAGGGTATTATTATCACGCCATAGGACTTTAACTGAAGCTACATCCTTTGTCCTTTTAGCCTTTGAACTTGACAGTGTAAGATTCGCGTACGTTCTTCAGCTCCTCATTGATTTCAACTTCTTCATGAGATTGATCCTAGGTCAAGAAAAGTTTTCCCTGCCATAGAAAACAAACAAATCTTGAAGGACCACCAACGTTTTTCAAAATGGTATAGGTAGAGTTCTACTAGATATCTCAGAATCAATTTGGCAAAAAGAGGCTTCCTCTGTAATCCTAATTAATTCTCTCTTTTGCATTTCCTCAAACATTGGAACAAATTAGTATGAGGAAAGGAATAGTATGTCCTTGATAGACTAAAATGAATCGACATGATGCTAGAATGTGCAAAGTTTCAAAAATTTTTGGTCTCACATCGTCTTAGTGAAATTCTTGATTTGAATGATCGTCAAACTTCAAAACAACTCTGAATTAACTCAAGTGTACCTCAATTATTCCACATGACAGGAGCTACTTTTTACTTGTATATAACATTATCTGTCAGATTCAAAACGGTGAAAATGCTTCCATGCTAATCCTAATCTAAAACATCATTCACAAGGAAACCGGCAGCCACTATAGAAGTAAAACGAACTAAGCAAGTCTAGTGCAACTACTTTGATCGAGAAAGCATGCATCTGATTTCAAACTTTAGACCCCCCATTTGGAAGATTTCTTATTGTATTGTTAGTAATCCTTATTTTGGTTGTTACTAAAATTTTGTTATATCGTATCATTAATCTAAGCATGACGTAACAATGAAAGTCACATTGTGTCATGATCAATTTGATGTGATCATGTCGTTACCTTATTTTTCCACTTGATTTATCTTATTTATTACTCCATTTTAAGTCATATTTTGTCAATTATCCTATTTTTTTTATAGTACCTCAACGTGTACTTTATTTTTCTTGTAGATTTATCCTTTAAACTGTTTTGACATTATATAACGATAGAAAAGACACAATCTATTCAAACGTGATATTCATTAAAATATAATAATACAATACATTATTGATCAATAGGCGTCAAACATCCAAATAGAGTGTTAGGCCGTCTCTAAATGCCAAAAGGGTTCCAACTGAGAGAAATATATGATGATGCGGCTTTTCAAGAAATACAATGAATCTTCGGGATGGTTTTATTTTGAAAAGCGGGTCGGGTTTAATAATGGATCGAGTTAACCGTGATCAGATATACATTGGGAGAAAATAATATCCATGTAGTCGCAGACCTTTCGGAGTGGTCTAGTGGTTTGGGCTTGAGACTTCTATGTTGGAAGTCTCAAGTTCGAAAGCCCTTCCTAGAAAGTAAAGGGTTTACCTTCTGGATCGAGCTTGTCGCATCGGGCTTGCGTAGGGCGGATTACCTCTCCAATGTAGTTTGCAAGCTACTGCATAGGAACATAGATTTACTTTGTGTGCATCCAAAGTGTAGCAGCTACGGATTTCCCTTGTTATATATAAAAAAAAAAAAAAACCATGTAGTAGTCACATAGGATAATAAAGGGGGAGGACAAGGGGAACTAACGTTCAGGCGTAAATACTTGCCAAAAGTTGGATGGTACGAGTTTTATCTCGATGAATAGTCAAAATGGATAGCACAAATAATATTCATGAATTTCAGAAGATTGTCAATAGACCAGAATTCTTGAAATGGCAGCAGCAAAATGAGCTAAGAAGACGCTACAGAAGATTGTGAGAGCCTAAGACACTCACTTTGACACCTCTTGAGACAGATATCATTCCAGTTAGGCACTTGATGCTGATTAACACAAACAGTCCGAGCACACGCATCAGCACATGCATCGAGCTCAGAAACACCACAAACGGTGACACAAGTATCAGGTGTCGGGTCTTTAGAAAATGCACCAACCTTCTTGAGCATCCTGTTTGAAGTACACACTCTTTCACAAACAAAGATATCATCGGAGTTCTTTTCACGACCTCTGGCTCTGTTTAACCTCTCCTCCTCATCTCTCCTGTTTTTCGTCCTGAAAGCTTGAGCTGCCACCACAGCTGGGACAGCCGCTCCCAGTAAAGACCACCACCATTCCACCATTACTGCTGCTCTCTGGAGAAGATTTAGCCTTCAACGCTTCAACCTATTCCTTGACTACCTGTGATTAGACACACACATGCGCGTAAAGTAACATTTAGCATAATAACAAAAACAATTTAGAAAAAGAAAACAATGGACAATGCAACAAATGTATCCAAATACCTAACCGGATTGATATTTTTGGCTCAACCTGGAAATTAGAATGTGTTAACGAAAAAAGGGGAACTGTACATTATGGGTTCCTCATATGCTTTTAGCTAACTTAAGAACACGAACATACTCCCACCGTTCCTTTTTATAGTCATAGTTTCATTTACAAGAGTCGAGCTTTATGAACTTGACTGATATTCTAAGATGTATTTTTTTTAATCATATTGATATGAAAAGAATTGCAATTCATAATACTTTTCGTAAAGTTTTTGAATATCTAAATTTTTATTTACAAAAAATTAATGTAATCCAATTTAACTTTGAAAATCAGTCAAATTGACTTTCGAAAAACGCAACATGACAACTAAAAAGGAATGGAAGGAGTATCATTTATGCACCCCTATTTAGATAACCATCATTTATGCTCCCATATCATTGATTTGCACCTTTTGCACAGTGTAAATGCACAAACTTTTGAGGAAAAAGAATGCAAAAACATACATTTGCCTTCTTTTTGTTTCACCGGCAGTGACATGAGTTTCTAAAATGGAAGTTGGCCGCTGAGAAAGTCTGTCTAGACCATATGCTAGACTTGACCAACTTAGAGATCACACAAACTAGCTGAGCGTTATTAGCTGAAATTGGGTGCGATAAAGAGTAATAGACATTGTTATAGTTGAAGCAGCTATTCTACTACCTATTGTTCCAGCATCTATCATACAAAAAAACAATCATACTGGCCAAATGAATTTGAGTAGTTCCTGCAAATATGACCAATTTTCTACTCTCTAATGACAAAGTTAGCTCGGAATAAAATATAATGTTCCTGTTGCACCAGTCCTACTTGCTAGCTATTTGCGTGCTCTTCAACACTTTGTTATTGTAACATACACTACCCTGGCCACCCATTATACGCATGCATAACCTGTTATTACAATGGATCCCAATGAAGGCAACTTGAGACTAATCGAATCAAAATCTTAAAATTTACAACAAATCAATCCAAAGAATGACCTTTACTTTCTGTACATCACCATGAACTAAGGCCGACAGGTGCCCGTCTCATACTCCTAATTGACGCAAAACTTCACCTTACAGAAGATCCTTCTTTTGTTTCATTCCCCCCAGCAGTCTTTCCAAACATTTGATTTCAAATGGCTTTACCAACTCAGTGGCTCAGTCTCGCTGATGGACCATACTTCAACCTTTCCTTGACAAATTTCTCTAAACCAGAATACTGAGACTGAGCTGCATTCACTCTCTCTCTCTATATTTTTTTTATGACAAAGGGAACCCGCAGACACTACCCTTTGGTGCGCACAAGGTAAACCCCACTCCTATGCAGTAGCTCGCAAACCACATAGGAGAGGCAACCCGCATTAGGCAAGCCGGGTACGACGAACTTGACCCAGAAGGCAAACTAATTCACTCTATATTACTTGAGCTTTTTATATGGATGTGATGATTGAGCTGTACTCACTCAATAGATACGACGTTAATAGTGTCCAACCACTTGTGGGATCACATTCCTTTAGAGCATGTTCACTGCTTACTAAAGATTCCATGAACTACTGCTAATAACAAAACTTTTTATTTACTTGGTGAATCATTAGAATAGATGGCTAAAAGGGCTTCAAGGTGGAAAATGGCTACAATTCCATCTCCATCTTTCGATTATTATATGCTGATGATACCCTAATCTTTTGTGGGGCAGAGACTCTCCAAGTTTTATATCTCAATCTAACTCTCATGCTATTTGAAGCTGTCTCTGGATAGCATATTAGCATGATGCAAAGCAAGATCTACCCTGTCAATGAAGTCTCTAATTTGAGCACACTGGCAGGTATTTTGGGGTGTCACACATGCTCTTTCCTCTCAACCTTTTTGGGTCTCCCTTTGCGTGCAAAATATACAGCCCCTAAGATATGGAACGGAGTGGTGGAAAAGATGGAGAAGAGGCTGGCAAACTGGAACATGCAATATCTATCTATGGGACAAGGCTAACCCTGATCCATAGATGTACTGGACAGCATACCTACTTACATCACATCCCTCTTCCCGATGCCGTATGTGGTGAAAGAGAAGCTGGATGGACTGAGAAGGGCATTCCTATCATCCTAAGGGAAGGAAACGGTGAAGAGCATAAATTCCACCTTGTGAAGTGGGATAAAGTCATATTGCTACAGAAACAGGGAATGTATGGGTATTAGGGACCATAGCAAACACAACAATAGCCTACTACTAAAGTGGTTGTGGAGGTATGGCCAAGGGGTCACACACCTATGGGAGGACGGGATGAATGAAAAATATGGTAAACTGGATGACTGGTGTACCAAACAGAATACAACCCCTCATGGTGTCGGCCCTTGGAAACATATCACAATCTCCAGGATGATGGAAGTATCATTTAAAGTTGGAAATGGCTCCAAGGTCAAGTTTTGGGAAGACAAGTGGGTGACCAATCAACCCCTCAAAGACTCACCACATGATCTCTCTTTTAGCTACAGAACTAGACTCCTCTGTAACAGACAACAGGGACGGCAATACATGGTATATCCATCTAAGAAGAAACTTACAAAACTGGGAGTTGGGGTACTCACTGATCTATACAGGTTACTGGCAGATTACTCGACGAATCTGATAACTTAAGGTTGGGGCTCAAAGAGAGGCATCTTCACAGTGAAAATGTGCTACAATCACTTGAATGCAACAGATGGAATGACGACATCTTGGTCCTGGAAGCTGGTCCGGAATACAAAACTCCCCCTCAAAATTAAACGTTTCCTTTGAACGGCCCTTCATAATGCCATCTTAACCCATGACAACTTGAGCAAAAGAGGCATTCCAGTGGTGAACAAGTGTTTTTATTTGCCAAAACAATTAGGAGACTGTGAACCACTTGTTATTGCATTGCCCTGTGGCAGCTGACCTTTGGATTATGTTTTTGGCAATATCTGGAATTAGCTGGACTGCTCTCCTCGACCAAAAACAATCAGTTGGAAGTTGGAGCTCATGGAAAGTGAACAAGACCATCAAGATCTGGCAGATGATCCCAGCTTGTATTTTTTGGTGTTTATGGACAGAAAGAAACAAAAGAATGTCATAATGGAACTTCAAATCCCAATTGCTCTCCTAGAATTAAGTGTTTGTAGAATCTTTATAGCTGGAGCAACCTTTTCACTGTAAATGATATCATCCCCATTCTAGATTTTATCGGTTCCCTATCAGTGGCTTAGCAGCCTTGAGCTTTTGCTTTTGGTTCTTAAACTCCCAGCTCTTATTGTATTTTCGGCAGTGTTTTGGATTTATAACCATTTGATTTAATCTTTCATGCATCTCCTTGACGCCTTTTCAATACAACTAATTTCATCAAAAAGAGAAAACCCATCATTTTTCCCTTATCACTTCCTCAAACATTACAAATACCATATCAGTTCAACTCACAGAACCGCAACTATATATCAAGTGCAATCCCACAAGTGGGGCTTGAGGAGGGTAGGATGTACGCTAACCTTACCCCTACCTTTATGGGGTAGGAATGTTGCTGATAAACCCTTTATCTTACTTTCCTTTTTAGTTCATATAAAAAATAATGTCACTTCCTATGTTTAGTGATTCTTTACACCCATCATCCTACATTTCATATCTAGCAGAAGATTCAAAGGTCATTTTGGTACATTATACACATCTTAGTTTAGGACCACAAGATTCAAAAGTTTGTTTTTTTTAAAAAAATTCGTGCCGAGCAAATCAGAATAAAAAAAAAATTGAAATGGATGGAGTATTTATCAACCCCTCCCTTTTTTCCACCTACGGGTAGGAAGGAGGCCTAGAAGATTCATCATCTTCATGACATGTCTAGTTCCCGACAAAAAGGGGACAGGACGTCCAACACAGACCAAAAATATAAACCTAAGCGGACGTGCAGTAGCATTCGTGGTGGTGCTTCAGGATTCCAACGTATTGCATCCAAGAACAGAGCGAGCCTGCCGGCGGGCCACTGTCGTCCCATTCTTGAGTGAGCTGGAGCGCAGCCATCTTATCCACTGAACTAGCTAGAAGCTAGCGCTTTGGGTCAAAGCACTAAAAGAAAAGGACCGGGAAACGCGGCAGCATAGGAACCATGGGACCCCCTACCAGTAAAGGGAAAATGGAAGTGTGCAAGCCAGCTGAAAAGGCTCTTTCCCTTTTTAATAATAATCTCCACGGCCATATAGGTTCTTTAACTTACGATAATTTTGTGAAATCACAGGCATTACATAGGCTATAGTATTATGTACCCACAGGTTAAAACTGGAAATTCCCGCAGAAGACCAGGGTTCCCAACAAAAACAAAAAAGCTGTGTCATTTTTTTCCATCTATCTAAATCTTCGAAGTTAGAGTTGCCACATACTTGTGCTAGTGGCAAGGTACACCCCAAATTGGCTCAAACACTATCCTTATTCATGAAAATAAAAAAAGGGGCCTATAGCATTCCTCTGGAAGACAGAGTTGTCTAGTGAGCAATTGCTTGATCCTTTAATTCAAACAACATTTTTAGCCAGCCAAAATGCTTACAATATATATTAAGCTTCAACTACTTCAGGCCCTTATACTTTGTCCAATACTGAACCCATTCTTTAATAAGAAGCTCAAAACACATTTGGCCCGCCAAGAAGAGTGGTCTGAAACGAATCATACTAATTCCATTCTTGAGCAACTCGTACCATCCAGTTGCTCGAAGGCACAGTGAATCATATCAATCCATTTGTTCTTTCTTTTTCTTTCTGAATCCTTTTGTTAATTTGATGACAAGCATCTTGTTCAAGAAAACACCCACTATGGGAGAGCTGGCCATGAATTTTCTTAAACAACATGAGTTACTAACACACTCACTGAGGTCGTGTTAGAAATTAAATTGATGATAAGCATCTTGTTCAAAGTGGTAACATTGTGTTTATGGAAGTGGGCTAGCTGTAGATAGACTAAGAAATAGAGATGGCAATGGGGCGGGTGCGGGGCGGGTTGAACTCAACCCGCAAATCTTTTAAACCGCCCCACCTTGCTCCGCAGGATGATTTTTTTCATTTTCAACCCACCCTGCCCCGCCCCGCATAAACCCGCCCCGCTTAAATTTTAAAGTTCTTTCATTTTATAAATAAATTTAATTTTTTTCCGCTAATTAACGTCTCAACAACTAAGTAACTATTTTTAGTTGACATTTTAACAATTCTTTCTTAATCGTTAATTAAAAGTTTCTAATTAACGTTTGAACAACTAAAAATTTACCGGACATGTCTAGTTTAAATTTTAGGAAAAAAATAAAATTAAAGTCAATCTTTAATATAAAAAGTTTATATCTTTAATTTTTACTAATTAGAAAAATTTTATTTCTTCGAATTCCTATTTGGCTTTTTAAACCCACAACCCGCCCCGCCCTGCATTAATTTAAAAAATACCTATTTCAACCTGCCCCGCATCCACCCCGCGCCGCATAGCTCTAAACCCGCCCATACCCGCCCCGTTGCCATCCCTACTAAGAAAGTTGCTGGTAGGTTTCCAGCATAGGTTGATTCAAGGTTTTGGTATTGCGCCTTCCGTTTGAAGTGTGTATATATATACAGAGGGGATGTGTAAGGACCCAGAATTTCCAAGCTTGTGTATGTCGTTTAAGGCTGTCATGGGCCTCTACGACAAGCCAAGTTCAAAAGGATTTCCGTTGGCTAAGTTCGACACAAGTACCGGTAGAAGGGTCAACTTTAAACAAGCATAACTTTTAGCACATTTGGAACTGGATGACCCACGACATGTCAAATGAAAGCCCTTTGAGTTAGCTTTCCAACACACTTGGTTTCACCCCATGGGCACCTATACGGCCAGTGGTGGCTTGTACGGGTCGTGTGAGGCATATGAGGCTGGGAAAAGCCATTTTTGGCCAAATGCATGGACCACGACCAATGGCACCGGTCGTGTGGCTTGCCACTGGTCGTGGGGTGAGGTGTGAAGGTGAGCAAAAGGGCTAAAGTAGGCGTTCGGGGAGTTTTTTTGCCAAGTGTTGAGCCACGTCCCCTCACCACGACCCGTGGCATGGGGCACGACCCATGGCCCTTGGCGTGGAGCCTGGGAAACACTTTCCTGCACCAAGTATGGTGCCACGATCCCTCCACACGGGCCGTGAAGCTCCACACGACCCGTGGAGGCCTCCGTGGTTGCGATGAGACGTCTTTTTCCAATCGATTTCCAACTTCAATTTTTAGACTAAGTACCTTGTCACGGGCACTCCACACGACCCGTGGGACCTTCCATGGGGCAACACTTTGCCAAATTTTCCATCCGTTCACTAATGGCATTTTCATAAATGTTATTATTCTAATGACCCTTTTTGACCTCTTAGGCTATCTTAACTTTCCTAAAAGACCTAAACCCTGTTCCTAATGACCCAATTTCACTACTCTCATCTCAATCACACTCCCAAATCCTCTCAAGAGCCTCCATTAAGCTCCAATTCAATTTCAA
>JAPFFP010000080.1:20936599-20963601 GCA_026153255.1 Solanum medicagineum | reverse complement strand
GTTATTCAAGTGTTTAACTCTTTACCTTAGACCCGATTCCCCTTGTTTATGCTTATCTCTTATTGTCATTTTAATTGTTTTCGCGACGAAGGATGTGTAATGACATGCTATGAGGCTTGTTTGGGGTTCCTGTGGGTCCCCCATTCGCTGGTCACGTCTAGGCCCTAGGTCCGGGGTGTGACAGGGTGGGGAAAGGGTAGAGTTTCGACTATGATTTCATCAAAACCCAATAGCTTTGGTGTAAACCGTGTATTTATCCTATGAAATTCATTTAATATATGTACAAATTATCAAATTAGAACCCAATAACTCAATTGGGCTAAAATTTCGAAACCACACTATTCCAATTCCCTATCGTCTCTGTACAAATACACACAAACACACAATAGAATAATTTTAAAGAACATATACTAGTCTTAAGTTCACAGTCGCTGCCACAAAGGGAGTAACAGGTGCTTTGTGTTCTGTACCACCGACTTAAAGTTTAAAGCTTTGTTCTTCACAACGGATGAAGAAGGGATCATCAAACACCTTCCAAGAGTTGAAACACATAACATATCAGATGCCAAAAAAAAGTGTGAAATGTTTCGACAGCAGTACAAAATATGTGCAAATGGGTGTCATAAAACATCAAGAACCCATCAAATTGAGAGAATCTTTCCACATCATTCAAAAGGGATAGAGAAGCAACCCACATACTGCAAAATAAACAATTTATTAGCTAAAAGAGGAAAAGAATACCTTGATTTTTCTCTCCTTTACCAGCCTTTGCAAGTGAAAATGTTTGTAGTAGCTCTATTTTATTTTATTTTTGTAAAATCTATTGTATTCTGCAACATAAAAGGTAAAACAGGCCTGTAGAAACAAGAAAAGGACAACCCCTTCTGGTGTACTCCAAGTTTTTGAGAAAATGAACAAAAATAATCCCTTTTGTCAGTAGGTTCAAAATAGTTCTTTGTCATTTCAGCAGTTTTAGTCTTTTATTAAGTTCGTTAAAGATAAATGTTTTTGGTCCCCCTTTTCAAGATTTATGAATCTCTAATTGTTACATTTTTATCAAAATTGTGACTGTTCAACTTCAACTAGAAATGGTAAGAATTTCCGTCAAAAATTCAAAAGCTGCAACATAAGAAACTACATCATATATGATTTAGATATCTTTTGTTGATTGCTTTTTGGTACAAACTAGCTTTGATCCTGCTGGAGAATGGAGATGATATTTTATACACAATAGTTGATTTGCACAACTTATAATTTCGGATGTTGCACTAGCTTACTGCAAATATTTTATACGACATATTATTTACCCATAAAAGAAAAAATACTACTAAATCATATGCAAAAAAGCAATAACCCCAAAACAACATAAATTGCACCTCAAAGTTGCACTGAACTTTTGAAATATATAAAAGAAAATAACATAAGCTAAAAAATGTACCTCCAATTGCGATTTTTTTTTTTGGAAACTAGTCGCGAATTTCCATTAGATATTTTTCTATTTTCGGAATTTCAATTAAATAATATAATTAAAGTTGATAAACACATATTTCAGAGAGAAGAACAATGCATACTTTTGCAAGACTTAAATGGCCAAATACAAATGATCTTTAAGGGGCTATTTTAAATCTATCACCAACGATAATGGATAATTTTCTCACCAAGGTACTCATAGGCTGCAAAAACGAACAATTATTCTTCCATTAGAGTTTTTTTTTGGAAAAAGTACACAAAACAGACCTAATGTGAAATTATTTACCCTTAATGGACCCAATTCAAACTATTTCCCCTTAATGGATCCATGACCCAAACTGTTTACCTTCATACCCCACTTTCCCCTTTTATTTCGCCCTGACGTCGTGTTGACGTCAGCATGATATCAACATAAATAGTATGAAATAATCCTCAGTGATACTCCGACAGTATATATATACCATACGGGTATCATATAGAATGAGCTCATTCTTCTGTGATACTCTTACGGTATATTAATACCCAATTGGTATCATATAGGTTAATGTTTTTTTTTTACGAAATAAATAAGAAACAAATAAAAAATTTATTAAACTCTAAATTAAAAGAAAATATATTAGTTGTGATACTCCATCGGTATATTTACACCATATCGGTATCATATAGGAGATACCCTATCTATATCACATAATTTTGAGCTCTTTTTTTAATAAATAAAATAATTAAGAAAATATAATAAAAGTTACAAACTTATTTATTAAATTCTGAATTAGTAGAAAATATATTCTTTGTGATACTTTATTGGTATATTGATATCATATCGGTATCATGTAGAATTAAGCTTAATCCTCTGTGATACCTTACCTTGTCGGTATGTGTATACCCTATCGGTATATCATACAAGGTGGGGGCTAACGTTAGCATGACGTCAGGGGGCGAATTTAACAGTAGAGGGGCATAAAATGTAAAGGGGTATATGGATGTAAATAGTTTGCTTCAAAAGGGGTATAAACTTAGTTTTTCCTTTTTCCTTTTTTTAAAATCTGCGGGCTCCTCCTTTTCTTTTATAGAAAAAAGGTTGTTGAGCTACCCAACGACTTGCAATTTAATGTTTATCTTGTGATTCGTTGGACAAGGCAACAACTTGGGCCCCTTTACTTGGATATATTTTTTAAAAATGTAACGTCTGCACGGTCAATGATTTGATCAAATTTTAGACGTTCGGTCAAAATTTCAATTAAAGTAATTATATCTATTTGTTATATAATAAATATCCATATTCTCTATTAATCAAGTTTTTTCTTAATATGTTAGCACCAAAAAATATAAATTTAGCCATTACTAACTAGATCATAATTAATTTACCATACTATTACACATGACTTTTAATTTGTTATGAATTTCAAATGTTTACATGAGATCCTCTTATATAGTCAACAAGATATTTCTTAATGACTAAGAAAATCTAATTGAAATAGACACGCGGTGTTCACTATAAAACCCGTGAAGTTGTAACTCATTTCACTATTCTCCATTCCATAGAGTTTTTTGTGAAAGGTATGCAACGTTTTCATTTACAATTTCAACTCCTTTTTGTATGAAATTTAGAAATGAAATTGTGTGGGTATATAGTTCTTTTGTCTCCAACTCATCAAGCTTAATTAAATATTAGCGACTTTTTATCAGGTCAACGAAAATCATTTAAAAATGAATTTATCAATGGGTGTTAACAATATTGTTCAAGGAAATTACTCTTCAAATTAATGTAGGCTTCATTTTGTATTGTATAAAATTCTTATGAGATGTGGAATTAATAGGCAAATTAATCCACAACATAAGAACTTTTATACAACAAAAAATGTAGCCTACATTAATTTAAAGGCTGAGAATGAGTAATTTACCTTGAACATTATTGCTATCACCCGAGGATAAACTCATTTTCAAATGAATTTTGTTGGTCTGATAGAAGTCGCAAATAATTAATTAAACTTGATGATTTTGAGAGAAAAAGAAGTATACACACATAATTTTATTTCTAAAGTTCATAAAAAAGGAAGGAGGAAATGTAACACTTTTTCAAGATCTTTTAATTTTATTTGAAAATTAGTGTTTCATCATGAAAATTTCAAATATAACGTTGTCGTATTTGGTAAGGATTGTGCATACTCTATCCTCCTCAAACCCTTCATTATTGAATTTTAGTGGGTATGTAATTAGGGGTGGGCATTCGGTTCTTTGGTTAGGTGTTAGTAAATTTCGGTTCAATTTCGATTTTGAAAAAGTGTGCACAATATACCGAACCGAACTAATCGGTTTGGTTCGATTTTTTGAAGTTCGATTCGATTTATTCGATGTTTTTAAATCATTTTTTAAGTGTGAACTAATAAATAATAAAATGATGATAAAATCATAGTATAAGAAACTTAAAATAAAATCAAGTTAAGTGATAATGTAGCCCCATGGAACACTTATTGTACTTAAAAAAGCTATATCTATCTTTGTCAAGGACTTATACCTCCAACTTTTGCTCAAGAAATACAAGCACGAGTACGAATTCCTTTACATGACATAAGACAAAAATATGTTTGAATTTCTCTTGGAAAAATAATATTTCAAGTTAATTATATGAATTACAAATTTGTTGCTACTTTGACTTGTTTCATGAATGATTTAATTGTTATATATATATATAACTTTTTTTTGGGTCTAATATATATATAATTTTTCAAAATATATTTTAATGAAAGTTCGGTTCTTCGGTGCACCGAAGTTTCGAGACCCCTATACTGAACACGGAACCTAACAACCGAAGTTTTGAAAAAAGAACACCGACACCGAACTGAAAAACCGAAGAATCGAAATTGAAGAATCGAATTAGTTTGGTTTGGTTCGATTTTTCGGCTTTTCGGTATTTATGCCCACCCATAGGTATGTTGTTGGTATTGTAACGTTAAACACCCATTACTTTGTTTTCACTTTCACCATATATTCCTTTATCAAATTTTACCCATAATTTTTCATTTTTATAAAAATGACATCATTTAAATTATATTTCATGTTTTAGTAAGTTGGACAAGTTGGTGATTTTGCTAGATTTTAAAAATTGGAGGTTACAAGTCATATTTAGAAAAAAAAATACATTTAAATTCTAAATATTCTTTGCACGAAGTATGGCAAAACACGACTCCATTATAGAAAATTTCATAAAACGTGAATAATATTTGATTTTCATGGTCAAATACCCACAAAAGAAAATGTAATACTTAGTAACTACTAGTACATGTGCGACTAAGTTGACCTCGGCAAACTGCGTACAACCATAAGACTTGAGGTGCATTTAGACCTCTAAGTTGTGAAGTATAGTACTCAAGATATGTTAGTGAGCTTGAGAAGCCAAACAATACATAGTGGTCTAATCAACGATGGGATTCACGGTTCTATGTGGTCACATATGGTTCGTATTCTAGATCTCTAACTTGATGCCGAAGGCCTAAGTTTTGAGGCAAAGAGTTGGATCATAAGAGTACGGTTTGCAACTGTGAAATGAAGATACAGTCTGTACATTTCAATGTACATAGAAACACTCCCTAAACAATTTACATTCCCAAGGACAAACTCATCCATGGTAGGTTTTACAACCCATAAATTGGATTCACTATTGTGAATATGGGTGTGGTTGAGGGAGAGCTCAAGACGAGCTTCTGCATAAGAAGGCCTCCATCACTTATGGGGGGGTTCATGGCCTTGGATGGTGGTTTACGGATACTTTCACACTGTCAATTCTTCATAGTCGCGAATGGCTCCGTGAAAGTAAGGCAATGGAAAGTTTCTTTTTATACACACACATATATGTAAAGTTTGATCTAATCATTATTTCTCACACCTCATCGCATGGAACCCCCAAAAGCTCTCCAACATGGTATCCTCTCTAAGGTCAGAGTAAGAATCCTCCAAAGTTTGGGCTCAAGTTTCGCTCATTGATTACGTGATGCTAATAGAAGCTTTTCCTTCACTTATAGCTTTTGCCATAGTGCTAGCTAAGGTGTATGGTGTAGGAAAACCATAAGGTTGATGTATAAGGCACGCTTTTACCTCCCTCTTCATCTATGAGCTCATGAAAGCGTTTTTAGGTGTTTTGGTAAAGAACTCGTGGAACGATGGTCGGAACCCGCAAGTTCTAAGTTAATACATATTTGTTTAAGAATTATAAGGGCCATATATTGTAAAGTAAGGTAGGGGGAGTAATCTTGACCTCATATGAGGGTCATGTTCATGTGTCCTTTCGCGAGGCGAGGAAGAAGGATGTAGAAATACACCTTTTGTTTATAGCGTTTGCCAAGCTTGTCACATGTTGAATTATTTATTGTTTTGTCGGCATGTGCATGCTTCTTGGTTGGCTACTTATTTGGAGACGAGGTATGTAAAACTAAAACCTCCTTGTTGTTAAGGCATGACTCTAGGTCACGCGTTTCCCTTACAAGGGTCAACATAGTTTATTTGATATATGAGAGCAGCACCTTCATTTGCTATGTGCCAACCAAATGATTGCATGCCTAACATAGCCAAAATATCTATATGCTCTTTTCACTTAAAAGTATTTACCTTCGTACATCATATATCTATCTGTCAAGGTTTATAATATTCATATCACCCCTGTCAAGTCGAGTATCCATAACGTCATACATGACCTTGTCCTCATTAGGGACTCATAGAATTCACGTGATATATCTATTACGTGTCTTAAGTAAGAAGCGCTTGTCATAAGTATAATGTCCACTCACATAATTGAATAAATTGCTAAAGAAATTACTAGCTAAACCAAGTTTATCACTTCTACATGTTATAGGACTCATTTAGATTATATAAATTGTAATTTACTTGTTATAAGCCTCCGCGGTATTATTTCTAAAATCTACTCTAAGTGATGAGCGGGTACTTATAGGTTCACTGGGCATATGTACGATGCCCACATTGTGCAAAGATTGAGACCATACCATTATAATGAGCCCTAAACTAGAGCCAAGTGTCTATCATATTTGGAAGAATACATCTTTTAAAAGCTGAGATATTTCGAGTGCAGGCATACTGGCCTCAAAATTTTCTATTCCCATAGAAGAAACCAATCTGAAAGAGGTAATATGTAGAAGCTATTTATGGTCGGGACATGCAACCGTTACTAATAGGCCTGGGTAGCTTGGAGAAACTTTGTTTACCTAGAGGTACAGGTGGCATGTATATTTTAAACATGAAGTCTGGAACCAAGTGCCATTTGTAAATTGTTGTTGGCACTTAGTCAACACAAGGAAACGCTATAGATAACATGAATGCACACTCTTTACACAAAGAAGCGGAAAGTATTTGCTATGGAATTGTCAAAGGAGGCTTCTTGGAAGGTTAGGAAGATCATTACCATGAGGAAAAACTGGCCGACACTTGGCCAGAGCAGCAATTTCATAAGGAAGGGGATTTCACAGGTCCAGTAAATACAAATTATTGAGGGGCGAAGTACCAAACGTCCCCTGGAGGAAACTGATCTGCCAGATTATAGCTGATCCCAAGCATATGTTTTTCTATGGCTATGCCTGCATGGAAAGGTGAGAACTAAGGACCTCTTGCTATCATGGGGTATGAATGTGGATGAGATGTGTGTATTCTGTAATATTGAACCTGAGATCAAGGACCCCCTCTTTTCTAAATGCTCTTATCAATATAGCATTTGAGGAGGTACATTACAAGGGAAAAGGGGCAAGGAGGCTTATAAGACTAGGACACAGAGTGTAAGTGGATACTGCAACAGGCCAGGCGCAACCATTCTAGAGGTACTTGAAGGCCAGTTTTGCAGTAATAATTGCATGACATGTGGATTGAAAGGACTGCTAGAATATTTCACAATAAAGCTACACCATTAGATAAGATGCTTCACATATTGAACCTTGCTATATGTACTAGAATGAGAGCTAGTCTCCTCTTTACACCTCACCTTCACCCCACCCCCCGCAGCCCCATCTCCACCACCACCCTACCCCCCACCTCCCGTAGTATTTGTCTAAAATTATCTACAAATGTATTTTGGATAATATGACTTTATAACGAACATGAGATATAAGTAACAAACCTTATTTTCCTAGAAAACATTTTCCTTCATACCGGACACACCCTTAATCAGTGGTTCCACACCTTTTGTATGGAAAGAAGGCCAAAAAAGGGGGGAAACATACATTTGCCTTCTTTTTGTTTCACCGGTGGCGACACGAGTCTCACTGTGAAAGTCAGTAGGGATAACCACTGTGAAAGCCATTATGCTAAACTTGACCAACATAGATATCACAGAGATAAGAAAACTGGGTGCAACAATGAGTAATAGTCATTGCTATTGTGGAAGCAGCTATTCTGCTATGCTAAGTATTGTTCCATCATTATCATACAAGATAGCAATCATATTGGCCTGATGAATTTGAGTAATTCTTGCAAATCATGACCAATTTTCAACACCGATGATAATGTAAGCTCAGGACAGAACATAATGTTCCAGCGGCCCTAGTCCTTCTAGATAGCTACTTACATGCCCTTCAACACATTGTTCTCGACATCTTGTCACATTAACTACCCTGTCAACCTTATACGCAAGCAGGATCTGTCACAAAGTAACTCCAGTAAAAGCAGATTGCAACTTATGGAACTAAAATTTTAAATTTTGCAACAAACCAATCCAAAAAAATGACCTTTACTTTCAGCACATCACCATAGACATAAGGATGATATTCTCTTCCTCGAAATAGATGGAAAACTTCAGCTTACGATGATATCCTCCCAGCAGCCTATCTAAGCACTTCACTTACAATGGCTTTTCCACCTCAGTCAAACAAAAAACTGTGCCAAGCTTTTGTGATGAATGAGATTACTTCAACCTTTCCTTGACATATGCCACTAAACCAACAATAAGCATACCACAGACTAAGATACACTCATTCGTTTTTAACTTTCTCGGTTTCTTATAAGAATGTGACTGTTACATATGAAGTTATGGTATCTAAGTACTAGTAGTCACATTCCTTTCGAGCTTGTTCATTCTTTACTAATGATTCCATGAATTAATGTTGAAAAGATATTTTTACTTAGTGAAGCATTAGAAAAGACAGCTATAACATCGCTTTCTACTCATCATTCTTCAAACATTATGAACAAACTATTCCAGTTCAACTCACAGAATGAGCTGTTAAAAACTTGCTAAATTTGTAAGTGTCGGTAAAATTAATATCCAGGAAAAAAGTCGAACGGGTGGTTGAGAAACCTAAGGTCTCAGGTTCAAAGCTCAGCGGAGACAAGAAATCACTAGGTGATTCTTCTGATCCTAACTAGCCTCGGTGGACAAAGTTAGCTGGTACCTATCACTAGTGGGGAGGTGGGAGGTATTCTGTAGAATTAGTCAAGGTGCACGAAGGTTGGCCCGAACACCACGGTCATCAAGAAAATAATTAAAGAAAAAGCGCCTGATGAACTATTCTACCCTAGTTCTCGACCTCCATATCTTCTTATCTTGTGTAAACTGTGTATTTATCTAAAGAAATTCATCCAATATGTCCAACTTATCAAATTAGAACCCAGTAACTCAAAAGGGCTTAAATTTCGAAACCATATACTTCCAATTCCGTTTCCGTCTCTCTGTATAATTATACTAGGCTTAAGTCACATTCACTACCACAAAAGGAGTAATCACTGTAGTTGTATTCTATATCACTCACTTAAAATCCTGGATGTGCATCTGCTCTCGGAGTAAAGTAAACTAACAATGTCTTAGTTAAAAGAGCCTCAGCATAGTGTACTAGCTTAATGGATAAAGAAGAACAACGGCTAAAGCTTTGAACTTTGACAATAGCTGAACAAGGGTTCATCAAACACCTTACAAGAGTTAAAACACACAGCATATCAGATGCAGAAAAGATCAAATTTTTTCTACAGAAGGACAAAATATATGCAAATGGGTGTCATAAAACGTCAAGAACATGTCAAATTGAGAGAAATTATTTCATATTATTCAAGAAACGAAATCTGCATAATATATTCAAAGGGTATAGAGAAGCAACCATATACTGCAAAATTAACAATTTTTATTAGCTAAAAATGCGAACATACCTTGATTTTATCTCTTTTATCAGCCGTCACAGGTAACAATCTCTGAGTTCTTAGTAGTTCTGAGGTTTTTTTTTTTCAAGGAAAAAAAGAACTTTTGTACTCTCCAACAAAAGATACTTGTTGTGTTTGAAGAAATGGACAGTCATTTTAAGTATTGTCTCAGTAATTTTAGTCTTCTTTTGTCAAAAATAAAAGTTTCTGGCTAGTCTACTCTATTTAATCAAAATCATTTGACATTTTCATAAAAAATGAAGCTTGCATTAATTTAAAGGTTAATACTGATAATTTAAAGGTTATTTACTCAACATTGATAATATTGAGTAAATAATTTTATATTGAGTCTATTTCATGGAATTTTTTTACTATGTGTATTTATTTGATTTTGCACGAAAAATGGTGCTCTTTAGACTCCAAACTCATTATTTTTATTATCTTTTGTTGTGAGTATTTTTATCTCTTCAATATTTTCATTGTAACCTTTTTATTCTTGCATTTCAAATAAATTCAAAGTTTCTATAGAAACAACTTCTCAATGTAACAAAATAAATACATTTAAATTATATCAAGTTGTTATTTTTTTCTTCTTCTCATATATATATATATATATATATATATATACTTTCTTCATTTCATGAACTCTCATTGAAAAAAATGACTCACTTGAACTAATTAGCATAATGAAAAATGGACACTTAATTTATGATGATTTAATCTTTGATTGCAAATGCTTAATACAGATGTGAGGTGTTCCAAGAATGAGACATGTGTTTAGGGAGCAGAATAGGGCGATAGATGCCATGGCAAAGGTAGGTGTACAATAGGAAAACCTTGGAGATTCAACCTTTTGGAAGTTCCATCAATGTGTGCTAGCAGATATCATAGGAACTACTTTTGTTAGGAAAATTAATTTTGAAAATGTGTTATCCCAAGGCCGGGGTGTGGCCCAAATTAATCCTAACTTCCGAACATCAACCCTTGACGAAAAGGCTACCACTGGCTAACTTTTAATATTATTGCAATATTCTTTCGACAAAAAAAAAAAGAGTTTAAGACATTAATTGAACATCACTTTCTTCTTTATCTTTTTAGTTATTTTTGAAACATAGAAATAATTCAAAGTAAAATCATAAATACACTGACTAACAATGTAGATTACTTATACATGAGTTATACACTAAATATACATTATGATACATTCAAAAAACTGAATATAATTAGATTATATATGAAATATACATATATGTGATATTCTAGATACCCCTTATATTATGAATCGCTGAAATCTTTCTACTTCTTCACTATTTTAATCAAATCCAAAATTGAAAATTAATCAAGATGTATTTGAATTGAATCACGACTATATGAGCTATTATAATATTAAGAAATTTAATATAGATGAAATTCGCAGAAGTACACTTTTATATACATGAAATTTATACTTATGTCCATACAAAAGAAATGCTCTCAATGCTTATCTGGCCTCTCTTGCCAAATTGAGTAGTCTCAAGGAGGACAAAAAGAAGTCTAAAAATAGTATACAGAAGTAGAGGAGTGAGTAACATTTTCAAGAACCCTTTGTTGCTGTTTTTTTTTTTTCCTTTTTTCCTTCATCCCCAAATCCCAATACATTTTCCCCCAATTACATGTATAATGAATCATGATATTCTGTGAAGCATAACTTCACCTTCTGTTATTTGAGCTTCTTAGCCGGTTTGTGTTCTTGTTTCATCTTCTCCTCTTTCTTCTTGTTTTCTGTTTTTTTATTTGATTTGTCCGAAATGTTCTTAGCAAATGGTTGTTTGACTTCTGAGACTTTTGGGGTTGACTAGTTTGACATTCTTGATAGATTTCACCTGGGAAAAAATGGATGTCTGAGTAGATATCAACTAGTTGGAATGAGGGTTAGTCTATCAGCATAAAGTCTCCTAATTTTGGTTGGAAATTGATGCGATAGTGTGGATAAAGCTGTGATTTTTAGAGAATTTTTGTTGTTTGGTGAAATGGAACTAACCAAAATGAAGCAGAAATGATATAGAGGATTCAGATAGCCTAATTCATTCTGTGAACTCTTGGGTAAGGTTGTTTACACTTTACCCTCCTCCCTAGACCTCACTTGTGGAATTACATTGGTTATATTGTTGTTGTATAGTCGAATTCAACTAGTTCGGGGTTGGGGCGTGGTGGTTGTAGATTGCATTTGCCTTTTGAGATTCTACTATGTTGGGTTCATCTTGTCTGAATATCTTGCATTTTAGCTTGTGTTTATAGGAGATTTTACGTGAGACGTGAATCAGGTTCCATTACGTAGTAGACAGTTGAAAATTATCAAAGATGACTGAAAAGAAAAATGCCTTTCAATCTAATAGAAGTTAGAGAGTATGTGAGGCAGAAAGCTGAATCAATAAACAAGTAAAAGTGTTTTTTATTTTGGCAAAATTGTGATAGTAGTTGCTTTATGATTCAACCACACTTTCAACATTTCTCTTTTCTTGGGTATCGCACATTTATTGAAGCTGGTACTTGTGTCTCATCTTTTGTTTTTTCATCTGCAGGTTATTGAGAATGAAAAAAAGTAGCTGGTGAAGTTCTTATTCAGCTATATGATAGCTTCAAATAGTAAGACTATCTCAAAACTACTTTATATTTTCTATTAAAGTTTATATTTACATTGAAAAATTTTAGTTTATATTACCGCTCATGGAAAGTCCAAATATATATCATATGAAACTTGCATGATTTCCGTTATATACTGGAAAGTGCATACTTTTAAAACCGATAGATATGGTTGACATTTGTTTCATTCAAAGCTGCTGGTGAATGACCCCTGGGATGGAAGTGTACACATTCCTTTTGTTAACATGCGATGGAAGTATCTTGGCCAGCTATGTATTTATTTGAGAAACGGCAAAGGTGGACTCTGTAGGCAATCACTCAAAATTGTTTCTATAGGAAACGTGAAAAGTGGAACCTGTAGGCGACTCAAATGTTTCGAGCTGATAACCAACTCCATCACTATACAAGCTCGTTGTCTTTATCAAACAAACAAAAAAATTATACAAGTTCGTTGTCAAGTATGTTTGGTTATGACTTAGTGAAATTGCAAAGGGAGGTACTCATGTATATTCAGATGATTGTTGTTGATGATACCTCAGTTTTAGCAAGTGCTGGAGCATGTTTTAGAATTATGTCCAGAGGAGGCATCATGGAGGATTGTTGAATAGTTTTTTATTCACTTTATCTTAGTTTTCTAGGAAACGGTGAGGTAATTTAGTTTCTACATTTTTTTTGTGTGTGTATATATGGACTAAAGAGTGTCTGAATTGGTATTATATGATTACAGTATATTGGACTTGATAATTTGGTCTGTATTACTGTCATCAATTTAGTAACGTGTTGTATACTGAGATAGATTGGAAATTTCGAAGAGTCTGATGAAATTAACTATATGAGAGAAAGTCAAGCATACCTAGTTGATGAATCACCATAAATGTCAATCGTCCAATAAATTCACCTCATAGAAGTCAACGTTGCGCATAATAAATGACTTACCGATACATATTGCTGGTTTTTGTGTAGTGTTATTTCACACCTATTTATACATTTTCCCTTTTCAAAAAAATATTTTACACCTATTGACTGATGTATTTTTTAATAAGAACAATCAGTATGCTCTCTCTCTCTCATGGTAGGCAGTTAAGTTTCTTTTTGTGGAACAAAAAACTGATCATACTGTTCTTTTTGTCTTTATGACCCGCTCCCACGTTTCTGACGTGAACATGTATTTTACACGTTTTCATTTCACCCTTCGTTATGAAAATTTCTTTCAGGATTCTTGTCTTGTTCTTCAACTTCTTTAGCCCTTTTAACCTTCATTTTTCTAGCTGTTCCCTTTCCTACATTTCAGTCTTCGTACTTCTTTGATTACTGCTTTAAATTGATCGCAACATGTCCTTCACAACCTAGCAAGGTTTCACAGTCCAGTCCAATATTACTGCCCGTTGCCCTCTAAGAGGTGACGCCGTTACACACTACAGTAGAACAAAATTATATTCAGTCCGCATACACATTGAATGGAGAAAAAAAAATCTGAAGTGGTTCTGATCTTTTTTGAATGAGAAAGGGGGAGTTGAGACATCTCCTTGGTACTGGTTCAGAAGGGAGATTGGTGAGTTGATGACTCTGGGGGGGGGGGGGGGGGGGGGACTCCATGATCATATATGGTCAAAGGGCCAGCAATAAATTTACTGTTCAAACTAAAATTTGTAGCACTAAACTAGGATGTTGTTCAGTCACAAAGTATGATGACCTCTTGAAGCAAATATGGCCAGAGATGAATCATATCGGTGTATTTCGATAAAGTGCAGAGATGGTGCAGTTGCAATAGAGAATTTAATTGAGAATGATCAGATTTATAATTGTGTTGAGTTTGATCAAATGAGAATTCAGATATCGGGAAGAGGATCACTTCATTGAATTTGACCATCTTTGTCATCTATACTGTAGAAAGTTGAAGAGGACTTATGTGTTACTCCCAATTGATAAGATATGCTGTATTGGGAAAAAGTAATGATAAGAAACCTATTTAGTGTTGAAAATTTATTTCTCCAGCTAGGATACCCTTTGACTAAGTAATGCAAAAAGTCTTGGTCAATCCTAGGAGTAGTATCGAATCTTCATGGCAAACCACAGAGTTCTTAGCGGAACATAGGACCTAAAAGTGGAGCACAGCCAAGTCAAGGCATATGACTCATTCTAGAAAAGTTTGGTCAAATCATATTTTGATCCCCTTTGTGATCAAATAATTCCGTCAAATTGAGGTTGATTGTATGTATGATAGCACCTACTATATCAATGAACCCGACTGTCACTATGTTCGAGTTAGCCTTTTTAAGTTTCTAATGTCTTTCTTGGTTTGAAACTCCTCTTTACTGGAACAAGGAATAAGTAAATTTGTCCCACCCAAATGGGAATGGGCTAGAGTTATGAACTTATAATCTGATGATCAAGTTGATTCCATGGTTAGTAGTTCATTCCATGCTGGACCAGGCTGGAATAGGGTTAAATTCTAGTGGATAATTAGCTGAAAAGATAAAACAAATAAGACATCAGAATGTTGAGAATGTCCTTGATTCAGTAGAGAACTCTAAAGGTGCCAGTTCCTGTGCAAATTCGGTAAACTTCATGTCATATCTGCTTCTCTGGTTCAAAAGTTTCAATTCCTGGAGAGTTGACTCTTCTACGACTAATCATATGATCCATTCTTCGCAATTTTGCTCTCTTCCCTGACCTAGCAACAGGAGAACAGCCATTGCTAATAGAACCGTGACTAGTATACCGGTCGTGTAGACATTGTTCTAAGTCCAGATATGCCCCTTCAATTTCTGCTAAATATAACTAGGTTATCCACAAACCTAGTGTCTATTCATAATAAAAGATCTGAACTGCAATGAAGTATTAACTTAGTTACTAAGGTGCTTGGTTTTTCTTTTCTTAAAATGATATTAAGATACAAGGTCTTTATCATCTAAAATTCTTAGTGTCACTAATGAACAATGGGAATAAATGACCGCTCTCCAACAATTCCCATTTCAATAAAGAGCTAAGTAGGCTTCATCATCTAAGACCTGGACATTTTTTAAATATGAAATATAGAAAATCCTTGTGGATTAGCGTAGCCCCAATTGATGCATCAGTTCAAAACTTGATGGAGTACAGGCTTGTCCCTTCATCCTCCTTCCACTTAAATATCAGTCTTAAGTCCTCGGACCTCAGTAGAGTTTGAACTCATAACATGCACCTATATAACACAACTGGTGGTTAGAATAAAACCGACCAACATATGCTCATTCTTTTACAAAAAATTAATGAATAAAAATAAATTACATGAGGAACATTACTCATGTCCAATTAAGCTCACAAAAGAGGAATCTGAACAAATGTAAATCTCTTAGGACAAATTCTGCAATTCAATCCCAGCTTAGCATTTCCTTTCTTCTTAAACAAAAGGAGGAGGTTAAGGGAATGTTGCTTTCATCTCAGATAATCTTCGACGATTTTCTTTTATTTTACCTTTTTTCTCAAGTTCTCTAAGAAGAGTAGCGTTCTAGAAGGAATACTTGTCATCTGTAGGCAAAAAGACAACCAACAAAACAAGGACTTGAAAACCTTGACTTTGTAAGTTTTTTCCTAGTAAACGGGGACTTCCTTAAATGCTAATGCTGTGTTCAGCTTGTGGAAAATAACATTAATCTTGTCAGTTGCTTTCTTTTGGAAAATTTAGGAATTTAACGATAATGTCCCTACCAAAATCCCAGAAATTCAATCTTCAGAAAAATAAATAAATGCAAGAAATGCTAACAAGGTAGTTGTAAGTGTAATTGCATGTGTGTGGAGGTTCATAATGAAACAGTGTGATGCTTTTAATGACAATATTGCTTTTTTAAGGTTGGAGACATGAGTAGAGTTAGTTTTGGGGGCAAAAGTGGTGTTAAAGTTTTGGCGCTTAAGGATGAAATTCCGGTTTTGTAGAGTCTCTTGCCAAAGGAAATTGTCTGCTCAGTTAGTTATGGGGACACAAGAGGATGGGCCTTTTTGGGATTTCAGTTTAGGAGGAATTTTTCAGGATTGGGAGGTGACCAAGTTTCAAAGATTGCTAGATTTACTTCAAAAGCAATGTGAGCCGACTGATAGACCCGATGGTTTGAGGTGGGAGTTGGGGAATAGCAGTTCATTCTCAGCTAAGTCCTACTATGAGAAGCATCTGGTGAGGGCAGAGGTTAATTTTCCATGTGCATTGGTCTGGACTTCTAAGTTGTCGAGGAAGCTGTGCAGCTTCACGTGGTAGCTTACCAGAGGGGTGATTTCGAGGCAGAGCATCTTAATAAACAAAAGGTTGTATGCGTGAGCTGGTGTTTCCTTTGTAGGAGGAGTGTGAGGATGTGGACCATATTCTGTTATGTTGCAAATCAGCTATGAGGTTATGGGAGGATATATTCAGATATATTGGTGTTTCTCGGGTAATGCCAAGATCTGTGAAAAAGTTGAATGGTCAGCTAGAAGAGTTGAGCTAGGAGAAGAAGAGACAAGGTTGGAATGTTACTCCTCTTTCTTTTGATGTGGGTCATTTGGAAGGAGAGAAATAGGATAGCTTTTGGAGGGTTGGAGATGAGCTTTGCTTATTTGAGTAGTAGTCTCCCACCCCTTATTGTCTTTTGTTGTGCCCATATAGTTCCTGTTTGTAAAGAGGATTGAGGAGAGCCATATTTTGTAGGTTTCTCTTTTTTTCTTTCTGGGTATACCTTTTGTATATGGCCAAATTGGCCTAGTTATTATTAATGAAATCTTTTACCCTTCTAAAAAAAGTGTAGTTGCATGAGCTATTCATTAAAATCTTTGGTTTCAAGTCAAGTCTTGCCTGATCGTGTACTTGCATGATCACTTTTATGCGTTGCTTCGTTGATGACCATGTCATGTTGGTTTCAGCCAAGGTCCTTTTCTGGGAGAAGCAGACTTAAAGCAGGCAAAAGAGATGACAGAAGTAAAGCTAGACACAGAAAAGCATAAGGAAGAGGAAAGCCAAAAAAAGTCGAGCAGCAAAAAATCTGTGAAAATGTTAGGCTCAGAAAAGCACAAGGAAGATGAAAGTCAAAGAACAAGCGGAGATAAAATGCTGAACACATCCAAGTCGAGCAGCAAAAAATCTGCGAAAAAGTCAAGCTCAGCAAAGCATAAGGAAGAGGAAAGCCGAAAAAGAAAGCGAGACAAAATGCCAAACACAGTTGAGCCAAGCAGCAAAAAAACCGTTGAGTGTGCATCTTCTGTTCTCTTTATTTTAATCATGTTCTATTTTTCGAAGCTAAAGGTAGATTGATGTAAAATGAAGGTCTCAAGTGGAGAGCCATCTTGCTGCTAAAAGAAACCTGGCAGAAGCACTATAAGTGTAGTGTAGACAAAAAATTCTCCAACTTTCACGAGCAGACTAGTTCTGTCCCATGAATTTCTTGTTTAAATCGTGTGTCTCATGTGTCCAAATATTTTTGTCTTGGATTTGAAGTTGAGAATCTTATTTTTCTTATAGGAGTCTGGACCTTTGTCGAGCAAATCACCAGAAAAGCAGAAGGAAGAGGAAAGCCAAAAAGGAAAGCAAGAGAAAATGCCGAACACACCCAAGTCAAGCAGCAAAAAATCCGTGAGTGTGCATCTTCTCTCTTTAATTGAATCATGTTCTGTTTTCTGAAGTTAAAGGTTGATCGATGTAAACTGAAGGTTTCAAATGGAGATCTGTCTTGCTGCTTAAGAAACCTGGCAGCTAAGAAGAGCTTAAAGTGTACTGCAGAAAAAAAGTTCTCCAACTTCCATGAGCAGACTAATTCTGTCCCATGAATTCCTTGTTTGAATCATGTGTGTGACGTGTTCAAATAGTTTCGCCTTAGATTTGACGTTGAGAATCTTATTTTTCTTATAGGATTCTGGACCTTCGTCGATCAAATCACCAGCAAAACATAAGGAAGAGGAAAGCCCAAAAAGCAAGCAAGACAAAATACCGAACACACCCAAGTCAAGCAGCAAAAAATCTGTGAGTGTGTATCTTCTGTTCTCTTTAATTTATCATGTCCTTTTTATTGAAGCTTAAGGTAGATCGATGTAAAATGAATGTCTCAAGTGGAGAACGGTCTTGCTGCTAAAAGAAACCTGGCAGACTAAGTAGAACTTATAGTGTAGTGTAGACAAATAATTCTCCAACTTCCATGAGCTGACAAGTTCTAAGTTCTGTCCCATGAATTCCTTGTTTGAATCATGTGTGTGACATGTCCATATATTTTCGCCTTAGATTTGAAGTTAAGAATCTTATTTTTCTTATAGAAGTCTGGATCTTCGTCAAGCAAATCACCAGAAAAGGCAAAAATCAATCCTTCACTTCCACAGAAAACTGAGAAGAGGTCTAGCGAAGCCCAAAATGGACCCAAGGGAAAGAGTGGGTCCATGGATGAAGTAAGTACAATTGATTCTCTTTCCAACAACTTGTATTTCCAGCATTTAGCTTATGCACTTGTGTTACCGTGTACTTGAACATCCTACTTTGATATCTCACTATATTAAGATTGCATTTTCCTACAATCAGGCTGTCCAAAAAAATTTCACTTGAGTTTCTTTTAAAGGATCTTAAACTGATTACTTATTCCCTCCCCATCCCCCATCCCCAACAAAATGAAAAGAAAAGAGGAAAAGATCAAAGGAGAACTTGGAGGCGTAACTAAATCCTACTGGCTCGGAAACGCGAGCATGTAGACACCTATATATGCATTCCTTCAGTAACATAGACTCATTGGTAATGTTGGGATGCCATTCAGGTGACAACCTCTGCTGAAAAATATACACCGAGCGCACGCCAAGTGAAGATTATGCGCGAGCTTGGTTTGATGGCTCCTTCTGGGTCTCCATTTTGTAAAAGGGAACATGTTGCTGCTCATCCAAAAGCACAAGTTATTCCCAAGGGACGTGTTTCTACGCCTAAAAGGCCTCCATCCAATCCTAAGGAACGTCTTCCTGTGCCTAAAAGGCCTCCATCCAATCCTAAGGAACGTCTTCCTGCATTTAATCGAGTAGTTGTTTGCGCTCTAGCTGCTGCTGGATCTACCAATCATGTTACGAAGTAGCTTTTGTTTCTCAACTGTTTGATCCTCGGTAACTCAGAGTTTGGTGTCTACCTGCTACCTAGACTACCTATGTAGTGCTGAAGCTGTTATCAGTGCTATACGAGAGGAGGATGTAGGATTACAAGTTCGCGGGTGTGGAGTACTTAGAAAACATAATGTGCATTTCTACACTTGGTATCACCTTAGAAATTTCGATTTAACAAACACTAATAAATGGCCTGGTGTAACTAGTTATTTGTTGCAAGGTGATCAAAAGGTGATGGTGGAAAAAACTTCTTGCAGAGATACAGGGTAAAGCTGGCATACTTATAGACCTTTGTGTGGTCCTTTCTTAGTTCCCATACATATCGAGAGTTTAGTGCATCGAGTAGCCTTTTTTTTTTAAGATCTTAATGAGGCTCCTCAAGAAATATCCACACATAGAAAATGTACATTGATATGGAACTTCAGACATCCCAGTCTTACTATATGAAAAAGCAAAATATATTCTTCTTACAGCTACAGGAAAATCACATTTTACATAGCAGTAAAAGATCTACCCATTTGAGATTCAGAATATAATTCACAAGTACCAAATACTTGTAAGTTCTTTCTGGTACTAAGCATGAACATGGGAATGGGGGAAAGGTCCAAAAACTTTATAAACAGGACAGGTAATTCTTCTAGGTAATTGCTCACAATATAATATCTAATGAATTATTGGTTCTATGTCATCTCGGACGATTAATCAACATTTTGAAATGCTTTTCTTGCATATTTCTTGATTTATTCAATGTTTATACATAAATGTAGAGAGGTATAGGAGGATATGTTTGGGACTCTGTGATAAATGAGGTAGGAATGTAGAGACACTCAGACAGTTTGCCTAGAAGGGGTGATCCTTGAAAGAGTGCGCAATAGTTCACTGATAGAACGCTCTAGCGCCAAAGATGAACAGAGTTGAGCAACAAAAACAATAACATACCCAGTTCAATTCCACAAGTAGGGTCTGGGGAGGGTAACATGTACGTAGACATTACCACTATCTCATAGAGATAGAGAGATTGTTTCCGGAAGACTCTAGTCTCAAAAATATCAAGCCCCAAAAGCAAAAGATATTAGATATTAAAAGTAACAAATATAAGACGGACAATAACAACACAAGATATAAAGACACGACTAATTCTACTTACCTACTACATCACCAGGTCATCATTCCATTCCTACTAGCCTGTTAACCTTCTACCATAATATGCAATCTCCATTCCTTAGTTAAGTGATTAGTCAAAACCCTGGAATGTCAAATTTAAGCAACATCTATATAATCAAAGTCATTTGTAGTGGTGAAAGTTGAAATACTAGTGAACGCAAAGTTTACAAATGATCTCGAGGTAACTTAAAAATAATTTAGGCATCCATTGAATAAACATAACCAAGTTCATGGAGGTCCCATATTATACGAAAAAGAGATGCATTCATTGGTGAAAAATAAAATTGTGCAACAGTTTCTGTTATGAGCAGGTGGTGGAACCCATTGAAAAGCTAACAAACAAATATATGTGAAAATAGTATACATGTTCAGAAATTGTTTAGCCTTTTATCACCAAGAAGTCCAAGTACTTGTAATAAGTTGGCTATATTGACATGACAATTGACAAGAGGCAATTCTTAGGAAATCAAAGTTTCTTGTTTCTTTAAGGGGACTATTTACTTTATTACATTCTTTTTTCCCATTTGAATTTCAATGTTTGAAAGTGGAAGAGACAACAATTGATCTGTTGAACACTTTTTTGGCCTTTGAATTGTCCCCTATGTTTATGTTTTGGTATCTTACTGTTTGGAAATAGGATCTTTGTTTGACTATGTGGAGGGAGCTGATAAAAATGACTAGCAGAAATTCAAGGTAAGATAACGTACAATAGACCCTTATGGTCAGAACTTTATCTAGACCTTGTGCATATCGGAAACTTTAGTGCCCTTAGTATGTCTCAAAAAAGAATATCGTATCTTTTAATTTAAAAATAATTTGATTTTAAAATCTTCGAAATGAGATGATTTACATTTATGCAAATATCATACTTGTTCTTCACTAGAAATTTCAAAAGTGTTTTTTCTTTCTTATACTCTCTGTGCAATCGAATATCGTATAATAAATTGGGAAAAAGGAAGTAGTCGGCATTGTGTCAATGTGAAGTGGAAACAATTTTCCTTAACTAAAAGATACTGCAATATACCCTGTGTAATCCCACAAAATGCGATTTAGAAAAAGTAGAATGTATACAATTTTTTTCCTATCTTGGAGGTGTAGAGACCATTTTTGATAGACCCTAATCAGCTTAAGAAAGAATAAGTCCAAAGCAGTGTAGAGAAAAAAATAACGAAAAAGTCATGATAAAATATTACAGTATTTATAGAAAATGAATAAAGAAAGAGAAAAAGTCATGACAAAGTAGTACAGTTTATAAAGCATGACAAATTAATAATACAATAATTAGTGGACAAGAAACTACATGAATAATACTAAGCATGCTAATCTGGAAGGATAAGAGGGACAACACTCTACTACCTACTAGCATTCTATCCTAATTCTTGTCATCACATTTCTCTCTAGCTAATATTTATTCAACCTACCTCTGACCCTCCTGAAATCATCCATAACCAACTTCTTACACCATCGCACTAGAAAGTCCATAAATCTCCTCTTTATGTAATACCTAAACCATCTCAATTTAATTTCTCATATTGTGCTCAACCAAATCCATTCCCCATCCTAATGTAAACAAAAGAAATGTTTGCCTTTCTATTGGACAAAAGGGATGCTTGTTCTGGACAAATAGGCTTGTTCTTTTTAGCTATTGATATCACCAATGAGAGCCACAACATTATCTTTCTAGTTTTTCCCCTAGTGTGAGATATTCAATTTGGTATTCACAATAACTTAAATTTGCATCGTCTAAGTCGCAAAATTTAACTTTAAGACCTGATCAAATTAAAAATAAAGAAATCATATCAATTGCACCAAATTCTCGAGAGTAAAACCACAATATTTTAATAGATCTTTCGTGAAAAAGAGACAAGAAAAAATAAAATAAAAAAACAAAAGAAGTAGGGTTACATGTTAGAATGGATGATATAAATAGTAAAAGGAAATAAGAAGAAAAAGTCTTCTCTTGTGCTAAGCCATATTCTACTTGAGAGGAGGCAAAGTATGAAATGCCCAATGACTAGTTAACATCAACAAAATTGAGCAAAACTTTCAATTTGGTTTTGTTGGGGTGAGGGGTTGGGGGACCCACAATTTCTGTGTCAAGTAATGTGCCAAAACTGAATATTTGTGCAGCGTTTTACTTTGTCTGAGATTTTATGGTCTCCATTTTACTCTACTTATGTTTGTCTGCTGATATATGAAAATCTATATTGATTTATAACAGGTAATTCTCTATAACAAGATGTCTACGTCAGTGACGAAGTCAGAATTTTGATTCAACGATGTTAAAATCAAGTAGAATCGCATAGATATCAAGAAATGTCCATACATAATATCTCTACCCAAGGGAACATTTTTTCACCTTACTAAATAGTGTAACTTTCTAACGAAGGGATGTCGATTAACAGCCCTCAAGTGTATGTTGCTCTGCCATTAGACTATTTTAATTGATTGTTTATGTCGATCCTATGTTACGATTCTTCTTCTCTTTATGACGGAGTGATTTTTCCCTTTTATGAAAGCCAGTATCTCACTATACACCCAGCTCCATAACTGGGCTAGTCACTGGCTAGAGGATGATCGAACTACCGGACCAGCAGCAACCAGTCTATGCGTGGAATGGTGGAACCTGAATTTTAGTTAAAGGAGTTCAATCTAAAAAACAATCACACGAACTAGCCAAAGGCAGGGTTCGACATTTACTGTACAGAGATAAAAAAAATAATTTTAACTATATTAAATAATATAATTTTTCATCAAATAGGGTTCAGATCAACCCTTAGACAAATAGTTGCTCTGCCACAGCATGCGCGGTAACAAGAAGAATGCAATCATAGCTAGCAGGTTTAATTACACGTATATTATATTATCAAATCATAAACGATAACTAATGATCCACGTTAATTATAAGTATAACCAGTAACCTAAAAAATTAGGTAGACAACAAGGTTAAATAAATATGGTAAAAATATCACTATATTATCAATGTATATAAGTTAAACATATCCGTTAAATTACACATATAGCATAATACGAATAACAAATTTTTTTTGTATATACATAATATATATATATATGTATATATTAAAAAAACAGACAATAAGAGTCTGAACCGCTGAATTTCTGCATAATAAAACAACAGTACAATATTATATAATAAAATAGTTTGTTCTTCGAGTGTAATATTCTTGAGAATAGGTATATTTGATTTTTGCTTTCAATTTGCAGTGGTAAAAGTACTGTGCAGAATCAATCTGATTAGCATATTTTCAGTAGTCCCCTCTCTGGATATGTTCATTCTTGATCTCTCCTTTTCACATATTAATTAATTAATTAAGATGAACAAAAAATTTTAAAAAAATGTTCAAAGGTACATTTGGAGTGTAATGGATTATTTCTTGCATTAAATACCGCAATTAATAAGATTTAAGGAATTGAATGTGTATAATTAGTTGAAGAGGATTGAAGGGAACAGATAAATATTACACCTTTGAGTCATGAAAATAAAATAGTCTCTTACAAAAATATAGAATAAGATTGTATATCACAATAGATTTTTATAGGTTTGATTCTTATTCGTACCCCATGTATAGCAGTAGCTTAGACAAGATTTATAAGACAAGTACATAAAAAATAAATTTTTGAAAAATATGTGAGATAATGCACATATATTAAGAAAAATATTTAAGAACATAAACTTTTCACTATTATCGGCTGTAAATTATAAATGTAGTTTTGCAAGTAGTGTAATTATTCTTTGAAAAATATAAAACTTTAATAAATGAAAGAATAAATATAGAAAAAATTTCAAACATGTATCTTAAATTTTAAACCATTTAACTATTTTAAATAATAAAAAATTAAATTAATATGAAACTAGGGGAACAGTATTAAGTATTTTTTTAAAAAAATTTCCTTGTTATAATAAATTGTGAACAACTTTCTGAAAGGTCTTTAATTATTCTTTGTGTATTTCTAGGAGATAAAAAAAGGACAATGTGTAGTCAAATGATGCCTTTAATAATTACTCCTAATATAATCTACTAGGGTTTATCCATTAGTTACTCTTTCTGTCTCAAATTAATTAAATTTGTTGAGATTTTTTTTAATATTAGAAATAGATGAATTGTGCAAAGTTCAAAAAATTTTGAACTTTTTTTATATTTATCCTTTCGTTTATTGAAATTTTATATTTTCTAGGAGATAAATTACACTACATATTTATGATTTCACAAAGGGCAATAATGAAAAGTATGATGTAAATTTTGTCTTTGAATATTTTTCTTAATATATATGCATTACCTGATAAATCCGATTAATATGAGACAGCGAGAGTAATATTTTTAGATCGCTAGTATTATTGTATATATTATAGAAAATATATAAGTATTACGTGTAACTTATATATCTTACACAATAATAATACATTTAATATAATTTTATAAATTAAATAAAATATACATAAATTTTATTCCTACTCTAAATTTTTTTTAAAAAAAAAAATCAAGACACTCTCTATTCAACAAAAAAATAATTCGAAATACACATTAATTAACTAATACTAATATATTTTTTTTTGTTCACAAAATTCAAGAAATGACCAACAGAGATTTGATGAAATGGGTTTATCAATCTGAAAATATGTCTCATTCCATAATTTACCTTTTAACCGCCAACGCTAAAAGGTCGGTCCACTTAACCTTATGTCTATTTCTATGTTCCATAATATCCATACAATTTCATCATCACCTATCTTTATATCGCGATCTTTGAAATTTAATAGGTCAGATTGGGTTAATTTTTTTTGACGGAATAAAAATAATTAGTCCAATTTATCAGTATGTAAATTATAGAGTCAATCTATACTTTATAAGTATATCTTTTTATAAGATTTTAAATAAAATTATAATTTAAAAATATTAAAACAAATAGCAACAGGAGAATATTACATGTTATTAGTGTTACTATTACATATTATAAAAATATAATTTGTATCTAAATCTTAATAGTTAAAACTTTTAAATGAACATTGAGTTTGGACTCTTATTATTTTCAACTTTTTTATTTTTAATGATTTTTTAATTCGACTCACGGGTCGGCCACCCCTATTGCAAAATCCCCACAAATCAACAGATTTATTCGAGTTGAGCTAAAAGTCCATTTTTCAAAAAGGAAATCACATAATTATCCCATATTTAGAAAATATTTATCTCTTATAACAACATAATTTTTTTAATTATATATAACAAATTGATTGAATTGTCCAATATTTCTATTAAAAAATTTTCAATTCTCTTAAATTTTCCATTTTTCTATCGTTTGCTATAAACGATAATAAAACAAAAGTATATTTAATTTTTGTAAATATTAATTAAAAGACTTTCACTTAGATTATTTTTCTTTTTCTTTTTTTTTTAAATGGGCTCCAAAAATCTTAATCCAATCTTGTTAAATTACGAGTTAAATCAAATCGACCCAACAAGGTCTATATATATATATGTCATCATCCCAAATCTTTCTTACGTACCCATTTTCTGATCTCCATCCATAACAACAATTAATAAATAATCTCTCAATTATATCTTTATATATCATCATTTCTCTCTTCTTTAAAACCTTCTTTATTGAAAGATTTTTTTCCTTCTTCTCTCTCTCAAAGTGAAACAAAAATGTTATCTTCATTACAAGGATGTAATGGTTTTTTCCAGCTTGTTGAACATCAAAGCAAAAATAATAATGGTGATGATGAAAAATCAAATACAAAGAAAAATAAATCAAAAGATGCAGCTGTAACACATGCCATTGCTGAACGTAAACGTAGAGAAAGAATCAATTCTCATCTTCATACTCTCAAGAAACTCTTTCCTTATCTCCCTAAAGTACGTTCTCCGTCTTTTTAGAAATTTCGTTAAGAGTATTCAAGGTTTTTTTCGTATACATAGTATAAATTATGTTTTGAGTTTGTGTTCGTGTATATTTAGATATGTGTTTCTTTTGACTAGGAAATAGAATATTTTACTTCTTTTATGATCGCGATGTGTATTCATATAAGTCGGAAAATGAATTTCATGCTAGTTGCTCAAGGGATAAAATTAAAATGTTGTTGTATCAAAATATGTCGTTATAGTTGCATGCACAACAAAAGGGACCATACACAAACAATATTGAAACATAAGTACAAATGCAAAACATGATGAGGGACCATTTATGTCATGAAATGTACTTCGTTTCAATTTATGTGTTTTACTTTTCTTTTTAATTTGTGTCTCGAAGTTTTCAAGTTCAATCATCTTACTTGACAAATTTGAGACTACTAGAATTAAAGAACTACATGAATTTTTAATTTAAGATCACAAGATTTACAAATTTACATTTCTTAAACATCATATCCATACAAACTAAAACAGTTAAATTGGGACGAAAGGAGTATATCTTTTACAAGACGCATTCGAGTTATTTTCTCCATCTTTTAGAAGTAGAAGGTTTGTTGCATAAAGTGGGCCTATATATACTAAAAATATGTTATTTGCCTTCTTAATTATTTTCAATATGTCTTC
>JAPFFP010000080.1:20913111-20930950 GCA_026153255.1 Solanum medicagineum | reverse complement strand
ATATGATTGGTTTCTGAAACAGGGCAAGTTATAGTTTCCTTCAACTGATGTTTTAATTTTGGGCACTCAGGCATTTAGCACTCGAACAACCTTAACCTTCATTTTCCATTGATTGCTCTGAATTATTATGCACTCACAGAAAATCCCGGTTTATCTAGGTCATCTCTATGAAGTTGAGTTTATATTCTTAGTTTTTCTTTTGGTGTCCTCCTTTCATTGACAGGATTTTGGTTATGTCCAAACGACGTCGACAGAAATCTTAAAGTCTTACATATTCAATGAGCCAATTATGATTGATGCTGGCCGCTTGCCACCCCTTGGTCCTGCTGCCATGTTCATGGTATTTTATAAACTTGTAAATGTTGCTTTTAAAGGACAAGACCGGATCTTAATTTTCTTCATTTTCATTTTATTTACAGTTGTACCTTCGCTTATGCCATTGACTTTGTTAAATGCAGCAAGGAACCAAAAGAATGCCAGGGACAGCAATTACTAAATCTGTTGTGGCAAATGAACCTGGGGGAAGAAAGAGGGAGGAAATTTTTGTGGATATAATTGAAAAAATAAGCATTACTTTCAGCTCAAGTGTGAGTTTTCTGCTTTGGTTTTTAAATTTTGAGATCTTACTTTCCTGTTGCTGCAATATGCTGGGATTATAAAGTATGTCATGATTTTGCTACATCAAAAGTGAAACTAAAAAATGCACGGGAAAGAATGTTGAGTGGTTGAACCAAACCTATTTATGCCTTTTGGTATTGTTTTCCTATGAGAAGATATTAGTAGGGATGGTTAAATTTTTATCTTTAATGAAACATCTCTCAGGCACTCAAATATAGTCTTTCCTGACACTGGTTATTTAAACGGTTTAATCTTATTTGATTTTAATTAGTTATTTTTGTTAAATACAGATATAATTAAATATATTATTTATAGTTGTAAAACGTGTGGTTTTAACCCTATCTTTCCTTTAAGTACATATTATCTTATCATTATGACACATACAGGGATATATATTGACTTCTGAAATTGATGGGACCATTCAAATGAAGAGCTATCTTACTGGTAATCCAGAAATTAGATTAGCTCTCAATGAGGATCTGGGCATTGGAAGGGGTGGTGGAAGATCAGCTTATGGTAATCTACTCACTAATGGACTCCTGCATTTCTCCGCTTAATGGCGATTCACCACATGTTATTTTTTAAAAAAAAAACAAAACTGATCACATGTTAATTTTCTTGCAATCTGAGAGTTTTGTTGCCTCTGAATTGCATCGTTTTTGGTATTCCACTTCTCCAAGTGGTGCATTTGGTAATACATAAGAAGTGATGGCATCACATTTGTACTAACAGATTATGGAGGTTCTGCTGTGTCTGGAGCAGTAATACTGGATGATTGCAATTTCCATGAATCTGTGCAACTTGATAGTTTTGATGTGGACAGGACCTTGACTCTGGTGAGTGATATTAGAGAAAGCATGTCATTTATATATTTATTATGTGTTTGTGATCTACTTTTGAAACATTGTTTCCCTGTGAGATCTGATGCAAATCATATTGCTTTATTAGGTTCCGCCGGATGGTGAATTTCCTGTCATGAATTACCGGATAACCCAGGAATTCAAGCCTCCCTTTCGTATTAATACTTTGATTGAAGAAGCTGGATCACTTAAGGTATACACTGTTTACTTCCCATTTGAAAAAACTAAAATTTGTTGTAGCTAAGTGTCGTTTAAGTAAGTGTCTGCATGTCTTTTGTGTCAATGTCACGACCCCGAACGGCCGTGAGTGACACCCACAGTGAACCTCCGGTGGGAGGACCTTTAATCCAACACAATCAACTGAACTAACAAAATTTTAACAAGTCTGAAATTACAGAAACAAGTTTTAAAATAACCAAGCTAGTTGAGTTTCACAACCTTAGCAAAAGTTAAACAGTGTCAAAATACTATCCAAGAATTGAAAGCCACTGTACTGGAACTTAACTACGAGTCTAAATAGTTGGGGATGCAACCCAAAACTAATACCAACAATTAAATAAAAGAAGTCCGAGTCCAGAAATAAAATGGACAGAGATAATGAAGGAATCCACAACGGCCCGAAATATGTGGGCTCACCTTTGGATTTTAGAATCAACGGTTACCTAATTGAAGTCTATCCCAGCCGCCTAAAGATGCGTTGTGCTCAAAAAAAAAAAAAGCAAGTGCAATATCAGTACACATATAGGATCACACGACTACTCCAATAAGCAAGATATAAGCAAACAACTAAGGCGCAGTGATTCATACACATACTGAAATTAATGTCGTGTTCACTATTTATACTCATATGCGATTCTCAAGTTATCGATTCAATGCAATTTCAATCATAGTCCTCTCAAGGGACCTAAATCCAAACAAGAATGTGTCGGCACGTAAAATTCGGTCCAATAATGTGTCGAAACATGACACCTGATCCAATAATGTGTCAGAATGTGACACCTGATTCAATAATGTGTCGATTAGTTTACTTATTCATTCTCTTTAAAGGCAAGTAGTACTACAAATTAGTTAGCATGCATATATCACACAAATGGGGATATTAAACCATCACCTACTTCGAATTATGTCTTGAACTCTATAGAAGTGAAGCTTTCTCCTTTCAAAGTTTTAGCTCGTTCTTGGTCTATCAAAGAAATACGCACAATCACAAATAATGGCCTTTACCTAAATTATAACAAAATCCTAACTTTTGGCCACTTTCATAAACATATCCCTAACTAGGGCTCTTACGCACCATTCATCCATAACAGGTGAATATGTTTCCTCATAGTTGACACCGGGCTTCTGAGAGAATCCTTGTGCAACAAGGCGTGCTTTGTATCTTACAATTTTATTTCTCTCATTTCGCTTTCACACAAAAACCCTTTTATAGACAACTGGTCTTACACCATCAGGTCCAAATACCTCATGCTTAGAGAGTGAATTCAACTCAGATTGAATTACTTCTTTCCATTTTGGCCAATCATCTCTGCGTCGACATTTTTCGACTGATTTAGGTTCAAGATCCTCACTGTCTTGTATGAGATCAAGTGCAACATTATATGCAAAGATATTATCCACTATAATTTTTGACCGATCTAAATTTATCTCATCAGCAGTAGCACTTATAGGAAGTTCTTCATTCACTTGAGTCTCGAGTCCACTGATTTCTTCAGGAATATCAGGATCTCTCAAGTCTTGACCTTCTTCAAGAAGTTCTTTTGTAGTATCATCTTTACTATTCCTTACGCTTCTCTTTCTAGGATTTTTATCCTTTGAACTCAATGGTCTACCACGCTCCAGGCGTGTTTGGGATTCAGAAGCTGTGATACTAGCAGATGGTCCCTTTGGGACATCAATCCGGATAGGCACATTCATTGCAGGGATATGTGACTTGGTTATCCGTTTTAAATCAATAAATGCATCTGGCATTTGATTTGCTATTTTCTGCAAGTGAATAATCTTTTGTACTTCTTGCTCACAAATAGAAGTACATGATCAAGATGAGACAAAGATAGATTTTTTCACAATATTTTTCTTTTGATTTCACTGCTTTCTCCCCCTAATTATGGGAAACTTGTTTGATTAAACCAACCATCTGTAAATCGTGCAGTGAACATATCTCTATTCAGTGGTTCAAGATAGCGAATAATGGAGGGTGATTCAAACCCAACATATATTCCTAACCTTTTTTGAGGTCCCATCTGAGTGCGGTATGGTGGTGCTATAGGCACATACGCAACGCACCCAAAAACTCTTAAATGAGATATATTAAGTTCTTGACCCAAAACCAAATGCAATGGAGAAAACTTATGATAATTTGTTGGTCTGAGAAGAATCAGTGTTGCCGCATGCAAAATTGTATGACCCCAAACAAAACTGGATAATATAGTTTTCATAAGCAATGGTCTTGCTATCAACTGTAATCTTTTAATTAATGACTCGGCAAGGCCATTTTGAGTGTGAACATGAGCTACAACATGTTCAACTCTTATCCCAATTGATAAGCAATAATCATTAAATGCTTGGGATGTAAACTCTGTAGCATTGTCAAGGCGGATTGTTCTAATCTGATTATCGGGAAACTGTGCCCGTAATCATATAATTTGTGCCAACAATTTTGTAAATGCCAAGTTGCGAGATGATAACAGACATACATGAGACCATTTTGAAGATGCATCTATTAGCACCATAAAGTACTTAAACGACCCCACTAGGTGGTAAATAGGTCCACAAATATCTCCATGTATACGTTCCAAGAACGCAGGGGACTCAATTCCCACATTTGTTTGTGATGGTCTCACAATTAATTTGCCTTGATAACAAGCAGTACAAGACAATTCATCATTTAAAAGAATTTTCATATTCTTTAATGGATGACCATTTGAATTTTCTATAATCCTTCTCATCATTATGGATCCTGGGTGTCCCAGACGATTGTGCGAAAGTGCAAAAATATTGGAATTAGTAAATTTCTGATTTACTATAGAATGTGCTTCAATTGCACTAATCTTTGTTCAATACAACCCAAAAAATAATGCTAGAAACTTTCCTATAACACATGTCTGTCCAGAGACATTTTTGGTTATAACAAGACATTCAAGACCATTTCATCAATTGCCTTAATGTGATTAATCATTTTCACAAATATCTTTAAAACTCAACAAATTTCTCCGAGATCGAGGAGAGAACAAATTATAATAGTTTTCCGAAAGCCCTCAATCAACTTTGTACTACCAGAATTTGTAGTAACATTTATACGGCTCATACTCAAATGAGAAAAATATTTCATATTTGTGAATATCGTGTGAGTTATGTCAGAATCAATCAAGCAAATGTCTTCATAATTAGATAGCTTGCTTTGAGAATTATCCATATCTTCAAAAAGAATAAAACAAAATCTCTAAAAAAAATTTTTTAATGAATTTGTGTGTGCACAAAATAGGTATGATGATTAGATTTAAAGTCACTTTATAAAAATGGTTCACTTTGTTATTATTTTATTTGAACCAACAAACTAAAAATTTATATTTTCATACATATTACTAAAGAGACTTGATAAACATACACATATAAGTTTAGAAATATTTATATTATTACTATTATTTATTATATTATAAGTAGTACAAATACAGTAAATATTAATAATATTATCAGTCATAAATATTAAACATCACTATTAGATTCTTCCACATTCACGGAGTCATCACCAATCAAATGATTTATCTTTCCTTCAGGATGCTCAAAGAAATTCGCCACATCCAAATGTGTCAAATCAACACGATTTTCGGCTATAAAATTAGCTTCATGATTTTTATCCTCCTTTTTTAGTGTTGCCTAATAAAGCTCAACCAAGTGTTTGGGAGTCCGACAATCACGTGCATAATGATTTCTTCCACCACATCAAAACAGTCTGTTTAAATTGCTTCATGTTTCCCATCTTTTTCTTTTCATTTTCTATATTGATTTTTCTTTGGTGAATGATTAATACCAGGGAAAGAATTTTGTTCTTGGTCATAATTACGGTCACGACGGCGTCCACGCCCTCGACTAGGACCACGACCTCTTCCAGGCCTAGCGTGGTGGGCGTATACCTCATTCACTTAAGGTATTTGTTCCTACCTAGTAGGTCGATTATCATGATTTTTCATCAACAGGTATTTGTTCCTACCCAGTAGGTCGATTACCATGATTTTTCGTTAACAAATCATTATTTTGTTCAGCCACGAGAAGATGAGAAATCAGTTCAGAGTACTTGTTGAAATCTTTTTCTCGATATTGCTGTTGTAAGAGCACGTTCGAGGCATGAAATGTGGAGAATATTTTTTCCAACATATCAACATCACTAATGGTGTCTCCGCATAGTTTCAATTGGGAAGTAATTCTGAACATAGCAGAATTGTACTCATGAATAGACTTAAAGTCTTGTAGCCTTAAAATGTATCCAATCATATCGTGCCTTTGGATGTATGACCATCCTTAAGTGGTCATATCTTTCTTTCAAGTTATTCCACAGAACAAGTGGATCTTTGATTGTGAGATATTCAATTTTCAGAATTTTGTCAATATAATGACGCAAAAATATCATTGCTTTAGCACAGTCTTGTTTTGATACTTTATTATTATTTTTAATGGTGTCTCGAAGACCTATTGCATCCAAATGGATTTCAGTATCCAGTACGCATGAAAGATAGTTCTTCCCCGAACTATCGAGAAAAAGATTTGAACAAGTACTCTGAACTGATTTCTCATCTTCTCGTAGCTGAACAAAATAATGATTTGTTGATGAGAATCGACCTACCAGGTCGGAACCATTACCTGAATGAATGAGGTATACGTCCACCACGCTAGGCATGGAAGAGTTGGTGATCGTAGTCGCGGACGTGGACGTGGCTGTAACTATGACCAAGAACAAAATTCTTTCCCTGGTGTTAATCATTCACCAAAGAAAAATCAATATAGAAAGGGAAAAGAAAAAGATGGGGAATGTGAAGCAGTTAGAACAAATTGTTTTCGATGTGGGGGAAGAAATCATTATGCACATGATTGTCGGACTCCCAAACACTTGGTTGAGCTTTATCAGGCATCACTAAGAAAGAAGGATAAAAATCCTGAAACTAATTTTATAGTCGAAAATCATGTGGATTTGACACACTTGGATGTGGCGGATTTCTTTGAGCATCCTTAAGGAAAGATAAATCACTTGATTGGTGATGACTCCGTGAATGTGGAAGAATATAATAGTGATGTTTAATATTTATCAATGATGATATTGTTAATATTTATTGTCTTTGTACTACTTATAATAGTAATAATAAGATAAATATTTCTAAACTTATATGTGTATGCTCATCAAGTCTCATTAGTAATATGTATGAATTGTTAGTTTGTTGGTTTAAATAAAATAATAACAAAGTGAACCATTTTTATGAGGTGATTTTAAATCTAATCATCATACCTACTTTCTGCACACACAAATTCTTTTTTAAAAAAAAATTTTAAGAAAGATTTTATTTTATTCTTTTTGAGGATATGGATAATTCTCAAAGCAAGTTATCTAGTTATGAAGACATTTGCTTGATTGATTCTGACACAACGCATACGATATTCAAGAATGAGAAATATTTTTCTCATTTGAGTATGAGCCGTATAAATGTTACTACAATTTCTGATAGTACAAATTTGATTGAGGGCTTTGGAAAAGTTATTATAATTTTGTCCAAAGGAACTAAACTCACAATAAAAAATGCTTTGTTCTCTCCTCGATCTCGGAGAAGTTTGTTGGGTTTTGAAGATATTCGTGAAAATGGTTATCACATCAAGACAATTGATGAAATGGTTCTTGAATATCTTTTTATAACCAATCACAGGTCCAAATCCTTTTCCTATATTAATTCTCCTTAGCATCTAGGGTCTAGGAATTAATATACAAGTTAGGAAAATGATTAACTTGCCTTCAGCCAAAGAATTGGCGGAGAAGTGAAGAGAAATAGCCCTAGGTTGTTTTTGATTTCTCAAGGATGAAATGGGAGAAATGAAATTGGGACTTTTCTAAGTTAAAACCCGCGACTCTCCCACCATGGCGGCCACTTACCCCGCTATGTCGATCAATCCCACCACAGCAGATTGCACACAAAAATAGAAACTTTGTTAACTTGCGTTCCAACCCTCCTTTTTACAGCACTCTCATTTTATGACATTCCAAGACATATTCTTAGCGCAAGATCAATTTCAAGAGTTCTACTTGCCAGAATTCAATTCCGTAAAGCCTTACGAGCTCCTTATCGTCTTGACTATCAAGCGAATAATCAAACTTACAATCCAACTCCCAATCCCTTACCAGATTGCCCTAGACTTCACATAACTCAATTTCCGTCTGAAACTAGCCTAGGCTCAAAATTTTCAATTTACTACTCAGAAAACTTCTTGCCCAATTTCCTTCCCTATTGACCTACCCATAATATAGGGTCAGGTTGTTACAGTCAAAGAGTATAGGGATAGTACACACTTTATGTAATTTCTTTTTCTTTTTATAGTGTAGTTTTTTAAGTATGTAGATAACTTGGACTTCTTTTCCTCTATTAGGCTGAAGTCATCTTGAAGGTCCGTGCTGAATTTCCGTCGGACATTACTGCAAATACTATCTTGGTACAAATGCCGCTGCCTACATATACAAGCAGGTAGTCTTCACTTTTACTTCTGCATCTTCATGGATTACCTTTTCTTTTCCTTTCATCTTTTTGTGATACTCTCATCATCAACTAGGCAGTCTGGTACTTTCTACCTAATCTTGCTAGTTTGAGGGAGAAAGCTAGGGGAAAGTTTCTGTGTGAGTTATTTCCTGTTTGTGTGAGAGAAGTGGACATCTGTTTATTTATTAAGAAGCAATTCAGTTCTGATGTGACACTGTACCTCTCTTTTAGCAATTTGAACAATAGCATTAATTAACAGATGCAAACAGTTCCCTATTCTTTGCAATATTTTATGGTTGATGAAGTATTTTCTGACGCTTAAATTTATCTTGCGAAGTTCATTGCTTTCATATCTTTGGAGTATTTATTATGTTGAAGGTGCAGCAAAGTGGTAACTGATTTTCTGTACCCTCAATAAATTTGTAGAGTAAGCTTTGAGTTGGAACCTGGAACAGTTGGTCAAACAACTGATTTTAAGGAATCCAATAAGAGGCTTGAGTGGAGTTTGAAGAAGGTAATATATCCGTCTCATTTTTCTAACCTATTCCAGGTAGACGTGTTATCTAAGACTTCAAAATAATCACTGGTCTGCAATTTGAAACAGGTTGTTGGTGGATCAGACCATACATTACGTGCCAAGCTAACTTTTTCACAAGAGTCGCATGGTATGAAGAAGAAATATGTCAATCTCACTTATTATCCCCGCAATTATCCTGCAGTTCTGGTACCTTAGATACAACATGACTTGGTTAATGTAATTCTGCTCCATCCCTAATACAGGAAATATCACCAAGGAAGCTGGACCAGTGAGCATGACCTTCACAATCCCAATGTATAATCCTTCAAGGCTTCAGGTAAACAGTTGTGAGGTTAGATTCCTTGTCATAAGGAGGAAAATGGCATCTTACCTATTAGGGGTGTTAAAGTCATTATATACCAATTCAAATATGGTTTTGGTTCCACTGAAGATTTTCCGTTCGTTCTTTCCTCCTGTGTTCTAGTAAAAGGATTACATAAATTCAATGAATCATTGATAATTTTTCTGGACAAGTAATTGCTAGAATGAGATCCTTTGGACAACAACCGAGAGACCATGGAGGTGGAGCTGCACAAAAATTTCCTCAAACCAGCTGTTTCATCAATTTCCTACCGCATCTCTTCCAGATTTGTGGTTCCCATTTTGAAGGAATTGAAATGGAGAGAGGTGTGAAGTAGTCACATCAAATAGTTTTGTTTGAGAGGGGTGATGATTGAGCCATTTGTGATAATTATTAATTAAGGCTCGTCTAAAGGGGAAGAGAACAGTTTGAGACAGAGAATGAGCCAATGAGGGACAGGGAACAGAGACATATTTAATATCTAATGTAATGTGTTAAACGTGTCAGCTCAACTCAAACCAATAATGAAACCCAAACTTTTAGAGGTTCCAAACATGAGGTGGATAGCCCTGCACATCTAGTTAAAAAAAAAAGCAACTGGTGTATATTTTATCTTCTCCACAAGTTATGTATTGGGGTTTGTGGATATTTTTTTATCTTTAACCTGATTTGTTTCTTGCAGGTGAAATATTTACAAATCGCAAAGAAGTCAAAGACATATAATCCTTATCGATGGGTGAGATATGTGACTCAGGCCAATTCCTATGTTGCTCGTATATGATGGCTATCAAGGCTTTTTCCAGCACAATTCCCCTCGGTTTCTTTCTCTGAGGTGATCTTGAGTTCGAAATTGTCTTTTCTAATTTTCCTTTTGGGCTTTCAGATGTTTGTACTATAGATTGTCTAGATAATGATGGAAAAACAAAAGGAGGTCTCTCTGGTGATTCTCAATTTGAAAATTGTGCAACTAATGGAAAACTTTGCCTGTATGATCTCTCAACCCCCACTTTTCTTGGTTCCTCTGACCGCTGTAAATTACTCGAAATTTCTTCTCTTCTTTCTAATGTTTGATTTTCCCGAGAAGAGGTAAGGTTCAATCTGTGGTGTGTTATGCCCATAATTTCACCAAGGATTTAAATTATCTGCTTTAGAATTCTCTTCTTTGGAAATGAGAGGTATCAGTTCTTACTCCCTAGGTGAAAAAAGAGGTCTATGAAAGAACATGTTTGTATGTTGCCAGTTGCCACTGTGAAAATGACAGTCGTCCTTGTCCTATGAAGGTCCTCGTTGAGGCATCAAGACGGTTTCACCACCATATATTCGTTCTTTTTCTTCTAATAGCAAACCTCTTCCATGGTTGCACCTGCCAAAAATCACCTCATATCGCAGTGATTAATATTCAAAATATTGTTGAACGAGATCCAATACATCACCTTGCCTGTGAGGTACATTTTTACCTTTGATTGAAACTAGGCTCTTCCTGTAACTTGAGACCCACTCGTGAAATCTTCTTTTTCTGCATAAATTTTTTTAAAATTCATGTGTTTTCTAGTGTCATAGAGTAGTACATTTTTACCATTATGTTGAATAATACTCTTGTCATGACTCCCAAACATAAAATATATGGTACTCTAGATTACCATAGCCATGAACTAGTAGACAAATAGAGGCAGTTTAGATAGTAAGAGAACTAGCATGAGGACTTGATATGAGCCCCTGGGATGTCAATACTATTTGAATGGCGCTTTCAGATGTATGAGGACTGACTTCTTTTATAGCTTTGTGTACACCAATAGCAAGTTCAAACACCGTGAATTGTACATGATTTTAGCATTAGCATTGGTGTCAAAATTGAATGTTATGTTTCTCCAACAGTCCTTACTAAATGAGTAAACAGCAGCTAACACACTAGGACCAGCAGGCCCCAATCTTTAGGCTTTTCAAATACAAGAGATTGAATTAGTACTAGCATAAAAGTGGTGATGGATAGTGAAGGTTACGGGTCGGGAGATTGTATTAAGAGACGGGTCGGGTTATCGTCGTGATGTAGGGGCAAGAGAGATTTCACTGACGAGCCAAATCATCTGGCAGGACAGAAGTGTACTCCATTGAGTGGGTCAGAAATTCCCACTATAAAAGTAAGAAAAATATAGTTTTGATGACTTAGCTTTAACATGTTTGGACGGTTGTTATTCGTGGTATGATAAACTATATTTTTCTTAGCTTTAACAACTTGTTTTAGCTTTAATAGTTAGTTTGGACGGTGGATTTTCGTAGTATGACAAACTATATTTTTCTCAGGGTTAACAGCTTGTTTGGATGGTGGTTTTTCGTGGTATGATAAACTATATTTTTCTTAGCTTTAACAGCTTGTTTGGACGGTGGCGTGGCTTTTTGTGGTATGATAAACTGTATTTTTCTTTACTTTAACATCTTGTTTGGACGACATCTCATTTGTTTCCTTTTGTTTTCCAATTATTCTCTTATTTAATTTTAAATAATTTTAATTTATTCTTTATGATTTTATTGAAATATATATTCTTTTTACCGTGGTATTACTCATTCTCGCATCAATTTATGAAGCTTCTCTTTCATCTCCCGTGTTCTCTTCCATATTTCAGTCTATTTCTTAATGTTCGTTTCTTTCTCTTATTCACATACATTAAGACCGCTGGTTTTCTTACTATCATGTTCGAAGTTTCCAAGTAGGAAACAATGAGGTTTAGGGTACTTGATTTAATTATATCTATTTAAATAAGTAAAAAATTTCTTCACACAAAATAAGATTCATAATTATCAATTATAGTAGGTAATTTTGTATACTAAACATAGCACAAAACAGTTTAAAAAAAAAACTCTCCAAGAAAACTCACTTCATTTTTTACTCTTTACTAACAACCTCTTACAAAGTATGACACCATACCTGTCTATCATATCTTATATTATGTTTTTTTTTTCTTTTTAGTTCGTGTCAAAAAAATATTATCTTATTCTAATTAGACATACTTTAACTTAAAATTTTTCTTTTTATCTTTAATAAAATAATTTTCGACCATATAAAAATTTAATATTGATTTTAGATCATAAATTTTAAAATTCTTGCTTTTTTTTTTTAATATTATGCCAAATAAAAAGATATTACGTAAAATAGGATGAAGAAAGTATATAATTGAAATGATTCCACAATTCCCTTTTCAATCCATTAACATGGCCGCTTAAATTCATTCGGAAAGGAAGTTGAATCTATCACTAACTCGATATTGATAAAAATTCAGATTGCATCATATATGAATAGTACTTTGAAATTATTTAGAGAATAACAAAAGAAGCAATGACGAATAAAAAATAATTCTATGCAATTCTGGAAGGGGGAAAGATCCCTCGGATAGAATCATTCGATTATATTGACAATTTCAAAAAACTGATCATATTATGATAATAGTATGATGGCGATAAAAGCAAAATAACTTTTTGTCTATTATAACTATAGGATTCAACTAAAGTAGAGGAAATATGAATGGAGAAATGTTATTTATATATCACTCTTTTTTATTTAATTTTTTAAAAATTACTATTTCACATTAAATTAAAAAATATGGAAAGGCATGTAAATTTTGATTCACATATTGCACGATTCATTTAGGAAGATGACACATAATATAATTTTTTTACTTTTAAGAATTTAAACTCGAGAACTTTGATTAAGATCGAAGATGAAGTAAAATAAATTCCTCAATTTAATAGAAATAGTAGATTCTTTTCCCATATACGAAGGTACTACTTAATATATCCTTTTGTTTTCTTATTATATCGAATTATAAAAGGTTGTCTTTGTCAGTTACTGGAAAAATCAAATTAAAAGTATATGTTAAATAAAATTTTGATTCCAAATCAACCGAATTAAATGGAGTGTAAAGTGTCCATGTTTCAAATTTACATAGAAATTACAAGGAAGTATTATGCGGAAAAAAAATGTATACTAGTTAATTAACTAAAATATTCATATTTTGAATTAATTATTGCTCGCGGTAAACATATAATTGTAGTTACAGTTTGAGTCTTGTATATTCGCGTGATCTATACTAATATTGTGTGTGATTATACAAAAGTTGTGCGCAAAGCAAATCCTATAGCAAATTATACAAAAATTATGAATTGTATAGCCAGTTATATGAGCGTCGTGCATGAATTGTATAGCAAAATATATAAAATTATAAATTATACTGTGAATTATAAAAATATATACAAATATTATGCGATTTATATAAATATTATTATAATTATAATTACAAAATATAATTATTTAAATAATATTATCAAACATAATTAAGATATTTTTAAATAGTTATATATTCAAATTAGGATGCATAAATTGTCTTTTGAAAAAATAGTAAGAAGTGTGAGGAAAGCAACAAAATCCAATTGGACCAAATATGGAAAGAGGCAAAAACTTGAAGTAAAAGCCATCATCATGACCTATCTTTAAAAAAAAAAAATTTCCCCACTCTGCCTTTTTGTCATTTCAATGAAAAAAAAAGGCATAAGAATCCCAAGAGATAAAAAAAGACAAACCAAAGTACTGTTATGTAATCAGAGAGTTGTGAGAAGATTTGGAAAATAAATAAATCTTCAAGTGAAAATTTGAAAAAAAAAAAAAGTTTCTCCCCAATAATTATAATGATTTGAATCTATTTTAATTGAACCAATAAGTATCAAATAATTGGTGCTTATAAGAAAAAGAAAAGAAGCTTAATACTTGGATAATCACTAATTTATAAGGATATTAAAATGATTTTTGTTCTTTCTAAAACAATAAAAATTGTCTAACTATTGTTCTTTTGACTCAAAAAGCTACCCACGTACATGGCATATCATATCATTTTGAATGCTTAGTTTTTAAAGAATAGAATTTCTTATTTGTTTTTAAAGAATAGAATTTCTTATTTAAGATGACATTTGGTAGATTATATAAGAATAACTTTTCAATTATCTGATAATTAGAGTTATTATTTGATAAATGATTACTATGAGTTAGATTCAGTAGACTTTGGTCAGTTCTATTTTCTGTCATTAAAATTGAGAACTGATAAAGAATTTGCCTTTTCTATTGATTCTTGTGGATCAAAACAAAATTCTTTATGACTTTCTCCTACGAAATCAAGATTGAAAAATATCCTAGAAAAAAATGTGACAAGAATTACAAAAATAATTGTATCTTTAAAATTATTCTTATAAACCCTCTAAAAAGACTCAAAAATATATCAAACATACACCATCAAGTGTTCAATCAAAACAGACTATAATTCTAATATCTTGACGAAATTTAAGAAGTGACCTTTGCTTTCATCATACTGAAGAAAGTATTCACATGCAGAGAATCAGAAACCATATACTGCCTCCGCCTCCGTCCATCTTTACTTATTTTTTATTAATTTTATCAAATCATCTCTTGAATATAATAAGTACAATATCTTCAAAAATAATACAAAAATAACTATAATTAATGATAAAAATAAATTAAATATAAAATTATCTCTTAATTTCATAAAATAATAAAATGAATAAGTATTATTCGACATTCGACAATAATTAATTTCCAACCCCACACTGTACCTAAAAAAACTACTGTGGGATTACCCTAGCCACATATTTTTCCAAAGTAGGGTCGTTTTCATATTAATCCCAACCAGATGCCTCAGCTATAAAATACCACATCTATCTTCTGCCATTTTTGCAGAAAGCAAATGCCAGAATGAAAGAAAAAATGTCATCCCAAACTCCAAAGATAAACAACTTGCCCTTTTTACTTTGCTTTCTCATTTCACCAAAAATATAACCGTTGGTGTCGTTCTACTTCTTTGGTAATAAATATGATCATTCTTATACTAATATAGTTCCATACAGTCAATTACTACAACAAAACTCATCCACTAAAATTATTTTTTAAGAATTCGATAACAACATATTCAGTAAAATCTCGAGAGCCATTATTTTCGAAGAAGCATGAAATATTAAAAGGCTAATGTTAAACTAAAATTACTACCAAAACATTCTCATCTTTCCCTACAAAAGCAACAAAAAAAAAACAAAAGGACTGATCCACAGTACATTTTTAAAATTTAATTAACATAAAAAGTAGTACTAAAAAAACCTAAAGTCAACTAAACAAAAAAATAATAGCCCCAAAATAAAAAAAAAAAAGGAGATTAGTGAAGAAAATTTGACAGTAGGAAGAGAGCACAGATTCCAAGAATTTCAGTAAGGCGGTGGATGTGGTGGTTGTGGTTGTCTAGCAGTAGGTGCCCAAATCACATCCGACGGCAAATGACAGCTGTACATCGACATACCACAAGTTTCCGCCGCCGCCGTTGACGGTGGATGCCCACTATCTCCTCCACCGGAGACCGCCGTCTGCGGCGGGGAGGAACCTTCCTCGTTTCCACCACCAGAATTCCTTCCTAATTCCTCCTCTCCCGGCAACCTATGGTAAGATGGACCATTGAAAGTTGCAGCTATCAAGTACACAGTCCCTGCTGTTACGAGTGGTCCAACAACACCGCCACCCACCACTTGACCTTGTGGACCCGCTAATGAAATTGTGAACCCATTTGCAATGCCGTTGTTTGACGGAACACTCGCATTTGGTTGAACAACTGTTGCTGAAATTGAAAGGATATCGAATCTGCCATGAAACGTAACCGTCGAAACCGGGGTGGTTGAGGGTTGCCGGAGCGTAACATTGTTAACCGTACCTAAGAAAAATTAACAAAAATTCAGCCACTTAACAAAAATTAAGATGAACAAAACTGGTATTGGTATTGATATTTACCCGAACCGTTGAGAACACAAAGACCCATATTTCGTTTCCTACAAAACTTGGTAATAGAGTTGATAATATCAACCCCAGTCGGAATTTCCAGTATATAAGGGCTCATAGACGGCTCTGCATCACGTGTTATGATAACAGGCGGTTTGGGTTTGTTTTTCGAACCGGGAGGACGGCCACGGGGACGGCGAACCACCTCGATTGTAGCACCGTCGTTGGCAGCGGCGGCGGAAGACGGTGGCGGAGGTGCAACTGCATTAACTGGTTGCGGGTTCAACGGGTCTGGTCTGTCCGTCGGACTCATCCGATGAGTAGTACTGTCTGCTTCCTGTGAAGTCTGGCATTCGCGAGTGAGCTGAAAAGCTGGATGATGAAAATTCTGGAGGTGTTGGTGTTGGTGATGATGAGTGTTTTGCTGCTGAAAATTTTGAGGTTGATGATGATGAAGTTTCCCAAACATACTGCTTTTGTTAGTAGAATAATCTCTTGTTTTCTTTTCTTCTAGTACATACTCCCTTTTCATTTGATAAAAAAATTAGAAAAATATTTTGTTTATGATTGGATTGTAGGGATGGACAATCCAATATATTTTCAGAATAAAGAAAGATGGAATTTGATGAGTAGATAAAGATAAGAGATAAATGAAAGAGAAATTGGTTTTGGAATTTTGCTTCAAAGGGGGTGGGTGAGCTTGGAAACTAAGTAAAGACTAATGGCGCCGCTGGTTGAAGGCAAAAGAGTAGGCTCCACATGGTTTTTTGGTTTAGCTTAAACTTCTACTCACCGCCCTATCCTCACAATTCATAATTCTTTAATTTCAGTACACATAAATATTCTATATACGATATAAAATTATCAATTACGATAATAGGCTATGTTAAAGTCAAATGAAGTTTTGATGATGGCCTTTGGATCATGAAACATGTTGCTTAATCTGGTTCTTTAGTACACTGTCTTCGAAACATGAAGACAAGATACCATGATGTGCGCGGTAGGAGATAAGGACGCACTATCAAAATAGGAAATCACAGCTGTGAAAGGAGTTACTGGAAAAGAGAGTCTCAAGCGAATTCGAATTCAAATAAAAACTTGGAACGAAAAATAAGGAGGTTGACCAAGTGAGGACTTCTTCGGCAAAGTGATTAAAAGGAGCAAGAATACTTAGTCTTTCTCACCGAGACAAATAACAAGAAAGTGGGTCGGTCTTGAGTCATTTGCTTAAATTATTTCTTCGTTTTAGTTTGAGTATTGGAAAACTACTTTTGTTGTTTTTATTGAGTCATGTTGTTCTACTTAGCTCAGTGATCTATAAACTGAGAGTAGGTAGTGTCTTCAAGTTGTGGGCAACTCGAAGACGTGGGGAACATAAGCCTGGGGAGGTTTATGCGTAGTTTAGGTTGTTTTGAACTTGTTGTGTCGTAGATTACTAGGTCTTTGTAATCTTTTGTTTGAGGTTCACGTTGATTTAGTGAAGTTTGGGAGAATTCCTATAGGGGTACAGGTCGTGATTTTTCACCTTTTGTGAGCCAGGTGTTTCCACGTAAAAATATTGTGTTCTTCTGTCTTTTTACTTTCTTGAAACACGTCTGCAAACTTGGTTCTTCGATTAGGCAAATCCATAGGTTGTGCAAATCTAACAGGCTAGTGGGAATAGGTTGAGGCCTGGTCGTGTGATATAGTAGGATTAGTTGTGTCTTTATGTCCCGTGGGCTCATTGTCGTCTTATATTTATTATTTTTATCGTATCTACATACTATCATTTGTTTTTCATTATTATTCGTTTTCCTTCTTTTCTTTTCTTTTCCCATTTTCTCATATCTAGTATCTTCCGTTTATGGGACTTGATTTTTGATACAATGATTTTTCGCAAACAGTCTCTCTATCTCTATGAGGTAGTGTTAAGGGACTGCATGCATTTTATCCTCT
>JAPFFP010000080.1:20885262-20908314 GCA_026153255.1 Solanum medicagineum | reverse complement strand
TATTGAGATTATTTTTTATGCAGTGTTTTATTTGATGTATTAAACATAACATGTATTATATAATTTTTTTAAAAAAATAATTATATATTTACGAAAAATATACACCACAAATATAAATCGAGACACAATTATGTCTTTAATCATGGTAATGCAACAACAATAATATACCCAATGAAATCTTACAAGTGAGATATGGGAGAGTAATAAAATGTACACGAATCTTATCACTGCCTCATGAAGGTAGGGAGATTGTTTATAAAAGGCCCTAGGTTTAAGTTCAATAAAACCAAAAAACAAAGAAGAAGGAGACAATGAAGCAAATATATCAGGTTACAAGAAAATATTGCAACGTCTACCAGAAAAAATAATAATAAAATAGCACAATTAGTGGCGGAGGGTAGCAAGAAATGAAGCACCCATGGAATTTTTTATTCACCGAATGCTTATCTTTATATTTATACAATTTTTGCATATTTTCTATATAGATAAATAAAAATAAAAAAAAAGTTCGGAATCAATGAGTACTCAAGCACCCGGAACGAGCCATGTAAATCCACCCCTGAGCACGGTAATCAAAAAATAATCAACAACATACTAGGATAGATTACTGAAAATAATAATAAATCATATAACTAGCTTGTACTTAACAAAACACTACTAAACATTAATACATATAAAAGAACAAAAACTACAATAATACCACTAGTAGAATGACTCATATTATACTACCTACTAATCTATAATAACATGTGTCTTCCAAATCTTTCTATTTAAGTTTATGTCCTTGATAATCTAAAGTTGCATCGTACACTCTCTTATCACCTTTCCTCGATATTTCTTTAGCCTACCAATGTCTCGCATTCTGTCCTCTATAATCAACTTCTCGTGCCTCCTCACTGGTGCATCTGCACTTCTCATCTTTACATGTTTAAATCATTTTAGTTTCCCTTTCCTCAATTTGTCTACGTTGAATGCTACTCCAACCTTCTTTCGAATATTCTCATTTCTAATCTTTTGTCTTCTTGTATGACCTCACATCTCCCTCAATATCCTTATCTCCACAGCATGCATCATCATTTTGAATGCTAATGCATAATTGCAATCATTTGTACTACTAATATTATAGATTTTCAATAGAGTAATTCGTTACATAAATATTGAAATAATATATCAAATAAAAATTAAGATACTAGTAATACAGAAAATTAATACATACATTATTTTTCTAATGCCACTCACCGAATGACCTCTTCATGTATTATATTTATTGACCACCCTCTTTTTCTTTAATCATTCAATATTTAATATTTGTTAGTCTGAATAAGTTTGATTTATTTTGTGTAAAATTTATCTTATAAATTATTTTTCCAAACGTTAATCTCATTTATCTTATGATATTCTTCCATGACATAACATAATCTTTAAATTCTTGACTATATATATGTGTGTGGCCCATTATTAGTGATTGCCCTTATTTTGATAATCAAGGGAATTTTGAAATTTCATATACAAGAAGAGGATTGTAATTTAAATAACTATTATTATTTTGTAATTGTCCCTTTTTAATTATTTAATTTATATAAATACTTCTTATCCTTGATGAGAAAAGTGTATGCATCATTGATTCAATTTTAAAATATTTATCAGTATGCTTTTTAATGGTTTGCTTTCTGTAAATAGTAAAATATTATGTCTTGTATTTATTTATTTATTGACCAATCATGAGATTGAATACTTTAATCTTTATCTATTAATTAATTAATAAAATTACTTCTCGGGGCAATATAGATATCATATTTTAATAGACTTTATATGCACGCGTTTACAAGATATTATACAATTATGTTGTAGATCATATACCATATAGTAAAATGATTAAGCACAAATTTGATGACTCTTATTTAATTTTAACACATGCATAAAGATGTAAACTTGAAAAATAGTTTTTAATTAATTCTGTTGGCATAACTAGTCAAAAAATTATGACAACTGACTTGTATAAAATTTCAGTTGCGAACTTTCATTATCAAGTGAAATGATCGAAATAATTATTAATCACTGATAAATATTTATATAAATTTACTCATACACCTCATTTGGACATTATAGTCGTTTGATGGGACACCCAACTTGTCATGTGTCTTAATTGAAGAATTTTCTTTCTCTATTGTTTCAAAACAACTATCCAATTGGCGTTTTTTAAAAAAAAAAGTCACTCAGTGCTACATGTTCGATGTTCATTATTCATCTTGAAGTTTAACTAATTTAAAATTATATCACGTAAGACTCCATTTGAAAAGAGACATTTTTATCGAGGATTTGATTTTAGCCTCCTTTATTGACACTTAGTTAACTTTACTGTTATTGAGAGTCCATATTTTTTGTAATAAGATGATTATAATTTTTAAAGGAGTAGTCTCATTCACTAGAGAAGCATGTTGAGGTCAATTATTAAGTTAAATCTTTTCATTTTCAAAATAAATACGTATATACTTTTGGTTGTATTTATATCATCGATACAAAAGAATACATGAAATTTAGAGCGAATAGGCTTTGTGAAGAGAATATTATTGAATGAATTTAAACATTTATTTGTAATAAAAAAAATAGAGATTGTAATTTCATGATTAAATTAAATTAATAAAAACAAAAAAGATAGTTTTTTTTTGTTTTCTTATTTAATTTTCTTTATGTTGGTTTCCTGTCTATATTTGCTTTGAAACTCAATAAAATAAAACTCACTAAAACATTTTCCAATAAAAGCGATTGCACTCCTATTGCTTGAACAATAAAATCTTCGATTAATTAAGAATAAAAAAAAAACTTACAATGAAATGCCTCATAATTTATATACATAAGCATTTGAATAATGGTCCAAACATGAGAAATAAATAAATTATAAATGGGCTCTACTAGAATTGGTTTTTATATTCCTTATGTGGCAAACTTATGAAATTAATTGTTTAAACATCATATGTGGCTATCTATTTATGTGAGGAATCGAAATTGCTATCTTTTTTTTAAAAAAAAAAATTTACGCCAAATCAAATAATTTAACCATAAAACTTGCAAATTAAAGTGAAGATAATTAAAATTTATTTGCATGTTACTTTCTCCATTTACTTTAACTTGTCACTATTTCACTTATCGAGGTCAAACTACATGAAATTTGACCAATATTTTAAGAGAGGTGTATTTTTTATCATATTAATATGAGAAAGATTGCAACTTATAACATTTCTCGTATAGTTTTCAACCATTTAAATTTTAGATTTCAACTATTAAATTAGCTACTTCAATTTAGCTTTGAAGTTTAATTAAGTCGACCTCAAAAAGCGAAACAGCGACAAATAAAAGTAACAGAGGAAGTATATTATGTATTTACTCGATACAAACTCTGAATACGAATTTATTTATTTAATTGCAATCAAGGCGTGTAACTGTACGCAGAGGCGAAGCCATCTTATTGCTAGGAGATTCATTCGAATCCCCTTCGATGGAAAATTATGCAATTATTATATATATAATGTTAAGGTTATCTTTTATCGATACTTAATAGATGTCGAATCCTTTTGATCAGCTAGTTCGAATATATACCTTTTAAGATTTTAAACCTCGGTTGAAATTCTGATTCTGCATCTATGATTTAAATATCAATTTGGTCAGCTGCTATGTTTGACATTTATTCAGATTTGAAGTACTTTAATTTCTTTTTAGATGTGTAAAAGTCAAAGATATAACAAAATTAAAGAAAAAGAAAGTCCAACCAAAGAAATAAATATTGAGGTAGATTATTGTCATGAAATGATATAGAGATGCATGCTCCTTTGCCACATTATAAAAGGTGGCCGTTTTAGTTGAATGTATAAAAACCATAAATCATAGAATCAGTTCATGCAAATCTCGATTCTTTTATTGAGTATTATATGTTACTTCATATTTGAAGTTTTTCACGGATTTAAATAGACAAAAAAAATTATCTAGTATATTTTGTCAAGAATTCATTAAATTTTTAACGAACATTCTTACATATCAGTACAAAAGATATCAGTACAAATATCGAGTAATTCTATATCGCCTTGAACTTGAGTGCTCAATTGATTGTTTTTATTTTTTTTAATTGGGGAAGAATGAAGATAGGGACAAAGATTTGAGTTTGTATTAAAGGAAAAAAAGAATGGAACATGGAACATGAGAATATAACAAAGTTGTTGGTCCTTTGTTAGACAAAACCACCACAAAGAATGGAGTTTTGTCATTAGGGCTAACTGGTCTCTTTCAATATAATATATTTTTTCCCCACCTGGTGTCAAAGCTCATGGAGCCCCGATTAAATTTGGATTGAGCACTGCAGGCTCATTTGGGGGTGACGCTCCCAACAAAATTTATTCCATTTCCGGGGCTCGAATCCGAGACCTTTGGTTAAGAATGAAGCACTCTCACTGATGCATCACAAGCCATGTTGATTCTTTCAATATAATATATACTCATTTACTACTACATGCATCTCCTTTTAAAATATATTCTTGATGTAAATAATTCCAAATTCAACTTTAATTTAATTTTGGTCAAAAGTAACTTACATATATATATATGATAGTGCTGTAAATATAATAAATTTCAAATTTAACTTAATCTCAAAAGTTAATTCATAATTGGAAGGAGATTTTTTTTTTAATCTGACGTGTGACTCTATAATATCCCATCATGATAACAAAAAAAGAGATTTTGAGCCTAAAACTGAACTCCTAACGCTAGCTCAAAGGAAAAGAATTATCCAAGTCATATAAGGAGTCCCGAAATCTTGTCCCATGGCCTGACGTGAAAAATTTCTTTCAAGACACTTTTTGAACTAGAGCGTGTATAATTATAGACCGGTAGCATATTCACTCACGCTCACATGATACTCTACATTAAATTTAATGAATCTGATGTAAACAAAATGAATTTAAATCTAATTCAAGTTTAAATTGTTAAATTTTTTATTCATCAATTTTGTTTATCCAGTCATTTAAATTAAAAATAGCCAGCAATATATAAAATATCTACTTGACTATTTATGTAAGAGAGTCCTCAAGCTATAGACGGGATTAAGAAAAGGAGGCTCAATATATAAATAGATTTTAATAAGTTTGACTGAAGCAGACCTAAGGATCCTATAGGAAAATAAAAAGATCCAGCGCCAGCTTAGAATATTTGAAAACAAGGAGACTGAGTCAAAAATAAGAATCAAGCTGTCGTTTAGTAAAATGTATAAGAATTATGTTCAGAATATGCGCTACAGAATATTTTAAAAAATATTTAACTTGTTTATAAATATATTTTTCTAAAAAATTTTGACGGGCAAAATCTTTTATCTTTAACCATGCTAATGCATATATTTAATTTTTTTGCATTATTATTACTATTTACTACTATGATTTTTCATGTATTAGTTATTCTGTTACCATTAGTGACACTTTTAACAATTGGAAGATAGATTTTAATTGAATTTTCTTCGCGAAAACTTATAATTCACAGTGTCAAAAATATATCATTTATCTATTGATTTGTTGTGTACATTATCTAATATGGATATAACTGTTTTTAGGGTGTATGATCCTACTGTATATCAATTTCAAATTTTTAACACCACATATATATTCAAATATAAGCAGGGTCTGAAAAAAATAATATTTATGTCAATCTCATCCCTATTTTGGGAGTCCATGATTTATTGAAGGCTGTGAATTCTAAGTTGGAAAAATGTGGATTCTGACATTTAGCTAAGATTGGAGTTAAAAGTAACTCTATATAAGTGTGTTATAAGATAGCTCAAATAAATGTGGTCAAAGTAGAGCAGTATATAACACAAAGTACTGTGTGTGTTATGTGTAGGTGACAATTTATTATTAATGCTTAGCCAACTTGTTTGTATTTTTTTTTCCTCTTCCAATCCCATTCCCTTTGGCCCATAATGTGAAAAATCATCTAGTTCCTTCTATGTAGGCCCCTTGTACAAAATTGTCTATGTGAATTGAACCAAAAGTTTAACTGGACCTCCTTCCCAGGTATTCTTCCCTTTTGACAATTTATGCCCCCACCAAGGGGCGAAGCTACATTCATCTAAGGATGATCAAATGAACATTCTTCGTTGAAATTTTTTTTTTTTAATATATAGGTTAAATATAAATATGTCGATATATGTCAAATATTGAACACCGTTGATGTAAAAATCACCCACCCATGTTCTAAAAATTATGAACACACTTGAAAAAAATGTTGGCTCCGCCACTGTCTCCACCTAAGATTTATTTTGTTAATGTTTAGAATTATGTATGTATCAGTAATACAAAATCTTTTTATAGCTTTTGCGTCATGGTAGACTTCTCACTGCTAGCTACCTATAGAGGATTGGCTAACATTATTTTTGAGTGCAGATCCTTGACTATGAAGATGGGGGAGGCTCTAGTGACACACGTCAATAGAGAGAGTGGCAGACGTCCTAAGCAACGAGGGTGTGAACTACATCATTTTTGGGAATCCCACCATTTTGCCGACTTCACCATTGTTGTCTACTGCAAGCATATTTGAGCAGACATTGTAGGAACTTTCGCAAGGATAACTCGTAATTGTAATAATAACTATCTAGCTGGTCACACTACAAACCATGCCCGGGACTCAACTGTTGTGAGCAACAGCATTTTTGTTGTTCAATTTAATTAAAAAAAGTATTAAAAATACCCGTAAACTTCAGGTGCTGATTTATGATCCAAGAGGATATGCAATTGCAGGAAATGGACATACATTATAGGGGAAGAGAGTGACAAAATTATGGCCCCTTTGTTGTTTTGAAGACGGACAAAAGCCAATGTATATATAATACATACAACCGCTCCCTAAACCCCTGTGCCTCCCCAACTCATTCATTTCCCTCCCTCTAGAATACAAAAATACTTTATAATACCGATGTCCGAAAGGCACCATCCCTCATCGATCTCTACAAGTTACAGGAGATTTCGACTTGTCACAAGGGTTAACCAGACCTAATCTACTGGAGTCGGTTTTACTACTACTATGACTACTAACTACTTTTCTACAATGCTTTGTTGGGTTGGGACAACAGAGAGGAGGTGTCCTTCCACTGGGTTCTGAAGCCCCAGCATAGCTGTTGCGATCAGGGAACCCCGTCCAGAAACCCTGACCATCCCCAGCTGTTTCTGCATCGCCGCTGCAACTGTTCTCTTCACGCGCAGAAGCATAACGGTCCAAATCAGCAAGGGGTGAATGCCTAGAGTACAAAGGGGAAGGAGAAGATGAGGATGAGGATGTGTCAGAATCAGAAGAACTCCTCCAGAGGCTATTCCAACAGATCCCAGACTCGCCAAATATATCAATATTTAAGTCATCTGTGCTCATTGAATCCCTGTTAGTGCTGTCTGTGCTGCAAGAACCAAGCTCAGAGAAGAAAGATGATTGTTCACTATAAGAGTCCTCCTCAAAAGTTGACCTAATAGGCCTGACACTTTTATGATTAGGATACGAACATTCCTTGCATATTTGACTGGTTGAATCGCCATGAGAAGAGTCCCATGGGCTTCTTGTATGGGATCTTGATTTACAAGTCAGTAGCTTTGATCTCCTGGGATCACGAGGAATTGTTAAACTCCTCATTATCCTCGGGGCCCGTGGCAAGCACCTTAAAAGGGGGGAAAAAAATGTCAGCTACATACAATAAAAGATAGAAGAATGCATACCTCAACTAAAAAAAGATGTGTATAATTTTACCTTGAATAAAGAAGCATGTATGCTCCCTTTGACAAGACTCTTTCAAGTTCCACAGATTTTACCTACAAAGATGATAGACTATATCAAAACTTCATCATGCTGCGTCACAATAATGCATGAAGCAGAATCAATGAAAAATGGAGTATCACAGTTCCTCAACATCATAAAACTCATTAACGCACATCAGAAGCACTTCTGATAGTTCCAAGCCAAAAGGAACAACCACTTTGTCACAACAAATGCCTAATTTCTCATAAGCATACCAATTCCAGAAGTGGGGAAAAAACTATCCAAGCAATTGGAGAAATTCAGAAGATAAAAGGACACGTAAAACATAAACTTAAAATGCGAATGATAAATATATATAGGCTCTGTAGGGGACATACCAAACTATCATCAACTTTATACCACTTATTCTGAAAATTCCTCACATAACACACATAGTGACCAGAAAATGCAGCATTCATTACATCCAGGTGAACCACAACTCCATACAGCTGGTAAATTGGTGATTTATCACTTGTCCCAGTCATATATGGTACCAGGTTCAGAAACTCTGGGAACTTAATCGTCTTGTTTAGCTTCCCAAATTTACCCGACTGCAAAACAACAGACAGTGAGCAATTGGCAACGAAATGAAGATACGAGAGATTTCCTTCAATCAATATCAAAAACTGAAGGAGACAACACTTCATTCAAAACATTACCTGAAATCTCTTCAAAGCAACAGTGAGGACATTGGGAGCCTCCAAAACTTTCAACTTCTTCTTGGCCTTCTCATATGATTTACATCTGAAAGATACAGCAAAATTTTAGTCCAAAATGCGCTCCAAATCCATTTGACTTCAGCATTTCAATGAAAAATGGCATGCAAGCACAAGAGGAGAACAATCTGCTCATAACAAACAAATTACCAATGAACAGAAATTTTATACTGTTGGTGCCACTGATGGAGATTCTAGAAGTGAAGGTGTACTATGCAAATAATTAGCAAATTGTCAAAGCTACATCTGCAGACCTTAAGATTAGTATAATCAGTTTTCTATAGATAGAGAGAGATGAGAGGGATTTAGGTATAGCATCGTATTTTCCAAAACGGGTAGAAACAAAGAAACAATTCAATGAAATTTAAATCAACTAGTTAACTCCAAGGAATGGCACTACCATTAGATACTGAATCGAAACATTAATGCATGCGAAGTATTTGACCCATTAATAAAAGAAAAAGTTAAGAGACAATCCCCAATAAAATATGAGGGAAAAGAAACAAAGGGTAACATATTCCAGTTGCTCTCCAGACTTGGAAGGTTAAATTTATTTACCTCCTTTTTACACTTGCCTTTTGTGTTTTTTCACTCCCTCTTTTTACAACAGTCAAATTTTAGTTCAGCAGCAAAAGAAAGCACAGTTTCACTTTAACCTTAAAACAGATCAAAATAATGAAGTATGGGACAACTGGATCTAACCTGCCACATCGGTACTTGTTTTCACCATCTAGAGTCTCAGTATGAGTAAATTGTTCTAAAGCTTCTTCCAAGGTACCTATATCTCCTTCTATTTCAACAGTAAGATCCATCATTCTCTCTTGCCTCTCAGATTTGCCCCCGCACCTCATGCACTCGATCTTCCAGTTGAATATTCACAGATCAGTTCAGAAGTTTTTCAAGAAATATTGAGCTTACATTTAACAACTATTAAAAGTCAGCAGTTACCTTTGAACGAAGATAGCCCCCAAATGTAAGCCCAATGAGACTCGTTTCTTCTTCAAAAGAGCCAGGTGCATTAACCCCAGCTTCCTTCAAGCAAATGGATTGCATTGTGTCGATAACATACCTATTGAGTTAGGAAAACAGATATAAACATAGAACTTCAAAAATACTTGTACATTTACAGGCTCCACAGATACAAAAACATACCTAAGAAATTCATGAGCATCTTCTTCTCTACCATTACCAAGATTGCTACCGATGCTTTCGAGATGGGAAATTATACTACTAGGAGATAGTGGAGAGTGCCCATCTTTTGCTTTTAGAACTAAACTTTCAAATTCACACGTGAAGCACCATCCTTTCTTTTCACCTGATAGCAACATATAAAAAGAGGGAAAACTGGTGTGTTTAATTTGGGTCTAAGAATGATGCGTTTTTTTAAATAAATCTAAAAGTAGAAGTGGGCATACATGTCTTAGAGTGGAGCCCTTGAAGAAAATAGGAAGTGAGTGGTGGTGTAAATGCCAGGCACTGAAGGACAGCATTAGCATAGCAGCTGCAGCACATTGCAGAAAAAAATCAGGCAAGAAGAAATTCACATATTTGAGATATTGATGAATATCTAACCAACTAGCAAGTTCCAGAATTGCTATCACATGGGAATAGCCAAATAAACAGAAAAAGATTAAGAATTCCATCTTAAAGTTGAGATATTAACTGGGCAGCAAAACATAGGAAAATAGAACAGCACGAAATCTGAATATTCAGTTATGAAATCTTGACTTAGAGCCTCTAAAGTAGTCAACTAATATCTGATCCCCTTGTCTTTTCACAATGTTATTTTCATTCAACCCAGTCAATCTTCGTGTTTGAGGAGTTGTTAAAACATCACTAATTCCAGGTATATTTTGGCCCACAACATCCTCTCTTTTAGAATACCTGTGTCCAGTTATTAGCTGAAAGCCCCGACGCAAACTGCACTAAGAAGATATTTACAACAAAGGACTCTTCAACTCAGGCATTTGTTTGTTGGTTCCAACATAATTTTTATCATTCATTTCATGCAATTAAAAAAACAGCTCGCATTGATCCCTAAAGTTGTCCTGCCATTTTATAGAACTCCACATTACTAGTCAAAAAAAATATCACAAACTCATGCAATAATGATCTCAACATACAAAGCCTCTTGAAAGTCGCGCAGTCAATCATCATGTAAAGTGTTGCTCCTATATCTTAACCTCACATTAATCACCAAAATTCTTGGTAGATTACCAATGGCTGAGAAATTTCACTCTTAAAAGGGAATGCATGTACAGAGACTCCAATAAAGTGATATAACTACTTGAAGTCAGAATGTAATGAAACAAAATCCACAATCCCTTAATTCAAAACGCGTAAATAAGAAAGTTATATAAGGCACAATTAGTACTAAACAACTATGCTTTCCAGAATTACATAGTAAAACGAACTCAATCTCAAGCCACATACCTGTTACCACAATTTACAAGGCCAAATGGCCGCAATTCATTCTTCCAGTTATAAAGCTTCACAAAACTCTCATACGAAAAAAGACCCTGAAAAGAAACAGATGTGATGAATACGGTGTCCTATGATCTTATGTGCATTACAGGTGAAAATCACATATAGGCTAGAGTAATGCATACCTTGTTACCATATCTTCCATTGACATTACACTCATCCCCTGGAGAATTGAGCCGTGTCAGCTTTGAACCCCTGAGCTGGTCAACAACTTTCAAAACAGACGACTTTAAGCCATTCCTTGCATTTGGTAAAGGAGCACCAGACTCTGCAGAACAGGCAACAGCCACTTGAGTGCTATCAGTCTTTGCTGGCTTCACATTTTGGATATCATGCCTCCCATTGTTAGAAGATATACTATCAGAAATTTTGGCAGGAGAAGATTCTTTTCGTCTATCCTTTGGCATTTGTGGAACACTTGTCGAGCCTTCAACACCATGATATGACTTGTTGGGGCTTGAGGATGGCAAGCTACTAACTTTCAGCCCATCATGCTTTAAACTAGCAGCAGCGCTAGATGAGGAGCATCTACCTTCCCCGGAGGTCAATGAACATTTATCACGGGAGTCATGCACATCAAATAGATCCAAAGTTACAGACCGCGAAACTGATGACCTCCTACTTTCTGTCTGATCTTTAACTTCAAATCTTGATTCAGCTCGATTGACTGGTTTCAGCACTTCCACTACAATTGAAGTTGGATTTTCCAGATTCTTTTTTGAGTTGGATCCTTGTTCGCCTACCCCAGAAATAAGCGGTCTAACAATTTCAGGGGGACGACATGAAGTCGATTGAGAATCTGAAATCTTGATGTCGCAATCTTTTCTGGAAGGAGGATCTGCAATACTATCATTTGAACCAATCCTAGATCTAGTATAAGGAACTGCTCCTTCCCAAAACCCAGATGAGGGTGTTGACGGCTCTGTCAATGAAGATTCACTGGAGTCATCAATACTTGAACTTGTTGATGAAGTCCAATATTTAGACCGAGCGTCCCCATGATCACTAGGCTTGGCGTGATTATATTTTCCAGATGTGGAACTATTGGCTGCAGTTTGTATGAGTTGGGGTTGCTCTGTGTAAGATGGCTTAAACCTCTCTACCTTGGAATGATTAGTCTGAATCTTAACTGTATCAATAACAGCAGACCTATGACTGTCTGAAGCATCAGAGTCATTTGAATCAGATGCAGAATGATCGACAGAAGATCCACTTGAAGTACTGAGGTCCAAATGTTCATATGAAGATGAGTGAAGCACAAAACTGGAGTTCAGATTGGGACTCTTTGTTTCTGCCAGATTCTGACCAACTGTGTCATGCTTTCCATCTGATGTTGCAAAGTGCTTGGATCTCAAAAGTGCAGCTTCTTCTGGGGAAGCATCGCCTGATTCGGAAGAACGTTTTCCTTCAACCTCGTTGCTCTTAAGATGACTTCCATTTGGTTCCTGCTTCTGTGTCTTCAGGTGAAATTTTGCCGCAACGTCATTGAGGTGATCAAAGTTGCTAACTGGACGACATTCATCCTTGTGACCTTGTCTCCAATGAAGGATTTGACATTTGCCAGAGCTGATATGAGTACAAAATAAAGAAATATTAGAGATGTAGATATGAGTGTTTTAAAGCTTCAAGAAAATCAAAGTTGATAGCTATCAAAAAGGAGACAAGACACCTAGCATACAAGCGGTATCTTGAGCGTATAGTACTATTAACAACGCAAGAAACTTTGGCATAAACTCTTTCGACAAGTTTATTTCTCAAAACCATTAAAGTAAGAGGAAAGCTGTAAACACCATCATTAGCATCAACATAGATGCTCATCCAAAAGTTGTCCTCTCAACTGTGAAGACAACATCTTCCTCCACAACCCCACCCAAAAAGGAAGCAACTAAACAGACAAATAATAATGCAGGATTATCCCACATGAAGCTTTCTCAACAACTAAAGAAGCACAACAATAATACAAGGAAAGGAAACAGAAGGTGCAGAACACAAAGATGAAGTTATAATGTTTGAGAAAAACACTGGAAAATCTTGTTAGACTCAGGTGCTTAGAGATATGGATGCCAGGATACTAAGAGAAGACTTAAGTTATTAAATGAAATCTTGAGACCATAATAATCATTGGAAAAGCAAAAAGGTCTATGCACCAATAAACACATGGGAAAGCGAGCGCATCATCTCACACCTCCTCTTCCAGATTTAGTCCGACCACTTTCACCTCAACTTCATCCAAACTAAGCTGCAAAGTTCCACATATCTGAAGCACTTTTAAATTAATAATGCAACACTACTACCTCCCTACAAATTTAGTTTCAAAAGTCCACCCCCATGAAATGGCTCAAATTTGAATGATGTCTGTCCTCTCTATTTTCATCCTGGAACTGTATTCTTGTTACATTTGATAACATGTTAAAGGCATTAAAATTACATAAATCCATCTTAAAAGAGATATGTATATATTTCAAACTATGAGGTTAGAACCTAAACATGAATTAGGTGCTTTAGATTTCTACTCTTATTACAGTAGGCACTATTACTGGAAGAGCCGGATCAATACATTAAAAAGGGGCACTGCACTAACAGCTAGCGCTGCAATATCAAAGAGCCTTAACAAATGACCTCTTGTACCTCCTATACTTACATGGCATAAAATAGGACCAAGTCCATGGTACACATGGAGGAGACTAGAGAAAAACCCATTTAAGGGTAGCAAACGCTGATCAAACTAGTACAAAGTCTTGAAACCATTCAGCCCTTTTATGTTAAAAACCATCTTATTCAATTCAACATTCTTGTAAAATGATCTGTCAATGAGAGCATTACTCCAAATTTCAATGACAAATAGCTTAAGCTTTGCTCCACTGACACATATTAATTGCCTATACAAATAAATTTCATGATGTAGCATGAAGATATCATATCTTCAATCTTATGTTGGTTCTTGTGGCAATTCTTCTAATAATAATGAGATTGATAAGAGAAAAAAAATATCTGTAAGAAAACTATTTTCCAATTCTAGATCAGCAATTATTCTTCCATCCATCACCAAAAAAATGAATTTATTTCTTGGTAACTATAAACTTCGCCAGTACTAGTTAACCATTAATGTAAAAAGATGAATCAGAATGAACAGCAATATGTCACTCTCTTGGTACTGTCTAAGTAAGAGATTCAGTAGCAGTTTGATGCCACAAAAATGGTCTCCAGTTACTATATATCATAAGAAACACGTTTGTTCCCATTCAATTCTAGTGTGTGAAAGTCCTCATTAGAAGAACAGCAGCCCAATTATAACACTGAAACTATGTCATCAACTGCAAAAAGTGTCCGTTTTCATCAGATGCCTCTTTTCTTCTTGATACTGCCAGAACTACAAAGGATGAAGCAATTGAAACCCCCTTTAACAAGGTTGCAGCTTTTAGTAAATGATTAATCTAAAATCAACATCCAATACCAGCATGTCTATCAATGATCTAGTTTCAACATAAAAAAACAACAAAAGCTATGCTTCAACCCTATGCTAGCTGGATATAGGCTATAGAAATCCTCACTAGCCATGTTGATAATCTAATATTTAGTAATTTAAGTCCTTTTTTCAAAATACAAACGTATCGACATGACTATGAATGAATGTCAACTAGTTTTCATCATATACTCCAGCAAAAAAGGAACAGATAAGAGCGAATACATAAACTTCGAGGAGCGAGAGTTTATGAATCACCATACCAGTAGCGAGCTGATTTACATTGGGAGCACCGAGTAGAAGTTGGAGAAGCGCAAACCGCACATTGGTACGGCAATTGCCGTGAACCAGAATATGGTATTGAAGTAGTTGTTGCTGACAACGATGCCGGTGGTGACGGCGCTGATGTTACCGGTGTTTCAACAAACACATCATCCTCCCTCACAGACTCATACCTATATCCATAACCATACCCATATTCCTCGGCGGCTTGTAGCTCAACCCTAGCTGCCTCCTCCGACGCCAAAACTAACAGCCTCTTGATCTCCTCCCTCCTCGCCACCGAACGCCTCCATTTCCGGCGAACCACCAAACCCAACACCGGTCCGAAAACCGCCACAAACGCCGCCACCACCAAGCTCGAGAGAAACCCTAGATCCCCTCCCACGAGCATTTACACAAACCCACAAACAACAACAGATCACATCCAAACCCTAATTCTTCCAAATTCATAGAGTTCTACAAACCCCTCCTCCACCGACCACGATGTTGAAAATCCTCCAACACACAAAGATCAAACTTTGCATGCACACAGAATTCGATCAGCCAAAATTGGAGCTAATTGTGGAGAAATCGAGCAATAAAGTCACTGGAAGAGAGAAGATTCGAATTTTTTTTTTCCAGATCGAGAATTTAGGGGATTTTTTTTAACGTTTGAAGAAAGAGAAAAGTTGAGGGGAAAATTGAAAAAGGAAACTAAATAATAGGCGTACAGTGTGAAAATAGGAATAATTATTATAGGGGTTAAAGTATAAAATATTAAATCTGTGAGGAGTAAGAAATCGATTGTTGAGGAAAAGAATTTTGTCCCTTTTGTCCTCAGGCATCGAGAGACGTGAACCCTTGGCTCATCTAAATATTCCGACCGGATTTTTTAACCGGTTCGAATGTTCACTAACTGAACCCGGTTTTGTCTTCTAATGCATACTATTTCTTTTAATTTATTTATTCATAGGTCTAATCTAACGTTCAGACCAAATATTTTATTTCTATGGCACTTTCATTTATGGTTTTCCACAAACTTTTGGATGAATTAGTAAGCAAATTCATTATCTATAAAATCGATTATATTGACCATATTTAAAATTTTAATATTGTAATATGTGTGTGAAGTATGACATATTTGTTGTTGTGATAATTAATAAACCTGCTTTTTATCATTTGAACATCATTAAATTTTTTTCTTTTCTATTATCGAGAATTGATATGATACATTCAATCAGCTAAAATGCCGACTCGACATGCCATGTAAGCTCCACATCACCCTCTATTTTTTGAAATAATAGGATGAGGTGGTTGCAGTGGTTGTAGAATGATAGTTTTGGGAAGAATGTAGAATGATCCATTGATGTGTGGCATGTGAAATCGACATTTTAATTCATTTAGCATGTCATGTCATTTTTTGATATTAAAAAAAATAAAAAATTGATAAATCTAATTTTATAACAATACAAGGTGATAATTTGTTTATTTTGTCATATGAACATTCATTTCGAAAATTTATTATCGATACAAAATGAAATTTTAGATGAATTTTTCGAGAATAAAGACAGAAAAATTTGTATAGAATAAAAGAATATTATCTTTTAGTAAATCTAATGAACACGAATATAAGTATTTAAACTATTATATTATGATATTAGTGAATGCTAGAAAAGAGATAAATATTTTAATACATTTAAAGTTTTGTTAATCGCATCTGAGTCGAAGGTCTTTCGATTTTTTTTATTTTATTTTTATGAAATAACAATAAGATTTGAGCATATTCTGCCCTGTCAAGACTCCATTTTTAAATTTCATTGTTGTAAAGTTGTGTTGATCACAACAAAATTGAAAATAAATATTATATAAAACATTAGACTAAAAGACTTTGAAAGTTGAAAATTACTTATTCATGACAAGTAGTACGTGTGCCACCGACAATTGAATGTGATGGTTTACTCATCAATTTGTAAATATTATTTACTACTATTAATATTTCTTTTCGTAAATAAAAATCAAATTCCATAAATTAAACTGTGCCCTCCCTTTTATTTTTTACTTTTAGAAAAAACTATTCAACAAATTTCACCTTCACATCTAAATTGAATAAAAAGGAGCCATGAATTTACCTCTTTTTTTTTGGATTCCATGCATTTTATATAACATAATATTTTTAATAATCATTAGTGGAGTTGAATTTTAATTTTTTTAAAAAAATTAAAAGATTAAATAAATAAACACACATAAAAATGGAGGAGATTTAACATAATATTTACTATATTTATATAAAAAATAATGTATGGTTGGATGAAAGTGTTTAGATCACTATTCTTAGAGTACCCCTAGCCCTACAAATAATAATGATGAAAAATCAGTGTACTTTGTTATTCCAATAATAGAGATTTAGTTGCATTGATCCGAATTTTATATTTATTTTTTGAAATGTTGGAATGCTTTAATTTTTAGTCTTTGTTTTTATTTTGATAATGCAAAAAAATAAATAAACAAAAATTCTTGTAGATTTATTATTTTTGTTGTCTTGTATAAAAAATAAAAAGTCTCACATTGATTAGAAAGAATTTTTTATTGTTCTGTATTAAATTTGTAAGTAATTAATAAAGATCATGTAGTATGTTTTTCCTCCGAGAACTAATTTATCAACAAACGTGAATTTATCATATTTTTAGTTAATCCCTCAAGTAATAAAATAAATTTACACATAAAATAAAAAATGAGTTTAAAGACGAAATGGATCGATTTCAAATTTTCAATTTTGAACTTACCAAAAAAGTGTCCAAATGCATGCATACTAGCAGCTTGACTATAAAAAGGATTGTCTTTGTGAAGTTATTCAACACCAAAAAAATATCTTTCTCGGCTCATCTTCTTTTTGAGTTAGTCTCTGAGTAATTATCTTCCACATTTTTTAAATTTTCAATTATGAGTGTACTTTAAAAGTTGCGTGAAACTTTAGCGAGTGATTGATCAAAACAATTTTCATTCTTGTCAGGTTGGAATTTCTTTTATATAACTTGTTATTATTTTCATTTTATTCAAAATTAATGTTTAATTACTTTTTCTAGCGATAAATTTGTATAAATAATCTTATCAAAAACCTAATAAGCAAAAGAAAAATTATGGTCTAAAACAAACATAAAATTCAAGATCTGTCTCTTACCAGTAAACCATTCAATAATAATATTAAAACATAAAAAATAATTATTTTTCACTTTATGATAATGTAATTATAAATGTGTTTCAAAACTTTAATATGGTATGTGAAATGTTCAATAAATTTAATATTAATATATTATATAAAAAGACTTAAGAAAAGAACAAAAGAAAAACCGTTGAGTTTGTTTAAAAATAGCAAAAATAAACCAAATTAGAAGCAATAGGTTTGTCTATTCTGATTATAGATGATGACTTTTTATTTATTGGGTAATTATCATTTTCCATTTTTCTTGACTTATGGATCATTTCAATTACACATATTTTCTCCCCCTAATTTGTGACTTTCCACAGTAGAATTGATTCATAAAGCTGACTCCATAGCCTATCAATATGGAATATACAATCACTTTTTCTATTGGTCCATTTTAGATCATTTCATGACTCTTTTTTCTTTTTTAATGTTTCACTTCTTAATTATAAAGATATTGGTCGATCTTCAAATAAAGTAAATTAAAATAAATTTATTTTGATAAATATTATAAATTTATACAAAATTGTTGAGAAAAAAAAAGTATATTCATCTTATTAATAAATTGGTATATATTGAGATCATGAAATGGACTAGGTAATATAGAGTGAATCTTCGTCTAAACATAAGAAAAGATTTTTTTTTTTAAAATCGCTTTCTATCATGATTTTTTCTCCATTTTTAGGAGGAATACAGGATTTTGCGTAAGAATGAAGAAATTCTATTTTATTGCTCTGCAATTTTTAATGATGTGTATTGAATAGTCTAACACCTATTTAGTGTCTACTTAACACCATTATTAAATGGTTTATGTACATTTTCATTAAAACATCAAAAACATGAAATTGATCCATTCTAATTTTTTTTTAAAAAAAAAGTTATTTCCACACAATATATAACCAGCTTTTCAAATTATTGAGGTGGTATATTTATCCCACTAAAGGGGAAAAAGTGGGCAGAGGGTCAATTTCATGAACTTTTCAATAATGTTATTAGCCAAAACAATAACTACCTCTTCAAAATTCAGACCATATAACAAAATAGCTCTTCAAAAAATTGAAGTGGCATATATATTTATATAAAAATATATATTACTAATTTTTTTCACAAAAGAAAAAAAAATAGTGGGGGTCAATATCAAGAATAATTTTCGATCACTACGCAATCAATTTAGGAAAAGTATCTGTGCATAGCACACGCATGTACATTTAAATATTAAAATTATAAAATATAAAAATATATTTACTTTATTATTTCTGCTACGTGGCTGTTATATGGTATATTTATTATTACTTTCAAGTAATTATTACATTTGCAACATAATTGAAAATTAACAAAATGGAAAAAAAATATCCTTTCCATATTTGGATAGTCAAGATACTATGGAGGATATTTGTCACTATAATCTTGAAATAAGTGATCAAATGGGAAAAAATAAATTTAATTATGTACTTATAAAATAAATAATTCAATATAAAAGTAATTTTGATAATTATTTATTTATAAAGGTCATATATATAAAGAGATTTTATCACTAATTAGAACTCATCATACATTAGAATTTTCACTGAAGGGTATCAAATAAGGAAGATTTAGGAATCTTTCCACGGTTAGAAGTCCTTATTTTATCACTTCTTTTCATATATTTATAAAAGTCAATATTATAAATATAATTAAAAGAAAAATCGTAAAAAAATACTTTTATTTAAAGCAAAGTAAGGGCAAAAAATCTAAACATTTCTAAGTACCTTTTCTAATATAATATATAGAAAGATTATTCTACGATTTTATTCTCAATCAAACATGAAATAAACTCATCCTAATATTAATTTCGAGGGGGGTATCCAACGAGTTCATATAGAATTACAATATTTTGATTCTCACAAACATGTTACTATTTGCTCACCATGAGTCTCCTCCATTAATCCAAATATTAAAAAATAATTAGAGAGTGGGTTAACGAATCTATTAGTTAAGTAATTACAATAATCTTGTTTCTAAGCATGTAATTATGTATCCTTAAAGAGTAAATACCAAATATCATTAATCAATTCCAAATGTTAATAGTACTTTTGATACAACTATTTGTTAATTAACGACCATGAGGCAACATGTTTCCCTCCAAATAAGTAAATGCCGAATGTGTAGATAAATTATAACGTAATGATCAATAAAGTGATTGAAAACGTATGGACTAATCAAAGTATTAGTTGATTTATCTTCATTTATTTAAGTTTTAATGGATAAAATTAATTATCTGATATACATACTAATAAAAAGTAATAAGTATCACATGGATTTAGTTAAGTTGCACGTAAATTTAATGTAAAAAAAAAAAAAAAAAAAACTTGAAGTGTCACAATCCATGCTTGTTATGGTTGCAAGTTGCATGCATTTCCCAACACACCAAATGTTCATTGTCTTTCTTGTTATAAAATTATGAATTATTATTAGTAGGTAAATTATTGCGTATTAATGATCCTAAACATAAGCCACATGCCATAGAGATGACTCAAAAAGTACACACACTAGACACCCCCCCAAAGGAAAGGCTCTGTCTGAGGCAGTTCGATTTAAAGTTTATCGATTTGACTTATTGTTATTGATTTGTAAATATGCTAAGAATCATTAAAATATTGGTTTATTGGTTATTAGTTATTGATTGTTATTGGTTTGGTTATTGATTTAACCGTTAAGATTTGAATTACTTAGGAACAAGGTGACAAATCAGATGAATCATACGCATGAGTTGACAAATTGCATTTTGCTTAAAATCAAACATTATTACATTGTAAATAACTGAGAGTTTAAGACAATAAAAAATAAAAATACGAAACAGTCAAAGTCATTATACATCAAACAGTACAAATATAATTACTTAACTTATCATCAGATTATTGGTTAACCCGTAAAGAGAAAAAAAACTAAAACAGTTAAAGAAACAGTAAACCAATAATAAAAAAAAATTAAATCGTTATCAAAACTGCTAAATTAATAACCTGTTATCAATGAACCATTAACTTTTTTCGATTCGATTTTGAACCGCCCAAACAACCCACACCAAGAATAAGAAGTTGGCTTGAAGAAGGAAGATGAGAAAAAAGAAATATATAGAAAGGCAAAAACATGCTTTGCTTCCATAGGTCATTGCATTGAATATGTACACAGAGACTTTTAATAAAGTTTGTCTATTCTTCTTCTTGGAAATCAAATTCCACATTTAACATTTAGTAGTTTCTATTTCTCTGACAATCTAATCAACGTCGAAATTTTCTAACAAAAATGCATAATTAGGGCTCAAAATCAATAACGTTTGATTAAGGATAAAAAAGTGCCGACTACGTTATCTTGTTGGTCACGTATATAGACATTTTAAATTAGTTATAGTATTTTTTTTCGATCATTTTTTAAAAAGTTGTAGCTTAATAATAGTGCTGACCCAAACCAAAACTTATAAACATAGACGTCACGTTTGTGCCGACTGATGTGACAATAAATTTACATAGTTTATTTTTATAAGTATATATAATTCAAAATTTTATCCTGTGGATTAAAAAAATGTGAATGAAATAAATAAACTTTGTAATTTTCAAACAGTTTTAAATATTGGCAGAAAATTGGATTGTACATGGGAAAGCTACCTTTGTTTTGAAACCAATGGGCTTGAGATGAAACAAAAAAAATTATTGGAAAATATAACCTTAAGAAAGATATATATATATATATACTATATTAAAAGTGTGAACGTCGTTAATAATGTTGATTGAATTTTTTGTCCTTCACTAAAAACTCCTCTTTACACAAAATCGTCTTTTCACTATTTTTAATTATTATATTATTATTTTTTATGAAATTAAATATTAAATATAATAAACATAATTAAGTACACTTTTTATTTTAAATATGAAAATTTTCTCCTTAATTGTTAGTATGGTAATGAGTTATCATGTTTCTATTTAAGTACACTTTTTGTTTTAAATAGTTTATGTACTTATTTTTTTTAGTTTTACACTTAATAATGTAAAGTACATACAATAATTTATATTTTTGTATGTATATTTATTATTAACTAATGAGTTGCTATTTTCTCAAATTATTATTGAATTGTTTTTATAATATTATTAAGTAAAGAGTCCTAAATAATATGGTAAAAAGAATTAATAATTAAAAAAAACTAATATATTGTAAAAGATATAGGAAAAAATAGAATAATCAAGGAGCTCTAAACTATATTTTATATTAGAAGTGTGAAGGTCTTTAATAATATGTTTAAATTTTTTGCCCTTCATTAAAAAAATTTTTGATTTAGACAAAATCATTTGTTTACCCTTTTTCTTCAATTATGATATTATATTTTAATCATATAATATATTTACTATAATAATTATAATAAAAATAAAATAGAGAAAATTTTCTTATTTCGAAAAATCTTTTTCAATTAAAATAGACTAAATTTTAAAAAATAGTCAAAAAAAATTTAAACTATAGGCAAAGAAAAAAGGTTTTAGAGGTCAAAAAAATAGACAGAATAGCGAAAAAAATCCCCCAAAAAAATAAAGCCAAAAAAGGTTCAAAAATAGGGGAAAATTTTCTCCAGAAAAGTCCCAAAAAATAGACAAAAATTATCTACTAACACTTGAATTCCTAAGTTTATGGGATAATTCTAAATTAATTAACTTTACCTTTGATAAAATAAATATTAATTATATTTTAAATGTTGATTAGACTCCTAAAATAAATAAGAAGAAAAATTAAGTACTTTTCTTTTACTAGACTTTTAAAATACACATTAGCTAGTGTGTATGTGTGTGGGGAAATTATGTATTTTTTTTTTTACTAGACTTCTAAAATATTACCAACTAAATATATTATTAAATGCTCAAATTCTTGCATATTTTGATATAGTTTTATAGTTTATCTTTTTTTTTTCCCTCCCACATGCCCTTTTTTATTATCGTACATGATATTCATCATTAGGATAGATATAATATTTATTTTAACATCAATTATTATTTTTTAATAATTTTGTTATATATAACTTTAACAACATGAGATGTGCGTGCAAAGCACGTACTCTAAACTAGTGTATGTGTGTGTATATATATATATAT